>CM075977.1:137994770-138079770 GCA_038087875.1 Malacoraja senta
ACTTAAGAACACCAAAAAGTTCAGATGCATATTTCTAGTGCCTACTTTAAGTGCTAAATGAGCTTTCATAATCAGTTCTGCAAGAAGTACAAATTAAATATGTCCTTAAAACAAAACTAAGTCTAAACATAAGGTACATCAATACAGCAAATAATCCTTGAATGGTGAATGGGAAAGACACTTTCTTAATTAACAAATGTACTGCAAGAAATGCAATTTTTTTGACATTTTACTTTTTTGCCACATACAAGATGAGTTCCTCTGACTATTCTACTCATTGCATTTGACTAGAATCGGTCCATTCAGAGGAAATGCAAGAATGCATACCCTGTTCAGAATTTGTTGGATTTGCCATGGTTTCAATGTTTTCTTCTGAAAGGGTACCAGCCATGTGTTCAGGATCTTCCATGAGAGTCGTGGAGCATACTGCCGCTTGTGGCCTGAAAAGTTCCCCACCCTGAGATGCTACACCAACAACTAAATTGCAGAGACTATCTGTCATGTTTGTCCTTGTTGTTTGCACGGTTGTGTTCACTGTGTTGAGAGATGAAAGAATAGTATCTTTTACATTTGTTACAAAAACCTTGATAACTTCTCGATTTTCAGGCTGTATCAAACTGCACTGTGCTTTGCAGACCTCTTAACCCAGCTTGCAACAAGTGTGGCCTGTCCGCGATACCATACCAAGCACTCTGAATAATGTCTGTGCAGACAGTTCTCAGACCAATGGGAGATGTCTGAGTTTCTCTTTCCAGATGAAATGGTGTGCCACTTATTGAGGGGTAAGATGACTCTACATCAGATGACACTCCTGACTCTCCCCCGGAAAAAAACACAGCGTCAGGATCCAAAGAGAACAGAGTTCTGCTTTCAAAAGAGAGTGGGGTCCCAAATTGAAATGGGAACGTAGTTGTTCCTTGCACTTGGACTTGTGTGTCCGTCTGGTAGGAGGATATAGTTTCATTTTGAAAAGCCAGTGGACTTGCTCTTTGAAGTGTGGTTAAGGTCTCTCTTTGCAAAAAGTCAGGAGTCTGACATTGCAAGTAAAACGGAGTAGCTGTTTGTAAACTGATTGGAGTGTCACTTCGGAGAGAGAGTGGTGTTGGAGACCTTCTTGGGAAGGAGACTGTAGTCTCACTTTGGGAAAGGAATGATGTTGATGATGGACCGCGGGCTGGAGTTGCTGTTCTGGAGGATAGTGTCTCATTTTGGAAAGAGAGTGGGGTTGCTTCTTCCAATGAGGTAGGAGGCTCACTTGGGACATTAACTGGACTTTCACTTTTGAAAAGAAATGGAGTAGGTGTTTGGAAACAGGGTACATTGTTGTTTTGTAAGGAAGGTGTAGTTGAAGTTGGAATTGTAGATGGAGACTCTCTTGGGAAGGGGACTGAAGACTCACTTTGGGAAAACATTGGAGTTGCTCCTTCCATCAGGGCAGGAGTGTCTCTGGGGGAGGGGTGTAGACTCCCACTGTGGACAGGTAATGGAGTCAATGTTCTGAAACTGAGTGGATTCATGCCTTGAAAGGGGAGTGGAGTCAGTGCTCGAACTATGTTTGGAGTCTCTCTAGGGAAGGTGGATGAAGTTTCACTTTGGAAAGGGACTGGAGTAGTTCTTTGCACTGGTAATGGAGTCACTGTTGGGAAGGAGAGTGAAGTTTCATTATGGAAAGAGAATGGAATTTCTCTATGAGGTGGGGATGGAGTCGCTCTGTGGCATGACTGCTCATTCTCTTCTATAGATGAGAGTGGAGTCTTTCTTTCAGGTAGGAGTGATGAAAATGGAACCTCTCCTTTAAATTTAATAGGTGATTCTTTCTCAGATGCCAACAGTGGTGGAAATGAACATATTTTGCTGTCAGTTGCTTGGACTGCTTTGCTTTCTTTATCTGGCTCTGAAATAATATGGCTGGAAGAACATGCATCTTGTGAGGTGGAACAAAGTGGCAGGATGCTCTCTTTATCTGACTCAGTTATGTCTTCCTTGGAGTCTTCCATGTAGATGTCTAGAACGTACATTGGTTCAGTCACTTCCATAGCTTTAGGCTCATCTGAAAATGAAACATTTTAAATAATCACCAAGCAACCAATAAATAGCCCAGAATTTCAGTTTCAAAGTCACACCTGAAGAAATTAAATACAACAGTTTGCTTCCAACTTTAGTTTAGTTTTAGTTGAGAGGTACAGCATGGAAACAGGTCCTTCAGCCCGACCGAGTCCGCTCCAACCAACGATCACCCCGTGTACTAGTTCTATTCAACACACTGAGGACAATTCACAGATGCCAATTAACCGACAAACCTGTACGTCTTTGGATTGTGGGAGGAATCTGGAGCACCTGGAGAAAACCCACATGGTCACAGGGAGAATGTACAGCCTACATACAGACAGCATCCACAGTCAGGATCAAATCTGGGTGTCTAGCACTGTAGAGCAGCAACTCTACCACTGCATCATTGTGCCGCCCAACTCTACAAGCCTTGTTGCCTACTTCCATTTTTCCCTTCTGAGAGCATGGGATCACAGTTAGTTCCATTGATAACTTGATTCACGTTCCCTGTAATTTTCTGACCACTACAATAAATGAATGAGAAATCATAAAGGAAGCAAGTGCATTGAGAGTATATGTTCCTTGCATAATTAAAATTTCATGTTGGGAATGTGATTTCAGAAAATTACTCCATGTATCTTCATAAACATTCTATCTCATCCTTGAAATCCTTTGAAAGGAAGTTATTCACAATTGCTTTCTACTTCCAAAATGCTACCAGAAAATATCCATGAAGTTTTCCAATTCAATCTTGACTTGCAATTGCGAGTGAAGATTTTTCCTCTGAATTTACTCAGATATGAATTTGCAAAGGTAATGTTAACTCACAAACAAACACTTGGGCTTTGGTTAAGTAGGAAATTAACATGTTAAAATTCTGACCTCTGTTTTAGGTCTGTCTGCTGCTTCTGATTTTAACAGAAGCAAGACAAGGGATGGGTGACTTAGGAAGAAAGTTGTTGATAAATGGCTTGACAGATTGTGAGGATAAATGATAAGACAGAGGACCCATCAGCAAGTTATAAGCAAGCACTGTTACATTCCTGCTGGTGTTTGGTAAGAATGTTTCTGGCCAGTTCATAAAGTAAATGTTTAAACACCCATGTTTTCACCCAACTTCATGATCTTCACTCTTTCTCACTAACCCACCAAAACAGATTCCCACTCTAATTCCTTCTCCAACCCTAGGTTGAGCAAGCTGAGTGCAGGAGGATGAGGGGTGATCATATAGTGGTGTATAAAATCATGAGAGGAATAGATCGGGTAGACGCGCAGAGTCCCTTGCCCAGAGTAGGGGAACCGAGAACCAGAGGGCATAGGTTTAAGGTGAATGGGTAAATATTTAATAGGAACCTAAGGTGTAACTTTTTCACACAAAAGTTGGTGTGTGTATGGAATGAGCTACCAGAGGAGGTAGTTGAGGCAGGGACTATTGCAACGTTTAAGAAAAAATTAAACAGGTACATGGATAGGACAGGTTTAGAGGGATATGGACCAAATGCAGGCAGGTAGTGTAGATGGGACATGTTGGGCAGTGTGGGCAAGTTGGGCGGAAGTACCTATTTCCACGCTGACTCTATGAGTCTCTACCTATGATCTTTGACCTGTATCTCATTTCTCATTTCCTCACAATCATCTCCAACTTGTCCAATCGCACTGTACCCACTGCCAGTGTTCTCCACTGCCAGCAACCACAAATTTAGCTTATCTTATGCTGTGACCTTTTCCAAGAGCTTTCTGTCCATAGACACCTGAATGTTAACATGGGTGTAGAAAAATACCCACCAGACTACCACCCTCTACAGAACAAAGAAATGTTTCCTGATTTGCCACTGGCTCCTTCAATTATTTTACATCTATGTTCTTTGTTTTCTGATCACTCATCTCATCCCAATAGATCCTTCTAACATATTTTAACTAGGTCCTCCATCATTATATAAACCTCAGCTGATTCTCCCCTCAGCTTCTCATGTGCCAAAGAAAACAATCATGGGTCATCCAATCTTGTTTCATAGCGTCAATTTTCAGGCCCTGGAAATCACCTCGTAAATCACCTCTGAACATTTTCCAGAGAAATGATGTACAGTAAGCATGTGTGGTCCAGTGCTCTTTATATCCTCAGCTCATAAATGAAAGCCGTATGTCCCATTATTCACCTAATCTAACCATCCTGCTACATATAAGAATCTGTGGACACGCACTCCAAGCTCCCTCTGTTTTTTAACTTTTCAATATCCTCCCATTTATTGTATTTCCTCGTGCCTTTTTGTCTCTCAAATGCATTAGCTCCCACATCTCTGGATTGAGTTATTTTTGCCTGTCAGAGAGTCGACCTACAGAAGAACAGGTGTTGCAAACACCTGTCCTTATACCTCGCACCTCAACTCCATCCAGGGACCCCGACAGTCCTTTCAGATGAGGCAGAGGTTCACTTGCACCTCCTCCAACCTCATCTACTGCATCCATTGTTCTTGGTGTAGGCTCCTATATCTCGGCAAGACCAAGCATAGGTTGGGCAATTGTTTTGCTGCTGAACACTTGCGCTCAGTCTGCCTTGGCCCATGTGACCTCCTGGTTGGCAAACATTTTAACTCCCCTTCCTATTTCCATACTGACCTTTCTGTCCTGAGTCTCTTCCACTATCAGAGTGAGGCCACACGCAGATTGGAGGAACAGGAGCTCTTGTTTCACTTGGGCAGCTTACAACCCAGTAGCATGAAAGTTAATTTCTCTAATTTCAAGTAACCCCTGCATTCCCTCTCCTCCCCCCTCCATAGTCATCCTATTAGTTCCAATGTTCACATCCCTGTATCCCTTTGTTATCACTTCTTCCCCTGCCAACAATGGGCCATAATGGGGTCATCTGTTGCCGGCCCTGATTTGTTCTGGCCTTTTCCTACCTCTAGTTCCCCCTCCCTTCTTTCAGTCTGAAGAAGGGTTCCGATCCGAAACATCTCCCATCCGTTTTCTCCAGAGATGCTGCCTGACCCGCTGAATTACTCCAACACTTTGTATCTATCTTCGATATAAATCAGCATCACCAGTTCCTTCCTACACACCTCCCTCTCTAGATTGTGGGAGGAAACCGGAGCACCAGATTAAATTCACATGGTCACAGGTTAGATGGGTAAACTCCACATACACATACCAGGTTAGGATAGAACCTGGGTTGCAGAAGATGTGCGGCAGTAGCTTCACAAGCTGAATCTCTGGATCACCAAGATATTTATATCTTAAATGCAGAATTAGAGGGATTGTTGAGGCTGTACTGCAATGTCACTTCTCTCACAGTGGGCCAGACAATGTCTGAGTGGATTGAAAGTTGTCCTCTTTCCAACATACATACATATCTTCTGCCAAAATCTTATTATTCCTAAAGTATTTACAGCAGTGTAGCACCAGCTCCTTTTCAACGTTAAGAAATAGCATTTAACTTTTCTCTATTTTCCCATTAATGTGGACCTTTTATCTAAAGAGTATAAAGAATAAAGAGTACTTTTTTTGTCATTTTTAGCAACCTGCTCCAATTTCCATAATTGTGGATTAGGTAAATGTGTTATTGCATTTACATGCTCATTCTATTATAGTAAACATAATAACATTATTTGGTATAAAATTCTGAGAGACATAGATAGGGTATACAGTCAGAACACTTTTCCTAGGATGGAAATGTCAAAACTAGAGGGCATAGCTAAAGTAAAGGGGCCAAAATGGATGCCTGGTTCACACTGCCAAGGGTGGTGGTGGAGCCAGATATGATAGTAGCATTGAAGAAGCTTTTAGATAGGCACATAGATATGCAGGGAATGGAGGGGTATGGATCACATGCAGGGCATAAAAGTTTATTCTGCCCAGACATTGTGGGCAGAAGGGACTGTCCCTGTGCTGTACTGTTCTATGTCGTATGGAGGCAGAAATTGGCACGCTTCTCAGAGAGAAAATAAATAAGCCTGCAAAGTAGTTTTCAATGGGCATCATCCAGTGTGCCAGTGTTAAACTACGATGGGAATAAAGGGATATGCTAAAGTACAATAAAGGAATAACTGAAGAAGTGTTAAGAGTATGTGGTAGACCCTCAGGAAGAGGGTGTGAAAGAGATTGTTTGAGGAGTCTGATAGCAGTGATAGCAGCTGTTGTTAGGGCTGAACATCCAGGCTTTCAAACTCCTGTACGCAGGCTTTCGAGCTTCCATTCACAAGCTTTCAAGCTCCTGTGTCCAGGCTTTCAAGCTGCTATATTTGCTGTAGATGAGAGGAAAGGGAATGGCCAGAGTGTGAGGCTTCCTTGATGACACTTCCAACCTTCCTGATGTATCCTACTGTGAATATGGACTGGTGGAAGTGACAAGCCTGTGATGCACTGGGCTGTGTTCACCACTCGCTGCAGGTTCAGGCGATCAAGGGTAGATTAGTTGTCATACCAGGCTGAGATGTATCCTGTCAGAATACTTTCTATAGAGTATCTGCAAAGGTTTCAGAGAATCCTTGTGGACATGTTGGATCTTCTCAGAGCCGAAGAAACCATATACACTGATGACCTTTTTTGATCACGACATCAATATGACCAGACTGGGTCAGGTTACTGCCGATATGGAGGCCTAACTTGAAGTTGTGAAACATCTCCACAGTGAGATGTGAGAGGTGAGAATGGAGCTCCCCCCACTGCCTTAGGTCAACTCCCACATCATTTGGATTCCTGACATTAAGGACTAGGTTGTGTAGGAAGGAACTGCAGATACTGGTTTAAACCAAAGATAGACACAAAAAGCTGAAGTAACTCCGCGAGTCAGACAGTATCTCTGGAGAAAAGGAATAGGTGACATAAAAGTCAACTATATAGGTGACGTGAAGGAATAGGAAAGGCTAGGTTGTTGATCTGACATTTATAACACAAGGTTCTCAATCTCTTTCTTGCACCCCATCTCACACTGTTGTTGATCCAGCTGACATTATCTCTTGAGTATTTAGAAATTATAGTTTCAATACACAATGTCAGAGAATTAGGACAGATGAAGAAAATAAAATGACTTTGTTCAGATAGTTGTGAGTCTTTTAAATTCTCAACCAACTCCAGAATGTTATGGAGTAGGAATCGTTCGCTCGTGTGCCAGATGATGTAGCTCGCTGTAGGCTTCTGTCGTCGTCCAACATGTTGACAGAATTGTCGCCCGACGCGTCACAGAGTGCATCACGTCGTCGCTTCCAGGGATCGCCACAAGGAGGCTTCTGTCATGATCCCCGGAGTAGGAAAGAAGAGACTTAAAGCCTAATCCTGCTTTTGTTTTTCATCTTCTCATGTTTTGGAAGATGAAGCTTTCCAAGAAAAGCTTCCAGAGGTCATTTCTGAATCAGGTTGGGTAATGTGTGGACAAATAAAAGGAGAGCCAGAGTTTTGATTCAGTGAAGGTGATGGAACGCTGCTATATTTCCAAGACAGGATGACGTGTGGCTGGAAGGTCAACCTCCAAGTGGTGGTATTCCCATGCTTTTGCTGCCCTTGTCCTTCTAGCCAGTAGAGTCTGTGGATTTGGACGATGCTATCTAAGGAGCTTTGGTGAGTTGCTCTAGTGCATGTGCAGCCTATAACTAGTACAAGCTATTGCTGTTGTGTGGCGGTGGTGGAGGGAGTGAAAGATTGTGGATGGGGTGTCTATCAAGCTTGCTGCTCTGTCCTGTTTGGGGCACCTTGTGTGCAGCCGAAGCTGCACTCATCTAGACACGTGGAGTGTATTCCATCCCACTCCTGACTTGAGGCTTGCAGAAGGAGAGCAGGCATTGGGGTGTTAGGACGCGAGTTATTATCATTGCTTGGCACTTGTCCAGTGCAAGTGTGACTTTCCACGTATAAATCCAGACATGTATATTGTCCAGGTCTTGCTGCATTTGGATGAGAATAGCTTCATTATCTGAATAGCGCTGAACATTATGCCATCATCAGCGAACATCCATGCTTCTGAACTTACAACTGAAGGAAGGTCATTGATGAAGCAACTGAAGAAGATTGGGCTTGGACAATATCGTAAGCAACTGCTGCAACGATATTCTGTGACAAAGATAATTGACCTCCAATTAACACAACCATCTTTTGTTGCGCAAGATGAGGCCACATTTAAAGTATTGTGTTCAGTTTTGGTCAACCTGTTATAGGAAAGATGCTGTCAAGCTGGAAAGGGTGCAGAGAAGATTTACGAAGATGTTGCCAGGACCTGAGCTATAGGGAGAGGTTGAGCAGGCTAGGACGTTATTCCTCGGTGTGCAGGAGGATGAGGAGTGATCTTATAGAGGTACAGTATATAAAATCATGAGAGGAATAGAAAAGGTAAATGCACAGTCTTTTGCCCAGAGTGGGTGAATGCAAGAATTAGAGGACATAGTTTAAGGTGAAGAGGGAAAGATTTAATAGGAACCTGAGGGGCAACCTTTTTACACAGACGGTGCCAGATATATGGAATGAGCTGCTGGAGGAGGTAGTTGAAGCAGTGCTATCACAGCATTTTCCAAACATTAAGACAGGTACATGAATAGCATAAGTTTAGAGGGATCTGGGCCAACTGAAGGCAGGTGGGGACTAGGATAGATGGAGCATGTTAATCAGCACGGGTAAATTGCAGTAAAGGACCTGTTTCCTCACTGTATGGTTCTATGACTCTATGACTATGAGGTATGATTCCAACCAGTGGAGATTTATCCCTCTATTTCCCATTGACTTCAGTTCAGCCATAACTCCTTGTCGCCACATTCATTCAAATACTGCCTTGTTGTCAAGGGCAGTTACTCTCACTTTAACTCAGGATTGATGCAGTTAAATTACTTCTTCTGGTTGGGGAATTGAGAGCAAGTGAGTTTAAGTTACATTTAGTCGGCCACCTAGGAACGAAACCAGGGACCACTTGTTCAAATAAAAAGTCATGTAAATCATAAAGTTCACTCCCATAAGAGGCCAATGAAACTTTCAGACTGAGATGTTGGTCTGAGAAGATTATCAAAATATATAGAACAAGGGGAAGTAAATGGACGATATAAAGGTCAGTTATATTCTGGTTGAATGACAGATGTGGCCTGAAGGGTTTAATTCCCTTTATTTTGTTTCACTTTCTTTTTCTCATTGTATTAATTATACCCCTTAGCTACAAAGGTTTATTTTCCCTTTATTTCCAGCCTAGAAATATTACTGCAAATCTAGGCTTGGGACCTGAAATTAGGACTTGGTCCAGATCCATGCTGTATGAATGGCCACTTATTTCAGACAGAGAGATTGCATCTAACTTTTAACCCCATAATACCATTCATTAGGGACCCAATGCCTGGTTTACATAACCTGGAATTATCATTTGAATTAAATTTGATTATGATTACAAACACCGGAATTATGACTTGAATTAAACCGTGTTTACCTTTACCTTAGGCCCAATACATTGATCCCCAGATACTACCTCCTCAGTCAGTTGCAGGAAGCTCCAATATTAACCCATAATGTCTGTCCTCATTGATGGTAAGTTAGCCCATCAAGTTTTCACGTTATAAAAACTATTGAACACTTTAGCAATGGAAGCTGAGAAGCTTAAGTACTCTGGGATGCAGCCTGTCTGGCCCTGGGGATTTATCGGCCTTTAATCCATTCAATTTACCTAACACCACTTCCTGGCTAACCAGGATTTCACTCAGTTCCTCCATGTCATTTGACCCCTGGTCCCCTGCTATTTCCGGCAGAGGACTGGGAGACCTACCAGAGGACTGGGAGACCTACCAGAGGACTGGGAGAAATTCAGAGTCCAGCAGAGGAGGACAAAGGGCTTAATTAGGAAAGGGAAAATAGATTATGAAAAAAAACTGGCAAGGAACATAAAAACTGACTGCAAAAGTTTTTATAGATATGTGAAGAGAAAAAGATTAGTTAAAACAAATGTAGGCCCCTTGCAGTCAGAAACTGGTGAATTGATCATGGGGAACAAGGATATGGCAAACCAATTGAATAACTACTTTGGTTCTGTCTTCACTGAGGAAGACATAAATAACCTGCCGGAAATAGAAGGGGACCGGGGGTCAAATGAGATGGAGGAACTGAGTGAAATCCCGGTTAGCCGGGAAGTGGTGTTAGGTAAATTGAATGGATTAAAGGCCGATAAATCCCCAGGGACAGACAGGCTGCATCCCAGAGTACTTAAGGAAGTAGCCCCAGAAATAGTGGATGCATTAGTGATAATTTTTCAGAACTCTTTAGATTCTGGAGTAGTTCCTGAGGATTGGAGGGTAGCTAATGTAACCCCACTTTTTTAAAAAGGGAGGGAGAGAGAAAACGGGGAATTATAGACCAGTTAGTCTAACATCGGTAGTGGGGAAAATGCTAGTCAGTTATTAAAGGTGGGATAGCAGCACATTTGGAAAGTGGTGAAATCATTGGACAGTCAGCATGGATTTATGAAAGGTAAATCATGTCTGACGAATCTTATAGAATTTTTCGAGGATGTAACTAGTAGAGTGGATAAGGGAGAACCAGTGGATATGTTATATCTGGACTTTCAGAAGGCTTTCGACAAGGTCCCACATAAGAGATTAGTATGCAAACTTAAAGCACACGGTATTGGGGGTTCAGTATTGATGTGGATAGAGAACTGGCTGGCAGACAGGAAACAAAGAGTAGGAGTAAACGGGTCCTTTTCAGAATGGCAGGCAGTGACTAGTGGGGTACCGCAAGGCTCAGTGCTGGGACCCCAGCAATTTACAATATATATTAATGACCTGGATGAGGGAATTGAATGCAACATCTCCAAGTTTGCGGATAACACGAAGCTGGGGGGCATTGTTAGTTGTGAGGAGGATGCTAGGAGGCTGCAGGGTAATGGGTAGGTTGGGTGAGTGGGCAAATGCATGGCAGATGCAGTATAATGTGGATAAATATGAGGTTATCCACTTTGGTGGCAATAACAGGAAAGTAGACTATTATCTGAATGGTGGTCGATTAGGAAAAGGGGAGATGCAACGAGATCTGGGTGTCATGGTACACCAGTCATTGAAAGTAGGCAGGTACACAAAAATGCTGGAGAAACTCAGCGGGTGCAGCAGCATCTATGGAGCGAAGGAAATAGGTAACGTTTCGGGCCGAAACCCTTCTTGAAAGTAGGCATGCAGGTGCAGTAGGCAGTGAAGAAAGCGAATGGTATGTTAGCATTCATAGCAAAAGGATTTGAGTATAAGAGCAGGGAGGTTCTACTGCAGTTGTACAGGGTCTTGGTGAGGCCACACCTGGAGTATTGCGTACAGTTTTGGTCACCAAATCTGAGGAAATACATTCTTGCCATAGAGGGAGTACAGAGAAGGTTCACCAGACTGATTCCTGGGATGGCAGGACTTTCATATGAAGAGAGACTGGATAGACTCGGCTTGTACTCGCTAGAATTTAGAAGATTGAGGGGGGATCTTATAGAAACTTACAAGATTCTTAAGGGGTTGTACAGGCTAGATGCAGGAAGATTGTTCCCGATGTTGGGGACGTCCAGAACAAGGGGTCACAGTTTAAGGATAAGGGGGAAGTCTTTTAGGACCGAGATGAGAAGATCATTTTTTACACAGGGAGTGGTGAATCTGTGGAATTCTCTGCCACAGAAGGTAGTTGAGGCCAGTTCATTGGCTATATTTAAGAGGGAGTTAGATGTGGCCTTTGTGGCTAAAGGGATCAGGGGGTATGGAGAGAAGGCAGGTACAGGATACTGAGTTGGATGATCAGCCATGATCATATTGAATGGCGGTGCAGGCTCGAAGGGCCGAATGGCCAACTCCTGCACCTATTTTCTATGTTTCTATGTTTCTAAATTGAGGCAAAGTATCATGGTGGTTTTAAAGCACATTAAGTGCAGGGAGTAACTTTTTCACACAAAGTTGTGGTGGGTGTATGGACAGAGGTGCCGGAGGTGGTAGTTGAGGCAGGTACTGTTGCAACATTTAAGAAGCATTGAGACAGGTACATGGATAGGACAGGTTTAGAAGGATATGGGCCAAATGCAGGCAGATAGGATGAGTGTAGATTGGGCACGTGTGGGCAAGTTGGGCTGAAGGGACTGTTTCCACTCTGTAAGACTCCATGGCTCCAGGACTCGATAAATGGATAAATCCCTAGTGCATCCTAGTACCTTGTGGGAGGGGCAGTTAAACATTGGAGAACCCTTGGAGAGATTTTTTGCATCATCTTTAGCCACAGGTGGAGTTCCAGAGGACAGGAAGGTGGCTGACATAGTACCGTTATTTAAAAATGTCAGGATGGAACCAGGGAACTACAGGCCACTGAGAAAGTTGTTAGAAGGGATTCTTAGGGACAGGGTCGACATGCAATTCGATAGATGTGGACTGATTAGGGATAATCAGCGTGGCTTTGTGTGAAGGAAATCTTCTCACAAATCAGAGCATTTTGAAGAGAATCGATAAGGGCAGGGTGACAGTAAAGGGCCTGTCCCACTGTACGAGGTAATTCAAGAGTTCTCCCGAGTTTTCCCCTGATTCGAACTTGGAGAATGTCCGTAGCGGCTCGTACGAGTAATGGTAGGTACTCGGGAAATCCAGTAAACTCGTGACGTGAAAAATGTCCACGAGTAAAAAAATACTCGTGATGAATTTTTTAAAAACTTTTTACTCGTACGAGCCACTACGAGACATCCACGAACTCCTACGGACCCGCTACGGACATTCTCCGAGTTCGAATCAGGGGAAAACTCGGGAGAACTCTTGAATTACTTCGTACAGTGGGACTGGCCCTTTAGGCTTTTGACAAGGTTGTCTATAGTAAGGCTTTTGACAAGGTCCACATGGTAGGCTAGTTTGTAGAATTATATCACATGGGATCCAAAATGAGCTAGCTAATTGGATTAAAAAATGGTTTACAGGATGGAGTCAAAGGGTAGATATGAAGGGTTGTTTTTTGACTGGAGGCCTGTGAGCAGTAGAGTGCTCAGGTTTGTTTCCACAGGTTTGAGACCACTGTTGTTTATCTACATTAAGAATTTGGATGGTTATTTTATTAACATTGTTTGTAAATTTGCAGATGGCCCCAAAATTGATGGTATAGTGAACAGTCAAGATGTTTACAACAGGAACTGGATTAGTTGGAAAGGTGGGCCAAGGGATGACAAATGGAATTTAACTCTAACAAGAGTGGGGTTCTATACTTTGGTATGTCAGTAAATGGTAACGTCATGGAGAGTGTTGCAGAACAGAGAGATCTGATAGTACAGATAAGTGGTTCACTGAAAGTAGCAAGACAGGTGGGCAGGGTGGTGAAGAATGCATTTTCCATGCTTGTCTTTATTGGGAAGGGTATTGAGTACAAACGTTGGGACATCATGATATAGCTGTCGAAATCTTTGGTGAGACCACATTGGAGTATTGTATGTAGTTCTGGTCACCCAGCTATAGGAAGGATATCATTAAGTTGGAAAGGGTACAGGAAAGAAGTGTACAAGATCATGCGGGACACGGGTAAAGTCTTTTCTCGGGGTAGGGGATTCTAATATTAGAGGGTATTGGCTAAAGGTGAGGGAGGAGAGATTTAAGAGGGACCTCTGGAGTAGCTTTTTAACTTAGAGTGTAGTAATTCCATAACTGGAATGAGCTGCCAGATGAAGTTATAGAAGTGGGTACATTTACGACTTTCAAAAGACATTTGGATAGTTATAGGGACAGGAAGAATTGTCAAGCAAATGGGACATGCCCAGAATGCCATCATGATCAAAATGGATAGGGTAGGCCAAAGGGCTAATTTCCATGCAGTGTACACAGACAGTGTCAACCACAGAATGATTGCGATAATCCATGATTAGGTTGCAGTATCATAATGCAATTCACTTTGCCATGGATTTAAAAAATGCTGTAGCAGAGAAGTGGGTGAATGAAACTTCCTCCTGGTTAATAATTCATGCAAGAATCATATGACACATCAATGATTATCAGTTCATTGAAAACTTGTTGCTTTCCAAATTAATGTTAATTCTTCATGTCAGCTTAGGAACTGAATGGATTGTCCAAAAAGAAAATAATGAGAAAAGCTGTCAGCTATAACTGGATTAGCAAAAACAGTAAGAGCAAATGATTACCATCAGAATCAATGAATGTGCAGAGTTTCATACTGTATCATATTAATGTATCATATACTCTATTTCAAAGTTTCACTGCTGCAATAATTAACCTAATTTCTTGCTCTTACAGTACTTAAAACTGCAAATCTGCTGTGAATGATGTGTTTTTATATTTCACTTGAAAATGTACTTGATGGTTGAGCACTTATATGAAGATTAACAATTTGTTCTATAACTACAACAGCCACAGACATCTACATATCTAGTTTGGCCATTATATTTAAAACAACACTACCATTTCAAAATCAGATCAGAAGTCGTAACCTGTAGTATCAGTGGAGTGAAGACAGAAATGAGGAATAGGTGAAAAAGGGAGATCCAAATATAATAATTGGTGACAACCTGCTTCTTGGTCCTATCATGGTGCTTCTCTAGCCTGCTTTGGTCATTATGCCTTTTTAGAGTTAGGGTATGAGTTGGACTTGAAGGCTTCTGAAGGATCTTATGAGCAAACTACCTCAAAATAAGTTTAATATTTTGCTAATTAATTTAAGATTTGGTCAATTTAGGTCAGTCATGTTTTAACATTTTCATGTTTATTTAGCTTTTTTGATTACATATTATTAATTTAAATAACCTTACCAATAAATATTACAGATATTTAATAATTGTTAATGTTATATAACTATAATATGGATGAAAACAAGGGGAAGCCTTTAGTGTTGTTTAACGGAGACAAAGTTAACTCAATCTTTCAAATAACTTTACTTTTAATTTTATTGGTTCCTTTATCTCAGTCTCTAGATCGCTGTTTTAAATAACTCAGCAAGCACATGTCAGTGTCCATACAATGATAAATATGCAGGAGTTTATGTGAAGTACTTTGCTGTCAATGTAACACTGGTCCTGTTATTTATAAAAAAAAGATGGAAAAGGTTTGTGGAAACTACAGACTGCAAGGCTAAAGACAAAGAGATCATTTTAAATGCAGTAATGGGATCCTATCATGATTTGTTTAATAGTTCTCTGCTTGGCAACTAGGCAAATTGTCAAACTGACAGGTAGCTCTCGGATAATGCAAGTGATGAAAGACATTCTGAGAAGACAGAAGATATTGGGAGTGGTGGAAGGCAGGGAATGTCTGTAATTGAGAGAAGGAAGAACACAAAATGGAGGTGGAAGGGAGATCAGCAATTGGATCTGGGAAAAAAGAGAAGATCGCTCCCTCTGGTCTCCAAAGAAAACTGTTAATGGCAGTTATTTTATGGAGCCAGAATCTCACATGCAGCAGATGTAAATGTTAATCTCTGTGAGAATTTGTTAATTCAATGTCCGATCTGTCTACATATGAACAGTGGTAGCCTTCACTACATATGCATCGTGGAAACCTCAGCCATGTTTAGGTATTAACTCCCCATTTCAGTCCTGGCCTCTGAAAGCATTTACTACTACTAAATGTAAAAGCTCAATTTTAAAACATTATTCCCAACCTCAAAACATCTTAACTCTTCCTCAACTGTCAAATCTGGGTGGATCAGTGATAATCCTCCTCTATTGATTATTCTAGTCCTTTTATTTTCAACTCTGGAGGCAACTCAATCACCCATTTCCCACGCCGCATGAATTACCATTCACTTTTTAGCCCAGTGCTCACGAATATTACATCATCTTCTGGTCTGTTAATGACTTGGTTTGAACATTTTTATTGTTTCCAAATAAGACCATAAGACTTTGGAGCAGAATTAGGCTATTCGGTTCATTGAGATTGCTCCACAATTCAATCATGGCTGATCAATCTTACCATCTCAACCTCATTCTTCTGCTTTCTCTCCATAATTGTTGATGCCCTTAAAAATTATGTTTTCAATCTCTGTTAAAAATACCCAATGACTTGGCCTCCACCATCGTCTGTGCCAATGAATTCCACAGATTCACTACCCTATGGCTAAAGATATTCCTCCTTATCTCCATTTCAAGGTACATCTTACTATTCTGAGGCTGTACACTCTTGTCCCAGACTCTCCCACTACTGGAAATGTGCTCGCCACATTCACATAATCTAGGCCTTTTATTATCCGGTAGGTTTCAATAAAATCCCATTCCATCCCTCTAAACTCCAACAAGTAGAGGCCCAGCGCCATTAAACGCTCCTCCAATCACCCCTGGGATTATTCTCGTAAACCTCCTCTGGACCATCTCCAACAGCCCATCCCCCTTCAGATATTGGGCTCAAAACAAAATTTTAAATGATGTACTAATTGTTGTTGCCGTAGAGATGCACACAGCAGACAATAGGTGACCAGCACCTGTAAAGCCTCGGCATTTTATTCTTGCTTTTATATTCTAGTCCTCTCAAAATGAATGGTATTGTAGCGGCGCATGCTGGTGCACGCAGGTATCGAACCCGGCGTTCGGAAGCCGCGGTCACGTGACTCGGGAGGGGCCATGTTTTTTCGCGCGGTTTTGCTTTCGCGCGGCAGTTGATCGACTGACCACCGTGGTGGCCAGTCGCATGTGTGTAGACCTGTTGACCATAAAACGACTTTGTAATAAAATCTGTTTAAATAAACCAGTCGTCGTCTCTGCACCGTTAAATTGGTGACCCCGACTTGTCTAGCCGTCGTTAGACAGGGATCATGCAGGAAGACTACGTTCCCGCAGAATCGGCCGGCACGAGGCAGAGCTCACCGGGATTCGAACTACCAATGTTCTGGCCGGATCAACCGCAAGTTTGGCTCGCCCACATAGAGGCACAGTTTCATCTGCATGGCATCACACCAGACGAGACGATGTATTTCCACGAGGTGGCAGCTCTACCACAGGACTGTGCCTTGAGGCTGCTGGCTTACATAACAGACCTGCCAGCGACAGCCAAATACGAGGGATTGAAGGCTGTCCTGTTACACAACTTCGGGCTCAGCCGCCGAGACAGGGCGGCGAAGATTCTTCACATGGATGGAATCAGCGATCCCCAGCACCTCGCGGAGAGAGCCGATGAGCTATGGAACACCAGACGACGAGACGTTTGCTCCTTCACCCGCCCCGCTGCCACGGCCAGGGTGCAGCCTAGGAGAAATCGAGAAGGAGGACCGAACTCGCCCAGCCCGAAGATGTCGCGTTCCCTGTTCATTTCAGGGAAATGCCTCGGCTGATCGCCCACAAAGGCGAACGCGATTGGCCTGAACGAGCGCCTCTACGTCCATGATCGCCACTCCGGCCACCGTTTCCTGGTCGACTCTGGTGCCATAACCAGCATCCTGCCCCCGACCGCTCGAGATACCCGCGTCGATAAGGTAGGACCTGTCCTCTCGGCCATTAATGGGAGCAACATTCGCACTTACGGTACGCGGACCCTGGACTTAAATTTAGACTCCCATCCGTATTGGTGGAAGTTTACCATTGCTGACGTCGCCCAACCGATATTGGGGGCCGACTTCTTGCGCGCGTTCTCCCTGTTAGTAGATGTGCAAGGTGGGCAGATGGTCCCGTGGTCGGACTTGTGCCCTACCGAGCCGCGTAATCCGTTAACGCCCCAACAGCAACCCGACGAGGTCGCTGAGATCCAGCAACCTTTCGCAGCCATTCTCACCGAATTCCCGGTTTGACGGGGCCATGCCTCGTCATGGCATGGTCCACCACATCCCCACCGATGGCCCGCCAGTTCACCCCCGCACGCGCCACCTCCCGCCTGATAAACTGCGCTTCGCATGAGATGAGTTCCAGCTTATGGAAGACATGGGGATTGTCCGGCGGTCGGATAGCCCTTGGGCTACCTTCTTTTTGAAGGTCGACCTGGTCCGGGGGTATAATCAAATCCTGCTCCACCCCGACGACGGCCACCATCACCCCTTTCGGCCTTTTCGAATGGCTAAGAATGCCTTTTGGCCTGAAGAACGCCGCTCAAGTTTTCCAAAGGTTAATGGATCAGGTCGGGCGGGGTTTGC
The DNA here is from genome assembly GCA_038087875.1 of Malacoraja senta. Lineage (NCBI taxonomy): Eukaryota > Metazoa > Chordata > Chondrichthyes > Rajiformes > Rajidae > Malacoraja > Malacoraja senta. The sequence continues at coordinate 138,012,825 of CM075977.1, forward strand.
CATTCATATTCATCGACCTCGATGATATTCTGGTGGCCAGCAGCTCACAGGTTGAACACGTTAAGCACCTCCGCCTGCTTTTCGAGCGGCTGCGTAAGCACAGATTGGTGATCAACCCAGCGACGTGCCAGTTCGGGTTGCGCTCCATCTCCTTTTTAGGTCACAGGGTAACCAACCAAGGACCCCAACCGCTGCCTGAGAAGGTCGACGCAACCCGTCGTTTCCCGAGGTCACTATCCGTCAAGGGCCTGCAGGAATGCATCGGTATGGTTAATTTCTACCACCGATTCGTCCCGTCAGTGGCCGCCATCATGCGACCGCTGTTTCAATGTCTGGCAGGCAAGCCCAAGGATCTGGTTTGGTCCGATGCAGCTAGCATAGCTTTCGAGGGGGCTGAGACCACACTGGCCAACACCACCATGCTGGTACACCCGAAGGCATCTGCCCCCACGGCTCTCACCGTGGACGGATCGGACGTCGCGGTGGGCGCTGTCATCGAGCAGCGGGTAGGTAGCCGCTGCCGTTTTTCAGCAGGCAGCTACGAGCCCCGGAGATTATGTACAGCGCTTTCGATCGGGAACTCCTCGCGCTTTACTTAGCGATCAGGCGTTTCCGCTACTTCATCGAGGGCCGCACGCTCACTGCATACACGGACCACAAGCCGCTCACGTTCGGATTGAATAAAGTAACTGACCCCTGGGCTGCCAGGCAACAGCGACACCTCGCCTACATATCCGAATTCACGTCTGACATTCGGCATGTGGCGGGGAAGCTGAATGTTGTGGCTGACGTGCTATCCCGTCCAGCCGTCCCTGAGGTCTCCGTTTTAAACCTCGGTGTGGACTACGCGGAGCTGGCAGCGGCTCAAAGGGCTGATGCCAGTATGGAGGTTTATCGCAATGCTGAATCAGGACTCAAACTGACTGAGGTGCCTTGCGGCGCCACAGGCGTGTGGGTCATTTGCAATGTTTCCACGGGTAAAGCCCGCCCGATCGTCCCGGTCGCCTGGAGGCGACGTATATTCGACACCATTCACAGCCTAGCTCACCCGTCCATTCGTGCCACCTCTGCCCTGGTCGCTTCCAAGTTCATCTGGCACGGGTTACGAAAACAGGTCGCAGCATGGGCCCATGCTTGTATCCCCTGTCAGACTTCCAAGGTGCAGAGGCATGTGCGCCCACCTGTGCAGGATTTCGCTGTTCCCAACGGCAGGTGTCTTCACATCCATGTTGACCTGGTGGGTCCCTTACCATGTTCGCGCGGGGCCATGCACTTGCTCACTATTGTGGATAGGTTCACCGGGTGGGCGGAGGCGATACCGTTGTCCAATACCTCCACTGAGGCTTGTGCCCGCACTATCGTCTCCAATTGGATCGCTCGTTTCGGGGTCACTTCCGATATCACTACCGACCGTGGGGCCCAGTTCACCTCCTCCCTGTGGTCCAGATTGGCGCAGCTGTACGATGCGAAGTTGCACCAGACCACTACTTATCACCCGGAGGCGAATGCTTTAGTCGAGCATTTCCACAGACACCTTAAGTCAGTGTTGAAGGCACAGCTCACCGGCCCCGATTGGGTTGACCAGTTGCCCTGGGTTCACCTAGACATCAGAACTACGCCTCGACGCCTCCTCGGCCGAGCTGGTTTATGGCTCGGTTTTGCGGGTACCTGGGGATTTTCTACCCGCCGAAGCAGGAGGTCCCGGCTTCGGCAGTGCTAGCTGACCTTCACGAGCGGGTGCGTGCGTTGGTCCCGGTTCCCACCTCCCGCCATGGGTCGTCCGCGGTGCATGTTTCTTTGTGTGTCTTGTGTTGGGGGTGGTGTGGGGGGGTAAGGGGGAAACCGCTTCGGTCGCCTCCTCCATGGAGAGGCGACTTTTTCCAGGTCGCCTCCCCCGTGGCCTAACTTCAAGGATCGGCGCGGCCTTTCCCGGAGACGCGCCCGGGGCTTCAGCGGCGGGCGCAGCGTGGACTCTCGGCGTGGAGCGGGGGCTCGCTGGAGGGGAACGCTCCGTTTCGCTGGCCCGGGGCAGCCGGCAGCCTGAAGTCGCAGCCTGAAGTCGCGGTCTGCAGAGCTCCAGCTGGTGCGGCGTCTACAGCCCGGGATCCCTCGTGGGGGACCCGGGGGAAGAAGAAGAAGCCATCACTGCCGGCCCGCGGCCAACTTCTACCGCGGGGCCGGCATGGACTTACCAACACCCCTGGAGGGGAGCTTCGACCGCCGGCCCTGCAGTCTACGGTGCTTCTGGCTGCGGCGGAGACTTTAAATCTCGACAGCCGGCCTGCGGCCTACAACAACTTAAAGCCGCGGTCTCCGGTGAGGAAGAGCCGATCCTGGACTGACTCTGGACTCTGGTCCTGTTCACGGAGGGGAAATGGAGGAGGATTGGCCACATTTTTGTGCCTTCCACCACAGTGTTGAATGCTGTGGTGGATGTTTGTGCTACATTTTTTATTGTGGTTGTGTGTTCTTATTATTGTATCGCTGCTGACAACCCAAAATTCCACCAGCTTGGCTGTGTGGTCATTAAAATACTATACTATACTATACTATACTATGTGCCTACTATGTTGCAGGATTGTGCTTATGATTTCCTTCGTAGGGACGCTCACCACTCGCCGTTACAGCGGGTGTACGAAGGACCATACAAGGTGTTAGAGACTGGTACCTCGACGTTCACGTTGGACATGGGTGGCAGGGAGGAGTTTGTCTCTGTCAGCCGCCTTAAGCCAGCTTACGTGGACGAGGACAGCCCGGTGACTGTGGCCACTCCGCGGCGTAGAGGGCATCCGCCAGCCATTTTGCCGCCCTCTGCACCTGTTACCCACGGTTTTGTTTCACCGGTCCCCATTGTTACGCCCGTCCCTCGTTCGCGGTTTTCGCGCCCCTCCGGTTCTGTTTTGCCAGTCCCTAATGTTACGTTCACTCCGCGTCCTCTACGCGTTCCGGTCGGACCATCCAGTTACCCGTGCGTTTCCGTACCGCGGATTCTGGGGGGGCCATGTAGCGGCGCCTGCGAGTGCACGCAGATATCGAACCCGGCATTCGGAAGCTGCGGTCACGTGACTCGGGAGGGGCCATGTTTTTTCGTGCGGTTTCGCTTTCACGCGGCAGTTGATCGACTGACCACCGTGGTGGTCAGTCGCATGTGTGGAGACCAGTTGACCATAAAACGATTTCGTAATAAAATCTGTTTAAATAACCCGGTCGTCGTCTCTGCACTGCTAAAGTATACTATAATAACTCCATGGTCTCACCCCTCCATTTTTCTGGGACATCTTGCAGAACCCAATACCTCTGATATATCTTTACTCCAGCATAGATGAACTCTGGAGAATCCTCAATTTTAATTGTACCAAATTTGACAGCTCTATCTTCAGTTTCTTGACTTTAAGCTCTAAACTTTCTTCCCAAGCCCTCTTCACATCTTTACCTTCTTTAAGATCCTCTATTGGGCGAAACACAGACTAGTGGGACAGATGGGGCATGTTGGTTGGCATGGGCAAATTGAATCAGAAGGTCTGTTTCCACGTTGTATGACTTTGTAATTCTATGACTCTACCACTTGATAAATCTTTTCTTCACCTATTCTACTATCTGCTCAATGTCAAATCTGGCTCAGTAATGCTCCATGGGACTTCTTACTAATAAATATAAAAGCAAATTGTTGCCACTGAGAGAAATCAATCTCAAACTGTGCATTTTTGTCAAAACCAATAGTCCTTCCTTGCCTCACGTTACACAATTTTTTCCCAATTACAACGTCAGTGCCAACTTCCTTCTATATCATCCTCAGCTGTATTACTTATTGAAAATATTTTCTCCTTTGATTTAGCCTTCAAAATCTTTAATTGGCATCACTTGCAGCAGGTGGAAAAGACTTTGGAAAGTACAGATCAAAGTACAGATCAATTTTGGATAATCTTTGAATAATGTTCTGTTCCATCTGTTACTGAAGACAGACACAACAAAGAAAGGGAGGAATGGCCAATTGAAGAATGAACTGTTAAATGATAGATGAAAATGGTAAAGATTTATATTAACTGTCTTGTACGGCTATGTTTGAGTTCTCCAACTACTTATTTTCTTTCTGTGAATATCGCATTTATGTTCTTGCAGACAATCATTTGGTGACAGACTGGCTGAATAGTAAAGGAAGCACCTGGTATTCACATATCCTCTTTAGTTCTCCAAATCCTACCTTGGCTTCAATCCAATCAGATTTGAGCTTCGTAATACATATTTGGAGAAACAGATATTCTTACCAGTGGATTGAATCTTGCTGAGAATATCTTTCCATGTTTTTGAAATGTTACCATCTTTGGTGTTTTCTACTTCCAAATCTGGTTGTTTCAAGGCCTAGAAAACGTAAGACAACATCAAAGGTGCATTATACAGTCATTTTACATCCTTCCAAGACCTCGGGTGGTTCTGAATTGGCATTATACTTACTCTCACAATCTTTTTCTTACTGTATGACATGCTAACCCAGAATGTTCATACATTATTGTTTCACTATTCACTTCTATTTATCTGTGTTGTACTTTGTTCTTCCAAAATGCTTCATCAGGACAGTCAAAGGCTTTATTTTCATTACATCTATTTAGTTTAGTTTAGTTTAGTTAGAGATACAGAGCAGAAACAGGCCCTTCGACCCACCAAGTTCGTGCTGACCAGCGATCCCCGCATATTAACACTATCCAAGGGACATTTTTTAGATTTACCAAGCCAATTAACCTACAAACCTGTAAGCCTTTGGAGTGTTGGAGGAAACCAAACATCTCGGAGAAAACTCACTTGGTCGTGGGGAGAACATACAAACTCCATACAAACAGCACCCGTAGTTGGGATCAAACCCGGGTCTCCAGCACTGCAGGCACTGTAAGGAAGCAACTCTACCACCACGACACCATGCCGCCCATAAATCTCACCCAAGTATTGTTCTTTTAGCATTTAACAGTCACTCGTTTCAAACAAAATCTTGTTAGCAATCAGGAATCCTGGTAGATTTATTCCCACCATCGAGAATATCCATGCTAAATATTGCGTTTCTCTCATTCCACACTATTGGGTAATTTTCTCTGTAAATGTAATCTCAGTTTTCTAGAACGCTTTCTCCATTTTACCATTACTCAATTATATTTCAATTTCTGCTGAGATTTAAGGAATAATAGCTGGTTAATGTGTGTCCCCAAAATACTATTTATTCTTGTGTGCTTTTGGGGATATTAATATTAATAAATGTAGTTACCTTTTATTAACCACTGAGATATCTTGTCAATACATATCTCGCCATTAATGACTAGCTCAGCTCTTTTCTAAATTCACAGTGAAGCCCTCAATTACTCAGTCATTTCATTTTGCTGATGGCATGTAGGCAGAACATGAAGCATCCCAAAAGGTTAAAACTGGTCAATCACTGGGCAATGGAAATATCAGTTGCTAATAAATCATGAATACACATAATTTACTAACTATAAATGTATCACTTATTTCTGATTGGTTCATATTATCGAGTCTATGGCCCATGCAACAGGACTCCATCAAATTGCCTCACCTTATTCTAATATACCAGGGAAGTAAATGTAAGCTGGAAAACATCAAAAGATTGTAATGATAAATTAACAATAGTCTGCAAAAGTCCTCATTGTACATGTAGACTGAGTTCCTACTGCCTCAGGTTCGCTGAGAGGATTTAAAATCGGAGTCTTCATGTGATATTTCTTCAATAACCCCCAGCTGTTTGTTTTAGTTTCTGATCCTGACATGAATACACAAGTTTGGGAACTTATGGTTCAGGTTAGTTTAGTTTAGTTTATTTATTGTCACGTGTACCAAGGTACAGTGAAAAAGCTTTTGTTGCATGCTAACCAGTCAGCAGCAAGATAATACATGATTACAATCGATCCATTTTCAGTGTATAGATACATGATAAAGGGAATAACAATTAGTGCAAAGTAAAGCTAACAAAGTCCAATCAAGGATAGTCCAAGGGTCACCAAAGATGACTGATAATTCCAGGCTATTTTAACCATTCTAATCAAAACATTTTACCAACTCCACATTTACAGTGAACCTTTATTTATTCTTCAGCTAAAGTATGAAGTACGGTGACAGTTAAACAGTTAGACAGATAAATAATAGGTGATAATACCTTTAACTTAAGTCTCCATGAAGCCTTCAGCTGTACCCGATATTCTGATTGTGTGCAAAAATCTTGATGCTGGATGATGCATTGCTACCTAACACTTAGGTGCAGGTGGTTGCTAAGCATGATGATATCATAACAGTTAATTGTCTGTCACTGTGATGTTATGTGCAGTTAATCATAAAGTAGAAAGCAGAAACAAATTAAAGTAAATATTTTGATTGACATCAGCATCGTTCAAATTCCTTCTGATTGTATGATTTCTTGGAGTCAGGATTCATTTACTTTCATGGAAATCAAGTACCTGGAAATACATCAGTGAACATCAAAAGAATATTGCTTTTTTTTTTCAAACTGGGTAAGGTGGATTAAATCAACTTAAATAGAAAAATATTAAAGCAATGGGGAAACGTGGGCCTCACTGTATCCTGAAATGTGTCGTAGAATGCCAATGTGTTCGTCTGAAATTCCTCCCTCTGTGATTTAATCAGGCCTAGATCTATGTAACCATGCTATTCTATGTAACAAAGGAGGAAGATGACTGAACTTTATTACCTTCCATCACAGTGAGAAATGTTGATTCTACTGCGGTGGATGTTTATGTTAAAAGTATTGTGTATTGTGTTTTGTTTTACTTGTATGGCTGCATGGTAACTCAAATATCACTGTAACTTAATTGGTGCATGTGACAATAAATGTGAACTTGAACTTGAACATTTAAATTAACATTAATACCATTAAAGAGACGGAAGATATGCCACATATTGCCTGGCAAGTTGTGATAGTATTCATTGCTTAGATGAAATATAGGGAAAAAGCCAGCTCTTGTTGTCGGGGCGCACCTGTGAAGATCTGAGGCCACATCAACGTACATTTACCTATTGTCTGCCGTTTGTGTCTTTACAGCAAGAACAATTAGTACACCATGGATCAAGAGGTACCAAAATGCTTCACGGCAACATTTTGAAACAGCAATTGACACTGAACCACCTAGAAAAGATGCAAAAGTGCTGGAGAAACTCTGCATGTCAGGCAGCCCTTGGGGAAAGAATGGACAGGCAATGCTTTGGGTTGGAACCCTTCTTTAGACTGATTGGAGTAGGGAGGAGAAAGTTGAAAAAGGGAGGATGTTGCCAGGAATCAAGGGACTAGTTATAGGAAGTTATAGGGAGAGTTTGGGCAGAGTATCTCTTTATTCCTTGAAGCAAAGGAGACTGAGGGGGATCTTATAGAGGTGCGTGAAATCATAAAAGGCATTGATAGGGTGAATGCACGTTCTTTTTCCCAGGGTACAGGAATCAAGAACTAGAGGGCATAAGTTTAATGTGAGAGGAGAAAGATTGAATCCCTATTATTCACACAGAGGGTGGTGGGCATTTGGAAGTGATTGAGGCACTGAATGTTACAATAACAACATTTAAAATACGTTTGGACAAGTACATAGAAAGGAAATGTTTAAAGGAATATCGGTCGAACAAGGACAAATGGATTAGCATTGGTGGGCATCATGGTCGGCATGAATGCATTAGGCCTGTTGAATGCTGTATGACTCCATGACTTCATGATTCTATGCATGGAACAAACATTACTTCCCTTTTTTCAGCGAACCCGGTGCGTGGTCCAGATCACAATCAACGATGGATAACAGTATTGAGAGGGGATCTTAAATATTAAGGGATTGCATTTTCAATATAAAGTAATGACATTAATCTACAAAGCTGAGTCAATGATGTAGAGAAACAATATTCTAATATTTTATCCTGAGGCATCAACATAACTAAATCTGAATTGAAGTGAACTGAATTGAAACAGATAAAACAAGGTGAACTGAAGTAAGACAGCAAAGTCATAAGGTCATAAGGTCATGTCATAAGGTCATAGGGTCATAAGGTCATAAGGGATAGGAGTAGAATAAGGCCATTTGGTCCATCAAGTCTACTCCGCACAATCATTCAATCATGGCTGATCTATCTCTCCCTCCTAACCCCATTCTCCTGCCTTTTCCCCATAACCTTTGACACCTGTACTAATCAAGAATCTATCTATCTATTTCTGCCTTAAATCTCAAGTAATATCAATGAAGAGCAAAATACCAAATTATATAAAAGATTAAGGCGAGGTGAAAATATATAATATGAAAGAGACTGTGGTAACAACTGAAATAAAACATAGATTATAAAGCTATAAACATGGCAATTATGGTGGTATTGAAAGTTTTCATCAAAGATTAAAAAAACTGATACATTGAACAAAATTAAGCTTGCATAGTGTCCACATTGTTATCATTTTTTACATTGTATCAGGAAATGTGACCAAATTTAAATTTTCATTCTCTGGTTATGGCCATTGCTGGCACTTATTGCCCCTGAGAAAACGACACAATTGATTAGTTTACATTTGGGACAAGAGGGAGATTTCCGTCCATAAAGGGCATTAATGAACCAGCTGGATTCTTACAAGAACAATTAGCTTCATTTGCTGATTTAAACTGAAAAAAATCAAATTTTAATTCTCAAATTGCCATGATGGGATTTGAACTCACATTTGCAGGATTAACATAACCACCTCACCAGGAGTTTACTTAAGAATTCTCAGAATAACCTGAGGTTCTTGTGAGCCTGTGTCTTTGTATCATTTTCACTAATTATAGATTTTTCTTTCTACACTCATTATTGATTTAGATACATTAATTTCACATTACGAGAAGATTTCAGCAACCACTAGCCAAGCTCACAGGGATTCTTGATCCTATTAAACCCAGACAATTTATTTACTGAATGGTGCCAACAGCTACCCCTCAAATCCCCTACACCTCTCCAAAATGCTAGTCTTTCTCATCCAAGAATCCTACAATTCAGGTCCCAGCAACAGCCTTACATCCAATCTCTGCATTATCTGTTGTGGTGGAGCATATAGAAGAAAGGCCTTTCCTCTTCCAAGGTTGAATTAGTAGTGTAGAATGCATTGAACCTCAGGTAAAACTTGACTGTTGCTACCACTGGGTCTTTGACACAAACCAGTTTAGTTTAGTGTTGAGATTCAGCATGGAAACGCATTTGGCCACTGAGTCCGTGCTGACCAATGATCACCCATGCATTAGTTCTATCCTACACTCCAGGAACATTTTTTATACAAGCCAATTAACCTACAACCTTCATATCTTTGGAATGTGGGAGGAAACCAGAGCACCCAGAGAAAACCCACACTGTCACAGGGAAAATATACAATTTCAGTACAGACAACACCTGCAGTCAGGATCAAACCTAGGTCCCTGGAGCTGTAAGGCGGCAACTATACTGCTGCGCCAATGTGCTGTCCTCATCAGTTGTCATCTCCTGTATTACAACTGACTGGACACATACGCACATGCTAAACTAATTGTCCTTTCCAAAAATCGACAAACCTTATGGGCCTGTCCCACTTAGGTGACTTTTTAGGCGACTGCAGGAGACTATGCGGTCGCCACATGGTCGCCACATATTCACGGGTGGTTGCCGGGTAGTCGCCTTCATGGTCCTGAGGAGTTCATGCATTCCGGGAACTAGTCGCGGCCTCATTATGGTCAGCGCGAATTTTTCAACATGTTGAAAAATTAGCGGCGACCAGAATGAAGCCGCCATGGAGAGTAGGTGCAGTGGTAGTGGGTTGCCAGGAGGTCGAAGGTTGTCGTAGTTTCTCCTAGGTTATAGCCGGTGCTGACTGGTGAATTTCATTGGCTCATTGGGAAAAAAATGTAAGCAGCAGTTTTCAGAACCAAGGATAACCGACCAGTAATGTTAATGTCCACTGAGCTTCACAGCCGTGTCTCTGGCTTCTTAAAAGTTGTCTCCACTCCTTCTCCCCCTTTCTCTCCCCCCCCCCACATCCCCCCCCCACCCCGCTCCCCCCCTCTTTTAAAGGGGTTACGTGACTCTTCCCATACACTGTGCTTTCACCGTCTTAATTACAGTGCCAATCTTCCTGATCATCGCAGTGTGTGTCTGTATCACGTTGGCTTTGCACCGTGTGTATTTCACTCAGCAGCGCTTCCCCCACTTGCCCTGTCCCCCACCTGCATAACGGGCTGGTGAAGGAAGCGATGTGTGTGTGTGTGCGTGCGTGCGTGCGTGCGTGCGTGCGTGCGTGTGTGTGTGTGTGTGTGTTCCACTCTGACAGTCACCTTTCCAGTCGCCGGTTTTTCAGCAACCTGCTATGACTTGACAGTCGCGGCAGTTGCCTGAAAAATCGCCTAAGTGAGACAGGCCCATTACCCTTCCTAAATTATACTTGTCTCTGGGTATATGCTCTCCAACCCAATTTAAAATACCTTCTCCCCATTTATTGATTTAACTGTTTTATCATTTGGTGTTAACTGTTTTATCATACTGTTTTATCATATGGTGGCGTAGTTGTAGCGCTACTGTCATACAGCGCCAGAGACCTGGGTTCAATCCTGACTACGGGTGCTGTCTGTACAGAGTTTTTACGTTCTCCACGTGACCTGCGAGTTTTCTCCGAGATCTTTGGTTTCATCCCACACTTCAAAGAAGTACAGGTTTGTAGGTTAATTGGCTTGGTATAAATGTAAATTTTCCTTTGTGTGTGTAGGATCATGTTAATTTGCGGGGATCACTGGTTGGTGCGGTTTCGGTGGGCCAATGGGCCTGTTTCTATGCTGTATCTCTAAACTAAAGTATTGGCTTACCTCAGTTGATAGCAGTCAATCGGACTGAACTTACATTCAAAGATCTGTACTTGATACTTCAGTGCTAAATTTCTATAGATTATAGAATGCTTTTTGCAGTTTGGACTATTGTAAATATAACTCCACTATTTTACAAATGGAGGATGAGCGAAACAGGTCCATTAGCTTATCTTCAAATTTAGCTAATTTGAACATAAACTCATCCTTTTAGCAGATGTCAGGGCAGGGAAGATGTGAACAGTGGGAATGGTAGCATGGTTGTAAAACCTGCATTCCTGTTATGGAGTCAGATTTCTCCCTCTTCTCTTTTTGGTGAACCTCTTGAGACCTGCTGGTGGATTTTGGTAAGCTGCAGACCTCTAATTGGGAATGCTTGTCTTTGGTGTCTGCAGGATAGGTGTAACGTATACACAATGCCAATATGTTCCTACAACAGGCATTAGGCTCTTCATCTATACTATTACTAAAACTCTCATCTTGACCGGTCTACGTGGTAAATAAATTTGTGAAAAAAAGCTACCCTATATCGCTGTTACGACTCCCGAATGCAGGTACTTCAGAGCCGCGTAACATAAGTCAAAAACCAGGTTCAAGTTCAAAAATAGTTTTTATTATTCAATGGAACACAAAACCCAAACCTGATTCAAACAACCCAGTCAGGGTTATGGATGGGACTGACAAACAATTAAACAGTGCTCCAGCCAGCCACGTGATGGACCATCGAACCAGAGACTCTAAAACCTGCCTAAAGATATATAACCCTGAAACAAAATACACGAAAACTCTAAGGTCAGCCCTTATCCGTCCCAATTCAATATTTGTAATTAAGTAATTGTGAAAGTACACAAAGTTCTATGCCATGTGGCCAGGCCTTCAGCAGCTCACTCCAGCAGTCAGCTCACAAGTCAGGGTCGACGAAGAAAAAGGAGGGAATTCTGGGAGGTTCTGGTATTTATGCTTCAGATGAGTCACCCGTCACCTGACGCAGCTTGGCCAATCGGGTACAGGAGCCTTTTAACCCTTTGATTCCAGACTCACATCCACAAGGCCTGCACTCGGGAAAGAAACAGAGAAAGTTAAGTACAAAGCATTCACCAGGGGGGGGGGGGGGAAGCGCCTAACACCCCCACCCAAAGATACTGAATAAGTTTCGGAAGAAGAGAGAAGAAACACCACCAATTCCCAGAAACTATTCAGGAGCTAAAACTCTACTGGCGCGACAAGGCGTCAGCCAAGACATTATCCTTGCCACGGATATGCCTGACCTCCAGGTTGTAGTCTTGCAGCTGCAAACTCCAGCTCGAATAACCGCCGGTTCTTATTCTTATCAGTTGCCACAACACCTTTAACAGAAGCAGAAGACTTTTAGTTTGATCAAAGGCTTGTTGACACTCTGCGGACCACACAAAAGCTACCTTCGGACTCAGCAAATCCGTCAAAGGGGCAGCCACCGCAGAGAAGTTTGGACAGAATTCCCTATGGTACCCAACCATAGCCAGATACCTACGGAGTTCAGTCCTCGAGGTTGGAGCAGGAAATGCGACAATATGCTCCACCTTTTCCTTGAGAGTGCGAACCTGACCCCAGCCCACCACCTTACCCAGATACGTTACCGTGGCCTGGCCAAACTCACACTTCCCCAGATTGATAGTTAGCTTTGCCTCCGCTAGACAATGAAATACTTCCTTCAGATGACCGATGTGTTCGATCCACGACCTGGAGCACACAACCAAATCATCAAGGTATGCCTCACAGAAGGACAAACCAGACAATACAATGTTCACCAACCGTTGGAAGGTTGCCGGCGCATTGCGCATCCCAAATGCAATTACTGTGTACTGCAGAAAGTTATCAGGCGTAATGAACGCAGAGATCTCCCTCGCCCGCCCAGTCAAGGGAACTTGCCAATACCCTTTTAACAAGTCCAATTTGGACACAAAAGATGCACTTCCCACACGATCCACGCAATCCTCCATTCGTGGGAGAGGATAGCAATCCAGCTTAGTTACTCCATTGACTTTCCGAAAGTCCGTGCAAAACCTGTCCTCCCCATTAGCCTTCGTAGCCAGTAGACACGGAGAACTCCACGGACTACAATTAGATTCAGCAATGCCATGCCGCAGCATTTAGTCAACCTGACTCCCTAGACGATGACGCCTGTCAGGTTTGACCCGATACGGATGCTGTTTAATTGGCGCAGCACCGGCCACGTCAATGTCATGCTGCAGCACAGATGTCTGAGAAGGCACATCCGAGAACAATGACCCATTTGACTCCACCAAAGCAAGCAGCTCACCCAGCTGACTTTCCGTAAAATGCGACAACCGCAAGGGAAGCGACTCCAAAGCCTCAGTGTTGCACAGCCTTCCCTGCGTCACTGCCACTGACAACCGTGCCTCACCCCCATCACCACCCGTGTCAGGGGGCAGCACCACTGCAGCCAAAACAGGCTTAGACGAAACCGAAGGACACAGCATCTCCCCATCAACCTCCACAGGCTCCTGCTCATGGTACTGCTTCATCATGTTGACATGACAGAGCTGAGTCTTACGCCTTCGATCAGGGGTACCTATAACATAATCCCTTTCACCAACCTTCTTAACCACCTGATAGGGACCGCTATACCGAGCCTGCAGACTCGAACCAGGAATAGGCAACAACACCAGGACCTTGTCACCTGGAGAAAAATTCCTACTAGAAGCCTTCCTGTTGAACCACCCCTTCATCCTAGACTGAGCAGAAGCAAGATTACCCATTGCCAGTTCGCATGCCCTCCAGTCTAGACCGAAAGGTACAGACGTGGTCTAAAATAGTAAGATTAATCGAGAACTTACCAGTTTGAAGTTTGATCTGTATTTTATGAGGAGTTACGATGAGGGATTACGTGAAGAGCCCGTTCAGCACGCATGCGCGACATTCTTCAAAGCAGCGGTGTGGAATCACAGGAAACACAACAATTGAAATAAACATAGTAAAGAAAAGGAGAACTAAGATACCTGTTGATCTCTATATTTGAGGGTGGGAGCGGAGGGCACGTAATCCCTCATCGTAACTCCTCATTAAAATACAGATCAAACTTCAAACTGGTAAGTTCTCGTTTAATCTTACTATTTTACTTCGGAGTCACGTGAGTGACTACGTGAAGACTTCAAAGCTCTGTGATTTCAAACCGTGTAACAGTTCATACTTCACTCGCTGCCGAAGTGTTTCAAGGGAGGAAGTATGTTATCGTAATGAACCATAAATCTGTTTGTAAACAATAATGGTATTTATTAAACAATAACAAAAGACAAAATGCTCCCCCGGGCTTAAATTATATATTTGCAGATTCTAAAATTCTGTCTGCAAATAACACAGGTTGTGCTAGCGGCTTATTGTAGAACGTTTGGAACGTTTTCTCCGTGGACCACCCCGCTGTAGTCAGGATGTGGTTCAGTGGTACGTCCATCCTTTTAGCCGCCGATGTGGATGCTGCCCTAGTGGAGTGAGATGTATATACGTCAGTGTCCACTCCAGCAGCCCCCAGTACCTGCTTTAGCCACCCTTGAGATGGTTTGGCTCGACACCCGACCATGTGGTTGTTTGTGGCTGACCCATAAGGCTTTTTCTCTCCCTCGGGAATTGCTTGTTGTGTCGATGTAAGTCAGTAGGTGAGTCATGACACACAACCGCCTGTCAGGTGGGTATGCCCGGAAATCCATAACTAGGCCTGAAGTTCCTGGCCTGCTCTGCTTTACCAGCTCCTGAATTGTGAATGATACCCGGTCAGGTGTTATAACCATGTTGTCCAGTCGCAGTAAGTAGAGGGACTGGACTCTTTGTGCTGAGACTAGTGCCATCAGCATGACCGTTTTCAAGGTTAGCTGTTCCAGAGTGAGGGACCTGGCTGGTGACCATCCCCTTAAGTATGTCAGGACCACACTGACATCCCAGATTCGGGTGTATCTAGGTCTAGGAGGGTTAGAGTTGAATATACCCCTCATGAGTTTAATCACCAGCGGGTGAGACCCCATAACCTGTTGTCCTGGTATTGGTTTTAAATAGGCTGACAGAGCACTTCTGGCCGTATTGATGGCGCTGTAGCTCATTATGGTGAAGGCCAGCCAGGAACTCCAGTACATTGGTTATGTTTGCAGATGAGTACGTTGTCCCAGTAGTCGAGCAGTATGTTTCCCACTTCCTGATGCTCGACAGGTATTGTTTCCTGGTGGACATACGGTGGGACGCTGTCATCGTGTTGATGGTCCTGTCAGACAACCCCAGGCCCAGCAGTGGTCTTTTCATAACCTGCAACCCAGTAGGGTAATTTTGTCATGGCATGGATGACTTATGCCTGATACAGGGTGAGTCAATAGGTCTGGGCTACTGGGGAAGGTCATAGGAGGTTCAATGACCATGTCAAGGACCACTGGGAACCATGGCTGTGTAGGCCAGTCGGGTACTATCAAAATACCTGACGCAGAGTCCAGCCTGTATTTTGCGTAGTACCCTACTGATGAGGCAGAAGGGGGAAAAGCATAAAATAAATAGTTTCCCCAGTTCAGCGCGAATGCATCTATCGCTACTGCCTCAGGGTCTGGTTCCCAAGCGACATACATTGGTACCTGGTGATTTAGCCGGGACGCAAAGAGATCGATATCTGGTGTGCCATATTGCTTTATAATTTTTGCAAAAGCTCTAGGATGTAACATCCATTCGATGTTATCATTGAATTTGCGTGACCTGGTGTCTGCCACTGTATTTAGCTTACCTGGTAGGTAAGTTGCTGATAGCCAAATATGTCTATCGACACACCATTGCCAGATTTGGTTGACCAAATTGTCACATGATATTGATTTTATTCCGCCCATATGGTTAATATAGGCCACCACCGTGGTATTATCAATTTGTAAACGAACATGCAAATGGTGCATATCGATAGAATACGCTTTTAAACCATAAACCGCACCCAACATTTCCAAGTAATTTATGCCCAGTGTTTGTAGTAAAGATGATTCTAGGTTAGTCCATCTACCACCTGTGCTGGATATGGTATTAGTCCGTCCCCAGCCTTGAGCACTGGCATCTGTTTGTATAATTAACGTTGGGTTACTGATGATGATAGGGCTGGAACTATGCCAAATGTGTTCTATCCACCACTGTAACTCTGATATTGCTTCAATGGGTAATTTCATGGTTCGGTCAAAGTGACCTGCATGTCGTTCCAACGCCTGTACTTTTGCCCTTTGTAGGTTTTGATAGTGCAGGGGTCCAAATTGTGTAGCTGGAAATGCTGCTACCATTTTGCCAATTACTCTTGCCACTTGTCGGATGGTTGGTCGATTGCTAACCATTAAATTGTTGCACGTCTGTGCCAATTGTGCTGCTTTACCTTTTGGCAACGTTACAGACATGTGGACTGAGTTAATTGTGAATCCCAGATAGTCCATAGTTGTGGATGGCATCAACTTAGATTTATCTGGATGTATGACAAACCCCAGGGTTTCAAACAATTGTTTGGTAGCTAATACAGCTGATTTAGCCAACTCCATGGTTTTGCCTACTATTAGTATATCATCAAGTTATGCCATGACAATATGTCTTTGTTTTCTTAATGTTGCCAAGGCTGGTTTTAATATCTTGGTAAATAGTCTTGGGGCTGATGTTAACCCATTAGGCAATGCTTTAAACTGCCATAGTTGCCCCATCCAGGTAAATTTTAGGTATCTCCGATGACCCTTATGAATGGGTACTGAATAGTAGGCATCTTTTAAATCAATGCTTGCCATAAAGTATCCTTTTTAAATCAGTTGTTTGGCAGTTACAAATATTTCCATTTTGAAATGTACATACTTAACAAAGGTATTTAGGGAGGTTAAGTCAATGATGATGCGACATCCACCATCTATTTTGCTTTTTGTAAATATATTTGAGACAAATTCCAAAGGTTCATGTTTGGATTTCTCAATGACACCCTTTGTAAGTAACCTCACCAGTTCTGCTTGAGCCTCTAGTTTCTCTTTGACTGAGAGGGTAAAGACCCTTTGGGGGTACGTGCTGAACTGGTGGCATGTTTTCTTGAATGAACTCTATTTTGTATTCCCGAATACTGTTAAGTATATAACTATCATTCGTGAGACACCTCCATGCGTCAATGAACAGGTGTAATCTCCCCCTGTTAGTACAGTCCCCCCACTTTTTATATGCTGGTAGGAACCAGACCCACCTACCTCCATAGTTATGGGAGTGTTCATTGCGTCTGTTTCTTCATCCACCGTTGTACTACTGGATGTCCTGTTGGTTGGGGGTGGCGCATTTTCCATGGGGTCCGCTCTGGGCCCTGGCCTAAAAAAGGCTTTCAGGGATAGAATGCGGACCCCGAGCTTTCACCAGTCCGGAATGTTTGTCTTCAACTGGTGGACGCGGTGGGGTACAGCCGTCTGGGTTGTGTGGGCCTGCTCGTTCCGGGGCCTGCCCTCATGAGGCCAAATGCTTTGGTCTCTTCCTCCAGGTCTTTTACCTGTTTTGTTAAGTCCTTCCCGAATAACAGGATCTGTGGCTCTGAGGCCGGTGTTTTGCACAGTCCTGCATACCTGGGATTGAGGGCAGGTCTTATTATCTCCTTGCGGAGGTTGTTGATCTCGTATTGGGTGTTGCACAGCAGAGCCAGTGTGTCTTGCTGGTTTGTGGTCATATCCACCCCATCCACGGAACGAGCATAGGATGTTATCCCTGTTGTCAGGAGCTTGAGGATGCGTTGTAATTTTATCTCCTGGCTCCGAATACTCTGTCCAAAATACCCCCAGATTTGGCTGTTAACAGCTGGTACATTAAGGAACTGCAGTTCTCCGGAGGCGAGTAGAGTTCTAGTGCCTCATTAAGTACCTGATCTTGTAGGGTTTGAGGGACAGGTGGTTGATGCTGGCCGCCAGTTTTGGCTCCAATGGCCGCCCTGCTCGTGGTGTAGCCACGTAGCGATTTACCACACCCAGCAGCTCTTACTGGTCCTGTACCCCAAAGCGTACTCCCGACATCTTCAAGCCACTGACCCCTGATCTTGACCAGCCCAGCCCTGGTCGCCAACGCTGCCCTCATCTGAGGGAGAAGCAATGGCCAGTGCATTATAAGGCACTGCTGTGGGAGTGCCTGATCCCCCTGTGCGAGATTGCTCCAGCTCCCGAAGCAAGTCTCACTGGAGCAGTTGCTCCATGAGCCTTTCCATTCGGCTCAGGCGGCTAGTTCTGCCGCTCTCAGGCGGACCCTCCTCATCGGAGTCAGACATAACCGGCCGGTTTGTTTTTTGTCTTACTTTTCCTCCAGCCCGCTGCCGCTCATCAGGCTGCGCTAGCGGCACTGGGCTCGGCTCGGTCTCGATGAGGGTGTGCCGCAGCATATGCGGTCCAGGTGCCGCCTCTCGCCCCCCACTGATGAGACACTCCCGTTCTGTTGGAGTCGAACGGGGGGCGGTTTTCTTTGCTTGCCGTGGTTTACTCATTTTCCGAATTTCCTGGAATTACAGAGCAAAGCAAGCTTCCTATTACGACCTCAGAGTAAGAACTTACCTGATGGTCCGCTTTTTAAACTTGTAGCGGGAGCGCCTGTACTCCTGTTCGTCGCTGTTGCACTGCGTGAACGCTAATGTCGCGCATGCGTGCTGAACGGGCTCTTCACGGAGTCACTCACGTGACTCCGAAGTAAAATACTACGTTTTGTATCCTCCTGCAACCATTTCTCCTTTAGGACCCTCAACGGACCACGTACAGTATGCGCGAACACCAGGTCAGCAGGACTGAACCCTAAAGACTCCTGCACGACCTCACGCACCGCAAACATAACTAGATGAACCCCCTCATCCCAGTCTTTTCAAACTCCAGGCTGTAAGTCCTCAACATAGACTTCAAAGTCTGGTGAAACCTCTCAAGAGCTCCCTGGCTCTCAGGGTGATAAGCACTGGAGTAAACAATGCTTAATGTCTAGCAACTTCATTACCTGACCAAAGACACCTTCGACATGAAGTTGGAACCTTGGTCACTCTGCACTACCTTGGGCAAACCGAACAACGAAAAAAACGTAGTGAGAGACTTCACAATGGTTGGGGCAGTATTCTACGCAAAGGGACCACCTCCGGAGAGCGGGTAGACGCACACATTATTGTCAATAAAAACTTGTTGCCCACCTTTGTCCGAGGTAGAGGACCCACACAATCAACTAGAATCCGCTCAACGGCTCACCGACCACAGGGATTGGATATAAAGGCGCAGGAACAATCGATTGGTTCGGCTTTCCTGCTACCTGGCAAATGTGACAACACCTGCACTGCTGTTTCACGTCCTTTTTCAACCCTGGCCAAAAGAAATTCCGTAAGATACGGTCATACGTCTTATTGACCCCCAAATGTCCACCCAGAGGACCATCATGAGCCAAACAGAGTATCTCGTCCCTATACCGACGAGGTATCACAATCTGATCAACCACGCTCCAATCATCATGCCCAGATATATCCAAGGGAGACCACTTTCGCATCAGTAAGCCCTCCTTTAGAAAATACCCCTTTGCTGTGGAATCCATATCCCCCTCAGGTACCGCGCAGTCGAACAGATCAGATAAACCTGGATCACTCTTCTGCTCCTCAACCAGCCGGTCACGTGACAGCGACACCGGCACATTCCAGACACTATCCCCTCTTGAGATGTAGAACCACCCTTCACAACACAGGATCCCTCCATCCTGATCCCCAAAGATGCTCTCACTCAGGTTCACTACGTCCCCAAACTTCGCCTGGCTCTTAGCCATAGCCCTCGTGACAGCACAAGCTGCGAAGACCCTCGGATGCTGCATAGCCAATCTATCAGGACTCTGCACCATCGGAACAGCCGTCACCTCAGGAGTAACTAAACTTTACCTCCTGCCAAGTCATTCCCCAAAATTACTGAAACTCCCCCCAACGGGAAAACACGGCCATAACCCAACAGTTACCCGGCCTGAAACCAACTCGGACTCGAGACTCACGGTATGCAAAGGCACTACCATGTCATCCATCCCGAATCCTACCACAGGGACACTTGACCCCAACCGATGATTCCCCAGAAAACGCAGTACACTCTCCAATATAAAGGACTGAGTAGCACCAGTATCACGCAAGATGGATACTGGAACTCTATCACCCCCATCCTCCAGAGAAACAAAACCATTCATGATGAACGCAGAATAATCCCTACACTCATCAGACTCAGGCACCTCAGGTACCACAGGTGCCTTCTGTGTACCCACCAAAGCCACAGGCTTTGCATTTTCTGCTTCAGAACGGGACACGCCTTTAACATGTGCCCTCTCCCTTTACAATAGTAGCACACAGGACCTCTGTTAGTCCTCAAATTTCCGTCAACCTTTTCAGCTCGGACCTCCCCCCTGTATCAACGTGCTGCCACTTGCAGGCACAGAAACACCTTTGACACTGCCACCGGCGACACCACCACGATCAACCGGCCATGCACCAAAACTATAGGAGCGCCCAACAAAATCAGTTTTATGAGTCAATACATACTCACTCTGCCTTAGACACATCATTCACCTTCTGCTCATTAAGGTAAGTAGTAACCCTCTCAGGGAGACAGTTCTTAAAGTCTTCCATAATTATCAAGGCCCGCAGTTGCCCATCATCCTTCACTTCCTTGAGAAGCGCACCACCTGTCAAAAAGTGCCTCCTTCTCCCTAGCAAACTCCACATAAATCTGACTATCAAACTTCCTAAAGCGCCGGAATTTCTGCCGGTACGCATCTGGAACTAATTCATAAGCCCTTAATACTGTAGACTTCACACACTCATAGTCCAGACTGCTTTCAACAGACAAAGACGAGTACACCTCCCGTGCTTTACCCACAAGGGACACACTGCAATAGCAAGGTCCACACATCCCTAGGCCACTTCAGTGATATAGCCACATGCTCAAACAAAGTGAAATATTTATCAACATCTTTTTCACTGAATGGTGGAACCAAACGAATATTTCTGCTCACATAGATACATAGATACATAGAAAATAGGTGCAGGAGTAGGCCATTCGGCCCTTCGATCCTGCACCGCCATTCATATGATCATGGCTGATCATCCAACTCAGTATCCCGTACCTGCCTTCTCTCCATACCCCCTGATCCCTTTAGCCACAAGGGCCACATCTAACTCCCTCTTAAATATAGCCAATGAACTGGCCTCAACTACCCTCTGTGGCAGAGAGTTCCAGAGATTCACCACTCTCTGTGTGAAAAAGTTTTTCCTCATCTCGGTCTTAAAGGAATTTCCCCCTTATCCTTAAGCTGTGACCCCTTGTCCTGGACTTCCCCAACATCGGGAACAATCTTCCTGCATCTAGCCTGTCCAACCCCATAAGAATTTTGTACGTTTCTATAAGATCCCCTCTCAATCTCCGAAATTCTAGCGAGTATAAGCCAAGTCTATCCAGTCCTTCTTCATATGAAAGTCCTGACATCCAGGAATCAGTCTGGTGAACCTTCTCTGCACTCCCTCTATGGCTATAATGTCCTTCCTCAGATTGGAGACCAAAACTGTACGCAATACTCCAGGTGTGGTCTCACCAAGACCCTGTACAACTGCAGTAGAACCTCCCTGCTCCTATACTCAAATCCTCTTGCTATGAAGGCCAACATACCATTCGCTTTCTTCACTGCCTGCTGCACCTGCATGCCTACTTTCAATGACTGGTGTACCATGACACCCAGGTCTCGCTGCACCTCCCCATTTCCTAATCGGCCACCATTTAGATAATAGTCTGCCTTCCCGTTTTTGCCACCAAAGTGGATAACCTCACATTTATCCACATTATACTGCATCTGCCAAACATTTGCCCACTCACCCAGCCTATCCAAGTCACCTTGCAGTCTCCTAGCATCCTCCTCACAGCTAACACTGCCCCCCAGCTTAGTGTCATCCGCAAACTTGGAGATGTTGCTTTCAATTCCCTCGTCCAGATCATTAATATAAATTGTAAATAGCTGGGGTCCCAGCACTGAGCCTTGCGGTACCCCACTAGTCACTGCCTGCCATTGTGAAAAGGACCCGTTTACTCCTACACTTTGCTTCCTGTTTGCCAGCCAGTTCTCTATCCACATCAATACTGAACCCCCAATACCATGTGATTTATGTTTGTATCCTAATCTCTTATGTGGTACCTTGTCGAAAGCCTTCTGAAAGTCCAGATACAACACATCCACTGGTTCTCCCCTATCCACTCTACTAGTTACATCCTCGAAAAATTCTATAAGATTCGTCAGACACGATTTACCTTTCGTAAATCCATGCTGACTTTGTCCAATGATTTCACCACTTTCCAAATGTGCTGCTATCCCATCTTTAATAACTGACTCTAGCAGTTTCCCCACTACCGATGTTAGAATAACTGGTCTGTAATTCCCCGTTTTCTCTCTCCCTCCCTTCTTAAAAAGTGGGGTTATGTTTGCTACCCTCCAATCCTCGGGAACTACTCCAGAATCTAAAGAATTTTGAAAAATTATCACTAATGCATCCACTATTTCTGGAGCTACTTCCTTAAGTACTCTGGGATGCAGCCTATCTGGCCCTGGTGATTTATCGGCCTTTAATCCATTCAATTTACCCAACACCACTTCCCGACTAACCTGGATTTCACTCAGTTCCTCCATCTCCTTTGACCCGCGGCCCCCTGCTATTTCCGGCAGATTATTTATGTCTTCCTTAGTGAAGACGGAACCAAAGTAGTTATTCAATTGGTCCGCCATATCCTTGTTCCCCATGATCAATTCACCTGTTTATGACTGCAAGGGACCTACATTTGTTTTAACTAATCTCTTTCTCTTCACATATCTATAAAAACTTTTGCAGTCAGTTTTTATGTTCCCTGCCAGTTTCCTTTCATAATCTATTTTCCCTTTCCTAATTAAGCCCTTTGTCCTCCTCTGCTGGTCTCTGAATTTCTCCCAGTCCTCTGGTATGCTGCTTTTTCTGGCTAATTTGTACGCAACATCTTTTGCTTTGATACTATCCCTGATTTCCCTTGTTATCCACGGATGCACTACCTTCCCTGATTTATTCTTTTGCCAAACTGGGATGAACATTTTTTGTAATTCATCCATGCAGTCTTTAAATGCCTTCCATTGCATATCCATCGTCAACCCTTTTAGAACTAATTGCCAGTCAATCTTGGCCAATTCACGTCTCATACCCTCAAAGTTACCTTTCTTTAAGTTCAGAACCGTTGTTTCTGAATTAACAATGTCACTCTCCATCCTAATGAAGAACTCAACCATATTATGGTCACTCTTGCCCAAGGGGGCACGCACAACAAGTCTGCTAACTAACCCTTCCTCATTACTCAATACCCAGTCTAGAATAGCCTGCTCTCTCGTTGGTTCCTCTACATGTTGGTTTAGATAACTATCCCTCATACATTCCAAGAAATCCTCTTCCTCAGCACCCCTGCCAATTTGATTCACCCAATCTATATGTAGATTGAAGTCACCCATTATAACTGTTTTGCCTTTGTTGCACGCATATCTAATTTCCTGTTTGATGCCATCCCCTTCACTACTACTGCTAGGTGGCCTGTACACAACACCCACCAGCGTTTTCTGCCCCTTAGTGTTTCGTAGCTCTACCCATACCGATTTCACATCAAACACATGCTCTTTAGAAGAGAACCGGGAAATATCTAATTCTTTCTCCCGCAGCTGAAATTCAGCCCTTTTGGTTTCCTCCTCAGCCCTTTTGGTTTCCTCCTCAAGCTCAAGCCGTTTCATTTCAAGAACATGAGCATGCATGAGCTCATCCTTTTTTAAGGCCATTCTCTGTGACACAAGCTCCATCTCCTTCAGTTTAATGATGGCCTTCATGTTCTGAACTGGCTGTATAGATTTATGACTGTCAGGACTACTAGGCAACACCTCTTGGTCAACCAAAGCAGTCCATAACAACTTCTTAATTGACTGTTTGTTTGCCTTGGTTCTTCTTGGTTTCTTGGTCCTCCAAAATATTCCAAATGGAATTTAAACTGGAGGTGGTGGAGGGAGGACTTAAGCCAGAAAGGGTTTTTGGGAAGAAAGAGCTACCTTAAATTTAGTTGCATCTGGTTGGGTAACTATGGTAGGGTGAAGATTATTCCATGCTTTAATTGTGCGGGGGAAGAATGAATTGCTGTACACATCTGTCTTGGTAGCTGGAATCTTAAATTGGATCGAATGTCCTCGTCTGCTCCTAACTGGTTTGGGTTTGGTGTAGGTCTTGTAATCTATGTTGAGCTGACCATTTAACATTTTGTAAAAACAGGTCAAACGGTGAGCTTCACGTCTGTCTTGGAGAGGGTTCCACCCCAGAGAATTCAGAAGTTTGGTAACACTCGCTTCTCTCTCATAGGTGTTAGTAACAAATCGAGCTGCCTGTCTTTGGACACGTTCGATGGAAGAAATGTTTTTATTTGTGTATGGGTCCCATGCTGCAACTGCGTAGTCCAAATGAGGTCTAACGAGGGTGAAGTATAGCTTCTCCTTGACAGAAGTTGAACAATGATGAAAGTTGCGCCTCGGAAAATTTAGGACACCTGTTGCTTTCACCGTTGCATGATGAGTCTGACCATTCCAACGCAGATCATTCTGCAATTTGATGCCAAGGTACTTGGTTTGTTTGGATTCTTCAAGGGTGGTACCAAGTATATTGTACGATGTTTTGCCTGGATTCCTCTTTCTGGTGACACGCATGGTTTCACATTTGGAAGGGTTGAACTGCATGCCCCATTGGTGTGACCACTCAACCATTGTATCGAGGTCCTTTTGGAGAGCATCTTCATCATCAGCTGACTTAATTGGACGGTACAGCAAACAATCATCAGCGAATAGTCTGGTCGTGCTTGCGACTTTTTCATGGATGTCGTTTATGTAAAGCAAAAACAGATGTGGGCCAAGTACTGTGCCCTGAGGTGTACCACTCAACACTGGATGCCAATTGGAGCTCTTTCCGTTCACACACACACGCTGAAGACGTTTTGTCAGGAAACTGGAAATCCATCGTTTCGTGTTGGAACGAATACCATAGAAGTCAAGCTTCCGAAGCAGTCTCTGGTGTGGGATGACATCAAATGCTTTAGAAAAGTCCAGCACTACTAAATCCGTGATGACATTACCATCAAGATGTTTGGCCAGGTCATTTGTCATCAGGATAAGCTGAGATTCACATGATCTATGCCTCCTAAATGCATGTTGGTTGTCAGCAAGAATATTATGTTTGCTCACGTGTCGCATCAGATTACTATCAATTACATGCTCCAGTAATTTGCAGCAAGTACCTGTTAATGAAACAGGACGATAATTCGCTGGGTTGGTGGTTGAACCCTTCTTAAAGAGAGGAGTGATGTTAGCCTTCCTCCAATCCAGCGGAACATCACCTGAGTCAAGCGATTGTTGGAAAATGAACTGCAAAACTGGAGCCAGTTCTTCGGCTGCGATCTTGAGGGCTTGATTCTGTATCTGATCTGGTCCAATTGCTTTTGTGGTATTGATGTTGAGCAATAACTTCTTGACACCTTCAACCTCAATTTTAATAGCAGGCCTATCAGCATACGGGCTGGGCGGTAGAACTGGAAATGATGAAGGCTCCATATCTTCCCGGGTGAAAACGTGTTGGAATTGGTTTGCAAGAGCTTCTGCTTTCGCCTGGTCCTCAGTGATCAGACAGTTGTTCACTTTAAGCATCTGGACACCTGTGTTGTCTGTCCGTCTGGATTTCACATATCTCCAAAAAGCCTTGGGTTGCTCTCCCCCAAGAATAGAAGAAACATGTTGTCTATGAGCACTCCTAATAGCACGATCGACTTGCTTTTGCATTCTAGTAAAATTGTCCCAGTCCAGTTTTGTACCCCTTTTTTTGGTACGGATATAAGACTTCTCTTTCTTACTGCAGAGACGTTTCAGTTTTGCCGAAAACCAAGGAGGACGCATACGGCCCTTAATGAGTTTTTGAGGAACATGATTTGTAACAATATTATTTAAAGAGTTTCTCAGCCACACCCAGTTGTCTTTTACGGATCTTTTATCTGGTTGCAGGTTGAAGAAATCTTTTCCCAGTTTTTTTGCTAAGACTTTAAATTCCTCGCTGTTCACTTTTTTCCAGAGGGAAATTTTACGCGGTGGCTTTGAAGGAACTTTAAGCTTTGTGTGCAGTTTTGCTTGGATAATATAATGATCGCTAATTCCAGCACACGATGAAACTTCCAAAATTAAATCTGGGTGAGAAGTGAACAATAAATCTAGAGTATTTTCGGTGCCACTTGTCTCATCACGTCTGGTAGGGAAAGTGACTTTTTGGGACAGGTGATTTTCCAGAGTAAGGTCAGCTAGGGCTTCCTGGAGAGCTCCTTCTGGTTCACTTTGTATGCCGTCAGACCAATCTACACCTGGGACATTGAAATCGCCCCCCAGGATGATAAATGGAGAGCGTGACGAGGCATAAATTTTGGAGATGATTGATCCAAGGTCTAAAAGAGGCTCCGTTTTCATGCCAGGTGGTCGGTAAAAGCTTCCGATCTGTAACAACTGACCCTCGAGTGTAGCTTGACACCAGATTTGCTCAGAGTCGCTGTTTAAGTCTGTACGTTCAAAACAAGGAATGGTATTGTTAACTCCGATGAAGACACCGCCTCCATGCGAGTTTCTGTCCTTTCTAAGAATTTGGAGGTGAGGAGGGAAAATCTCAGCAGATTTGATTGATGGGTCCAGCCAAGATTCAGACCCAATAAGGATATCAGGGTTTTCAGTTTCAATAAATGAATTGATCACAGCACATTTTCCTCTTATACTGCGGCAATTTATAACAGCGATTTTGATCCCATGTTCATTGCTGACATCATTGCGATCAATATCTTTGTTGGTACCATGAATCTCCTTTTGAGCATCACCATTACACGCATTTCTTTGTCCATTAACATGTTGACGGGTGTGATAGCTGGTGTAGGGGGAGGATGGAGGATTGTCATCATCAGGGGTATTACTTTTACCATCTTTCCCAACAACGGTCCAGCCATCCTTTGTCTTCGCACATTTCAGCAGAGGGTTTTTCTCTGCTTTGGATGTTGGTGTTGCTTTGGATGTCGTTCCACAAAGCCACTCAGGAGCAGTTTTTTTAAGTGTTATTTTTGGTAAGTGGCCAGCACAATTTGGGCTGGATGATCTTAAATTCTCATGATTCCATACGTCACAATCAGGGTCATCACTCAGAGATGTGAGACTTTCAAATGAATTGCTCAAGTTGAGCATACTTGTAAGGTCGCTTGACGAGTCAAAAAATGAGCTGGCAAGGTTGATGACATCGCACAATGGGCATAACCAGATGGCATTTGGATTTTTGGAGTGAAAACCAAAAGTGTCGTTTGACACATTGGAGCAGTTCAGGAGAAACCAACTTGTGCACATCGAGCACTGAATGCCAGAATCTTTAACAGCAAATGAGCACAAACCACACGGGTACTTTGGTTTACGTCCACGGTGCTGACCTTTTGGGCCAGGGTTGAGGTTGATGTCCCCAGCCAGTAAATTGACAATAATGAACAATGGTAGGCGACCTCTAGGGTAGCCTAGAAAGGGGGTAGCTGAGTGTTTCGACCCATTTCCACGAAACGTATTTACGTATGTCTTCTGGACACTAATTCTTGACGGACCATGGTCCCATTCATGGAAAATCCTCAATCCCAGTTGGGAGAAGGCAATCAACAGAACCAAATACAACACTGGTGTTGATGTGTTTCGTATTCTTCCAGATCCAAGCATGGTACTAATTCAATCTTCGATTTTAGAAATCCAATACGGCACGAGCGAGGTTACAGTATTCTATGTCATATATTGCAATTGGGCTGGGTGGCAGGAAAATCTTCAAGGTTAAAAACAGTTAAAAGCAGTAAGTTACCAGCGAAGATCACAAAATTGGTCTCGGCTGGCAGCACGGAATGCACGATGACAGGATAAAACGCTATTTTATTAGTTTAAAAAGTCACGATAAAATTGATCTTGGTTGGTAGCACAGAGATTTCCTTGCGCGATAAAAGATTTAAAAGATTTTTTGCCTGTTTATTAATAGAAACGCCATATTTATCTGCAAGCAACACTAAATTTTCCTTAGTACATTGATGAAACCTCTCTAGGCTACGAGTCTCAACAAACTCTTCCACCTTAAAATCCATTTTTCCTGCTCACAAATGCTACCAAAATAGCCAAAACAACAGGTTACTAGAACCACAAAGCAGAAAAAAAATGATTGCACAAACAGACTACCACTGCCACAAGAAGCGTATCAAAGTATACAAAATGTCTAGGGTTCTCAAAACTTAGGACGAGCCCCCATTTTGTTACGACTCCCGAATGCAGGTACTTCAGAGCCGCGTAACATAAGTCAAAAACCAGGTTCAAGTTCAAAAATAGTTTTAATTATTCAATGGAACACAAAACCCAAACCTGATTCAAACAACCCAGTCAGGGATATGGATGGGACTGACAAACAATTAAACAGTGCTCCAGCCAGCCACGTGATGGACCGTCGAACCAGAGACTCTAAAACCTGCCTAAAGATATATAACCCTGAAACAAAATACACGAAAACTCTAAGGTCAGCCCTTATCCGTCCCAATTCAATATTTGTAATTAAGTAATTGTGAAAGTACACAAAGTTCTATGCCATGTGGCCAGGCCTTCAGCAGCTCACTCCAGCAGTCAGCTCACAAGTCAGGGTCGACGAAGAAAAAGGAGGGAATTCTGGGAGGTTCTGGTATTTATGCTTCAGATGAGTCACCCGTCACCTGACGCAGCTTGGCCAATCGGGTACAGGAGCCTTTTAACCCTTTGATTCCAGATTCACATCTACAAGGCCTGCACTCGGGAAAGAAACAGAGAAAGTTAAGTACATAGCATTCATTAGGGGGGGAAGCGCCTAACAATCGCTATAATTTGTCTCCATCTTACTCACCGTACTCCTCTGCTCCAAGCGCCCCAAGTTTTGTTCCGATCGGTGAAATAATAGAAAAGTAATGAAGGTTTAAAAAATCATGTGATCAGCAGATTGGCCTTCTCGCCTGTCAACCATGAAGGTAACACCCCTTCCGGGGGCTAGGAGAATAAACCCCAGAAGCTGGTCATGAGTCACTCAGTCCGGAAGACCATGAGTGAGAGTTGAGTCCAGAACTGTGAGTCTACGCCATGAGTGACTGAAATGTGAGTCTACCCATGCTGAGTGAACTGTGAGTCTATGCTGTACTGAGTGAACTGTGAGTCCACCAGCCGTGGCTGAGTCCAGAGGTCGCGCTCATTCCAGAAGTCCCGCTCACTCCGGAAGTTGTGTTCACTCCGGAAGTCGCGCTCACTCCGGAAGTCGCGCTCAGTCCAGAGGTCCAACCTGAGTCCAAGGCCGCGCTCAGTCCAGAAGTTGGGCCTGAGTCCAGAAATCTCGCTCTGTCCAGAAGTCAGGCGTGAGTAGATCCAAGAGGGTTTTACTGTCATATGTCCCGGATGTGTGTGTGTGATGGTGTGTGTGTGATGGATGTGTGTGTGTGTGTGTGTGTGTGTGTGTGTGTGTGTGTGTGTGTGTGTGTGTGTGTGTGTGTGTGTGTGTGTGTGTGTGTGTGTGTGTGTGTGTGTGTGTGTGTGTGTGTGTGTGTGTGTGTGTGTGAGATAGAGTTTGTGTGGGTGTGAGTGTGTGTGTGATGGAGGGTGTGTGTGTGTGAGAGAGATGGAGGGTGTGTGTGTGAGATGGAGTGTGTGTGTGTGTGGGATGGAGGGTGTGTGTGTGTGAGATGGAGGGTGTGTGTGTGTGTGAGAGAGAGATGGATTGTGTGTGTGTGTGTGTGTGTGTGTGTGTGTGTGTGTGTGTGTGTGTGTGTGTGTGTGTGTGTGTGTGTGTGTGTGTGTGTGTGTGTGTGTGTGTGTGTGTGTGTGTGTGCATGTGTTTGGGTGTGAGTGTGTGTGTGTGTGATGGAGGGTGTGTGTGTGATGGAGTGTGTGTGTGAGTGTGAGTGTGTGTGTATGTGTGAGAGATGGAGGGTGTGTGTGTGAGATGGAGGGTGTGTGTGTGTGTGTGTGTGAGATAGAGGGTGTGTGTGTGACATGGAGGGTGTATGTGTGAGAAATGGCGGGTGTGTGTGTGAGATGGAAGGTGTGTGTGAGAGATGGAGGGTGTGTGTGTGAGATAGATGGAGGGTGTGTGTGTTTGAGATGGAAGGTGTGTGTGAGAGATGGAGGGTGCGTGTGTGAGAGATGGAGGGTGTGTGTGTGTGTGTGTGTGTGAGAGAATGAGGGTTTGTGTGTGTGAGATGGAGTGTGTGTGTGTGTGTGTGTGTGTGTGTGTGAGAGAGAGATGGAGGGGGTGTGTTTGAGATGGTGTGTGTGTGAGAGATGGAGGGTGTGTGTGTGTGATGTAGGGTGTGTGTGTGAGAGAGATGGAGGATGTGTGTGTAGGATGGAGGGTGTGTGTGTGAGATGGAGGGTGTATGTGTGAGAGATGGAGGGTGTGTGTGTGAGAGATGGAGGGTGTGTGTGTGAGAGAGAGATGGAGGGTGTGTGTGTGAGATGGAAGGTGTGTGTGTGTGTGTGTGAGAGATGGAGGGTGTGTGTGTGTGAAATGGAGGGTGTGTTTGTGTGTGTGTGTGTGTGTGTGTGTGTGTGTGTATGTGTGTGTGTGTGTGTGTGAGTGAGGTGGAGGGTGTGTGTGTGTGTGTGTGTGTGTGTGTGTGTGTGTGGTGTGTGTGTGAGATGGAGGGTGTGTGGTGTGTGTGTGAGAGAGATGGAGGGTGTGTGTGTGAGATGGAGGGTGTGTGTGTGTGTGTGTGTATGAAATGGAGGGTGTGTGTGTGTGTGTGTGTGTGTGTGTGTGTGTGTGTGTGTGTGTGTGTGTGTGTGTGTGTGTGTGTGTGTGTGTGTGTGTGTGTGTGTGTGTGTGTGTGTGTGTGTGTGTGTGTGTGTGTGTGTGTGTGTGTGTGTGTGTGTGTGTGTGTGAGTGAGAGATGGAGGGTGTGTGTGTGAGATGGAGGGTGTGTGTGAGAGATGGAGGGTGCGTGTGTGTGTGTGATGGAGGGTGTGTGTGTGTGGGAGATGGAGGATGTGTGTGTGTGAGATGGAGGGTGTGTGTGTGTGTATGTAAGATGGAGGGTGTGTGTGTGATGGAGGGTGTGTGTGTGTGTGTGAGATGGATGGTGTGTGTGTGATGGAGGGTGTGTGGTGTGTGTGTGTGTGTGTGTGGTGGATGGTGTGTGTGTGTGTGTGTGATAGAGGGTGTGTGTGAGCCCCCCAGCCGTGAGTGACTGAACTGAGAGCCCACCAGCTGTGAGTGACTGAGCTGCGAGCCTACCAGCCGTGAGTGACTGAACTGCGAGCCCATCAGCCGTGAATGACTGAACTGCGAGCCCACCAGCCGTGAGTGACTGAACTGTGAGTCCACCAGCCGTGACTGACTACACTGTGAGTCCACCAGCCGTGAGTGACTGAACTGTGTCCAAGTATCCATTCAGCCCACAATGTCCATACTAGTCCTCTGGGAACCAGTCCCTTCAGCCCACAACACCCATACTAGCGCTCCAGAGAGCCCCCACTGGCCACCAATATTGGAATTGGTGGAGAGGTGGAATATTGCATTGGGGGACAAGCTCTCACGTGTGAGAATGGGACCCAACGGGTCCAACTTAGTCTAGTTATCATATATAGGAGACTGAAGAGTGTGTCCCTTAACACCTGGCCTACAGCAACTTGAAAATGGCTCCTGGCATATATTGTGAGGAGATCAAATGTAGCACCATGGGTACCTGAATCTCTGCTTAGTGCCTACAATGGGCACACCACTTGTCAATGTCTTCCCCTCTCCTTCCAAATGTTCCCACAATTAACCATGAGAATAATAGAAGCTTAATAAGGCACGACAATGTTGGTTTGAATGGACCAAATGTACCAAAGCTGAAGCAGCCAAAGCAAAATGATTTCTCAAATGTGCCCAACATGTCTGTTCTGGGCAGGCTTAAAATGAAAGAAAACCAAATACTTGTTATTTATTAAATCAAGATTTTTTTTGCTTTTGTTTAGTTTAATTTTGTCTCATTTAGTTTAGTTTAGTTTAGCATAGTTTATTTTAGATTTGGACTATAACCCCACTATTTAGTAGTGGGAGAGGGAAACAGATCTGGTAGCTTATCTTCATACTGAGCTAATTTGAAAGTAACCTCATCATTTTGACAGATGTCAGGGCAGGGAAAAGGTGAACAGCAGGAAAGTTTTCACGGTTGTAACACCTGCAGTCCTGCTGTGGAGCCAGGCAGTGAAAGGATTTTTGTTGTGTGCTGTCCAGTCAGCAAAAAGACTATACATGGCTACAATCAAGCCATCCACAGTGCACAGATACAGGATAAAGGGTAAAACGTTTGGTGTAAGATAAAGTTCAATAAAGTTCGATTAAAGATAGTTCAAAGGTCTCCAATGAGGTAGATGGGAGGTCAGGACCACTCTATAGTTGGTGAGAAGATGGTTCAGTTGCCTGATAACAGCTGGGAAGAAACTGTCCCTGAATCTGGAGCTGATTCTGTTTAAATCAGCCATTTCAAGATGTTTATCCTTCCAGTAAGCAAGATAAACCATGTTCACTTATTTGTGACCTCCATACTAACATTTCTTCCTACAAGAATGTCATATATAAAAATGAGATACTTCAAATTAAGTAACAAAATGTGCAGGTGGTCATTTATTAAGTATTTTTTAATTACAATGCTTTATATCAACAGTTTAAATCTTGAAACAGAATGAAGTGCAGCAGCTCACAGGTTAAAAGCACACTGAAGTCATCAAATACTAATGCCAAATAGAGAATCAATAACCGGAGCTCAAAATAGTTTCATCATTGTCAGTAATATTTCCAGCAGTCTCATATCATCAAAATGTACAGCAGGCATTAGATCAGTTGGTTGGTGTTATTCACTTAAAGAGTTTAAACGTTTTCAAGCAGCAGAAATAAGTATGGAAGGGAGTTATGGAGATATTAATTTGATTTAATGTTACGATCACTTGAAGCACCAGTGTGTGTTGCCCCAATTACTGTGTAGCGGCAGATTTTTATATCGTTCAAGAGATTCCTCCCTCTAGCCGCTAAATAGACTGCATGGTTAAGGGGAATGTCTTTATACGCATGCAAGCTCACCGTCAGAGACCTTCAGAGCTTCTTCACAGATAAGTCTTCAAAAACACAGTTTTTTGATGAATAAATTCTTTATTGTTGATGAAAAACAATAAGATACATCCAAACTTTTTCCGACTCGTTACTGTAATCTTCATCGAACTCCAGCTTATCGCTTTAAACGTTAGAAAACTCCTCGTGTCTCCGTTACACTTCGCATGGTCAAAGGGTAAACCTTCTCCATGCTGGTCCGAAACTAAACTAAAAACTAAACTTCTGCGCAAGAAACTTAGCTCAAAACACGCCCTAAAATATGTCATAAATCCCACCCACAATATAATGGGCAGTCTAAAATTTAAAGACACATGCCATCATTAATGGCACACAAAACAAGCCAAATGGCCACTACATACTTTAACTCTCTGAACAATACACATGATGAAGACCAGCAAAAAAAAGAGCAATGCGATTTCTGTCTTCCTGCACTCACAGGACTGACATTTTGCTGTCGAAGACTGTCAAAAACTAACATTTTGCCGTCAAAGAAGAGGAGAATTTGGGTCAGAGGGAGTTGGGAGAAGTGTGGGAAGAGTGGATAGTCTCAGGGTGTCTGTCTGCTTGATATAAATAAATAGGATAGTGATTTGGTTCCATGCAATCACAACTCTTTGGCTCAGAACAAAAAATAAGATCCAAGGAATCCAAGGAGCTTGAGTTAGTTAAACATGTATTGATTCAATATTATTTCAGTTTGTTCCGTTTATATCTAAAATTGAAAAGATACAAGTTAAATCCATTGTGAGTCAAAGCATAAATTTACACATTCTCAGATCAAAGATAGATACTTCTAAGCAAGAAGAGCCCAAGGCACGTTAAATGATCCTGAGCATCTGTTTCCCATTGAGAGAAGCAATGGGTTTAATAATTTTGCAACAACAAATTTACTTCTCAGGAATTCACTGGCTAGAAATTATTTTCAAATCCCTCAAATTGGTCCAAGATCTCTGTAAACCCAAAACAGAGATGTGGTGGAGGAGCAAGGAGTGTTTGATGAACATCTCATGAAACTACAAACAGCATTTTTTTTCTCCCTGCAGAAGTCCTTACGTCAATGAATTATTGTTAAATATGGTGACAATCCAAGTTTCTAGTCTTAAATTTCTCCTTAAAAATAGGCTTTCACTTTGTGATGTTTTTACCGTTCTTCTATGAAAAAAGCAAAGTTCTCCACATCCAGTGGAATATTTCTAAAGGGTGGTGCTGTCGCAAATGGGAAACTTAGCAGGTGTTGTTCCGCTACAACTTCCCGCACACTTGACCAGACAATCCATTTTAATAATATTAGAAGTCTCTGGATGAATAATTTCCTATCTTTCAGTGCCATGAGATCTTTCATATCCACTGAAGCCAGGCACGTGCCGTGAGTAATTACTCAAGGTAGGCAGTCAGTCGGCTTCAAAAAAAAATTTAAACTGCGCATGCCTAGATAGTTCTCTCCGTAAAAATAAAAAATAAAAATAAAGACAGTAACAATTCAATTTGCCCAAGGCTTCCAAGTCTCCTGTATTCTGAATTACTGAATGGGTGGGGGGGGGGGGGGGGGGGGGTGATGGCAGGTGGAGAGATGGTGGGAAAAACGGGAGTACAAGGAAAAGTTTAATCAGTTGTCATCTAATTGAATGACAACACTTGTTCAAGGGACCAATTGGGGGGAGAGTTCCTTTCACAGCGTGTGGAGAGTTTGTGCCAGGGGTAAAGTTGCGGGGAGGGCAGAGTGTTGAGAAGGAGGGGTTCGGGGATAATGCCAGTAACTCACTCACTCACTCACTCACCGCTGCTGCAGCGCTCCGGGCTCCGGGCTCCGAGCGCCACCGCATTGTAGCCGGGGATAAAAGCAGCTCGGGTGGCTGCGAGCGGCCGCCGGAGCCGACAGCAGAACTGCCCGCCACTTCAGCTCCTTCTGCCGGCCCGCTCACCTCTGGCAGTGCTCTCCGTCTGAACACCTCTCACCTGCCGCTCGCCGACCTCGCTCATGTCAGCCGCTGCCCGCAAATCCTTAAATTCCCACAGCCAAGTAACCTCAATCGCGCTGTCGGAATTTAAGGATTTGTGGGAAGCTGACATGAGTGAGGCCAGCGAGCGGCAGGAGCGAGGTTTTTAGATGGAGAGCTGCCAGAGGTGAGCAGGGGCCAGCAGAAGGCGATGAGGTGGCGGCCGGTTCCTGCTGTCAGGCCGGCGGCCGCTCACAGCCACCCAAGCTACTTTTTTCCCCCGGCCTCAATGCGGTGGCATTGCACGCCTCCGTGCAAGGAGCGTCGCAAGTGGCATGATCCCGATCCCCTCCTTCACAACATTCATGCCCTCCCCACAACTTTACCCCAGGCCAGACTCCCCAAACGCTGTGGAAGGAACTCTCCCCCCACCCCCACACCCTGGGAAATACGGTATTTAAAAACATAAACACAAAATGTACTTACCACATTATTGGTACACAAACTCCATTCTTCTCTCTCTGTTTCCTAAGATACACTAAAAATAATGGCAATCTATATTTGAAAACCCCGCCAAGAAACCAGCGCTGCGCATGGTGCAGTAGGCTGCTGCGCCTGCAGCTGCCTTCAGCCCCGCTTCAAATTGACGGCTTAAAGCAGCGCCGATAGCACATGGGCTGCACAGACCTTCGCGTGTTGCAAGTGCTGCGGATGAAAGACACGGAGAATTATGCCTACCTAAGAGATCGATCTCTTAGATAGGCATAATTCTCCCATGCCTTTACTATTTATATTTAATTATTACCATTTTATAATTTTAGTCAGGGTAGGCAGTGCCTACCTTGCCTACCCTGACGGCACATGCCTGACTGAAGCCAACGGACAGGCCATTGTGTGGAGAAAGGAACTGCAGATGCTGGTTTATACTGAAGCTAGACGCTAAGTGCTGGAATAACTCAGAGCGGGTCAAGCAGAATCTCTGGAGAAA
The DNA here is from genome assembly GCA_038087875.1 of Malacoraja senta. Classification (NCBI taxonomy): domain Eukaryota; kingdom Metazoa; phylum Chordata; class Chondrichthyes; order Rajiformes; family Rajidae; genus Malacoraja; species Malacoraja senta. The sequence goes on from CM075977.1 coordinate 138,048,786, forward strand.
AAGGATTGGTTATATTTCAGGTCGGGACCCTCCTGAGTTTGAAGAAGGGTTTCCGACCCGAAACGTCCCCCATCCTTTTTCTCCAGAGATGCTGATTGACCCGGTGAGTTACTGCTGCACTTTGTGGCTATCTTCAGGACATTGTGTAGAATTTCATTTGAAACCTGTGCACTTCTGAGACAGGTAACATCTGTAGGGAAGGAAAAACCTTCAGGTTAGTTTAGTTTAGTTTTGGTTTAGAGATAGAGAATGGAAACAGGCCCTTTAGCCCACCGACTCTATGCCGACCATCCATCACCCATTCACACCAGCTTTATTATATCCCACTTTCCCACTCTCTACATACTAGGGGGCAGTTTACAGAGTCCAATTAACCTGCAAACCTGCCCATCTTTGGGATGTGGGAGGAAGCCCGAGCACCCGGAGGTAACCTATGGGAGCATGCGTAAACTCCTTACAGATAGCACCTGAGGTCAGGATTGAACCCGGGTCTCTGGCACTGTGAGGCAGCAACTATTCAAGCTGTGGCACTTCAGTGCTGCTCTGGAGTGTCCGCCTAGATAGTTGTGCTCCACTTTGAATATCACAACTTTCTGATTCGGAGGCATAAATGTACGAAAAGAGCCAAGACTGACTCTTGGTAAAAGTACAGCAAGGCATTCTCTCCTGAAATTCTTGAATGCAGAATCATGTTTATCATCTGAAAATGGCGAGAGATTCCTTAGTAAACAACAGCAATATGTTCACCTCTCTCATCATTGTTGGCCAGAAAACATTCAAAAATACTCTCAGCATCAACACATTTTGTTGAGGAATTTTCATGATAGAACATCATGAATCTGAATTGCTAACTGTGTTTTTTTTTCCTTCCCTACAGATGTTACCTGGCCTGATTTCCACCCCTTTCTGTTTTTATTTTGGATTTCCTGTGTACACACTACGTTCCTTCTGGTTTACAAATATCGTGCCTGGAAATTAAGATTCAATTCATTTATTGCCGATAAGTAGATAATGCATAATCAAAGAGCATTTAAGTGACATACCTCTTTCCATATGTAACCTTTTTGTCCAGGATGATCACGAGATCAAGGATATTATGGACCATGTTGCAAGCGTCTTCCTTCCTGATGGTGAAAACATTTTTAATTGTTGGAATTATACACAGAAAAAAATATCAGCTTTGCAATGAATTACTTGAGACAATTCACAATACTGGAAATCTGAATTAAAAACAAGAAAAGCTGGTGATACACAGTGCAACTCCGGATTATCTGAATCTGAAAGGATTTGGCCTGATACCCCTCATCAGAACTGAAAAAAACTATGACAATTTCATTAAAGAATAAATCAAAGCAAAGACCAGAGATCATCAGACTAAGACCAGGCATCTTGAAATAGTAGCTAAGGTTACAAATAAAGGATTTATCTTCCCGCCAAAAAAAAATCCTCTTTTCCATATTGAAAGATAGAAAATGTGAGAATGGGTCTTATCACAGACAAGGAAAAGGTTCTGTGTGGGAAATTACTATGACTATGAATTTCTGGAATTAGGAATTCTAAGTATTGTTTCTCTCTGTATATATTTGAAGGAAAAAGATGAAGATTATAGGAGGTATTCCAATTGCACCAGAAGAGTAACTTCTAAGGAATATTCAAACCTGACAATAAATGGAACATGCCCTCCTAGTGCTTCCAGCTAAAGAAGGAACACTATTGATTGTTTTTTCTATTTCATTTTATATTATATAACATTTACTTGGGAATTGATGTTACTATATTCTGCTTTGTGTACTATAATGGAATGGAATAACTAATTCACACACTTTTTTTTATGAAATACAATGGGACAGAAACTCATATTTGGAAGTAGTGCAAAAGAAGCCTTAATAAGTGAGCACCCATTTTATCTTTGGTAGACAAAAATACTGGAGAAACGCAGCGGGTGAGGCAGCATCTATGGAGCGAAGGAATAGGTGACGTTTCAGGTCAATCTTTTGAGCATAATAGCTCTGCTGAATTGAAGATTGTTGATGGAATGGATACAGAGATACCCCAGTAGCGGAGAAGAGTATAACGGGCAAGCTGTCTGTGTAGGACAGTTGTCAAGAAATCCAGCAGAAATTGCTTTACTCAAAGAGTATTGGGAATGTGGAACTATCAACTAGACAAAGTGGATGAACTGAATGCCAGTGATGCACTTAAAGAGGATGGACTGGGCATGAATACGGGGCAAAGAGAATAAGAGGTTCATAAATCATAAGTCATAGGAGCAGTATTAGGCCATTCGATCCATTGACTCTGCTCTGCCATTCGATCATGGCTGATCTATTCTTCCCTCTCAATCCCATTCACCCGCCTTCTCCCTGGAACATTTGATAGTATGTTGATAGATTTAGCCAAGGAATATCAAAGAATGCTTATGCTAGTTGCCTGGTCCAACTAGTCTATTTCTGTGCCATTCATCCTATGTAATTCAATTTCCTTTTCCTTATCATATTTACCACAAGTGTTGGCTGATTTTCATAGAGAGTTATTTCTTTATTAATGTCTCTACTAATTGGTTAAATTTATGACATCACAATAAGCAAAGATACAATGGTTTGGTGTTACAATGGAGTTTAACACATTCAAAAGTTAGCAGATATCATTATTCCGGGCACATCACTCATTTCAGATCTGGAACAATTACAGTGAACCATAGAAATTCAAATCCTACCTGATTAAGATTTCATTAAACATCCCTAGTCTATATATTAGTACTAATAAATGTAACAATTAAAATAAATGTATATTCTTACATTTAATTGCCTAACTAATAATGAAAAAGTTCCCACGATAACCTGTGGAATAATGAATTTGCTTTACATTAGCATTTTGAATTCTGTTTTACTACCGTCACCATTAGGAGCACCACAACAATGCAGTTGCATGCAACAAAATATAATACTTGCACGAATCATGCATCTGCATGACATTGATCAAACCCACTTACACTGTTAGGGATAGAATTATTCACAGCATTTGTCTTCCCCAGAATTGTGGAACGAGAAGCCAGTTTCACATGAGATATTGTTTTCAAGCCGATCATTACTTTTGTGAATGTTTATGTTCCAAAGTTGTCTGTTATCTGCGGTAAAGGTTTCCAATTGCAGGCAACATTTGTTCATTCCTGTGGATATAGATTGCTCTTTACTAATCAAAAGATGCCATTTTATAAAACACATTTGACGGATCAATGATCACTGGGGCTCATATACCGCTGGGCTCTGGATATCTCTCTACAACACCTTCTATAAATGGACACTTAAGGAACCACGGAAACCACATATTGTGTCCATCCTTTACACAGACTAAATATAATTTATTGCGCTATACTTTTTCTTGTCCGCTTCATTATCTGTGGGTAAGTTTTGTTCTCCTAACTTGCAAAAACAATTAAGCAAAATTTCAATATTTTACTTAGCTCTCAGCTCTCCAGTAATTAATTACTTCCACTGCCTCTCAGGTCTCCTATCCCACAGCCTTCGTTGTGGTGACAAGATACCTCATGGACGATATTTATTATTTTATGCTCTATTAATTCATGCCAATACATCATTTTAAATTACTTATGTTTTACAGTTTGGCTCCCATTTGAAATTACTTATTTATCCTACAATGTTTCATGTCCAGGCTACAATAATAAAAGTAGATCAATTATTAAAGGCAATTAAAGATGAATCCATCTTCCCAAAATCTTTCCATAAAATATTATGAACATATATAAATTAATGGCAGGGAAAGATAATCAGTTTGATCAACCCCTCCTGTGCAATTATGTAGCAAATTAACATTATCTATCTTCTATCTATCTATCTTACTAAAAGTCTGATCTTGACCACTTCCTGTTGTTCTGTATGTTGATTTTAGAAAAAACACTGCCACTTACGGCTGTGAAGTTTGGCCATCTTACTCAGAGTCCCCTCCGCTGCGCAGGACAAGAGGATTTTTCCCATCGATGAAAAATAAAAGAGTTATTAGTGTTTTAAAAATGTTGAGATTCTCTCTCATGAAGGCCACGCCCCTTCCGGAGGGACTATAAAACCCGGAAATGTTGAGTACCTCAGTCAGTCTCTACAAGATGGGGGAGTGAGAGGGTCACGTCTCCCAGTCTGAGCTGTGAATAACACTGAACACGTCTACTAAACTGTGAGTGGTTTTGCTGACCTGTCAGTGCCCTTAATGTGGTTTGAAAATATATGTTTGGAAATGCTAAAGCTGTGTTGCCTTTGGTTTGGAAATGCTAAAGCTGTGTTGCCTTTGGTTTGGAAATGCTAAAGCTGTGTTGCCTTTGGTTTGGAAATGCTAAAGCTGTGTTGCCTTTGGTTTGGAAATGCTAAAGCTGTGTTGCCTTTGGTTTGGAAATGCTAAAGCTGTGTTGCCTTTGGTTTGGAAATGCTAAAGCTGTGTTGCCTTTGGTTTGGAAATGCTAAAGCTGTGTTGCCTTTGGTTTGGAAATGCTAAAGCTGTGTTGCCTTTGGTTTGGACATGCTAAAGCTGTGTTGCCTAATTAAAGTTACCTTGCCTAATTAAAGTTACCTTGCCTAATTAAAGTTGCCTTGCCCAATTGAAAAGTTGGTTTGAGAATGATTTGCCTAATTGAAAAGTTGATTGAGAATGCCTTGCCTAATTGAAAAGTTGGTTTGAGAAGCTAAAGTTGCCTTGCCTAATTGAAAAGTTGGTTTGAGAATGCCAAAGTTGCCTTGCCTAATTGAAAAGTTGGTTTGAGATGCCAAAGTTGCCTTGCCTAATGAAAAGTTGGTTTGAGAATGCTAAAGTTGCCTTGCCGTCTATATAATTAAAAGTCTAATCTTGACCACTTCCTGTTTTCGCTGTATATTGATTTTAGGAAAAACGCTACCACGTACGGCTGTGATTTTTGGCCATCTTACTCCGAGTCCCCCTCCGCTCATCAGGTGCTGAGGATTTTTCCCATCGTTGAAAAATAAGAGTTATTAGTGTTTAAAAAATGTTGAGTTTCTCTCTCCTGTCAATCACACCATGAAGGCCACGCCCCTTCTGGTGGGAGGGGAGAGGGACTATAAAACCCAGAAGTGTGGGTGTGGCTCAGTCTCTGCAACATGGAGGAGGGAGAGATCACGACTCGCTGTCTTTAGTGGCCTTGCACCCTGCTTGAAATGGTATGAAACTGCACTTGAATTTGGTGGCCTTGCACCCTGCTTGACATGGTAAGAAATTGCACTTGAATTTGGGGGGCTTGCACCCTGCTTGAAATTGAATTTCAAGGAATAGCCGTGAGTCAACTGCCAGCCCACCAGCCGTGAGTGAGTGAGTTGCCAGCACAGCAGGCTTGAGTGACCGAGCCGCCAGCCCAAGAATCCATTCAGCCCACAATGTCCATACTATCCTCCTGGAAACCAGTCCCTTCAGCCAACACACCCATACTAGCGCTCCAGCAAGCCCCACCCCCACTGGCCACCAATATTGGAATTGATGAAGAGGTGGAATATTGCGTTGGGGGACCAGCCCTCCCGTGTGATGCTGGGACCTAATGGGTCCCAGTCTAGTACATAACTAAAACTTTCATCTTGTTATCTTCAGGTTGCGCGATCTTTCTATTTGCGTAAAAACGGTTCGTGATAGCGCTACGATTTTTCACCAGTTCACTCACCGTTCTCCTGTGCTGCAAGTCCACCACAGTTTCGTTCCAATCGGTTGAAAGTCGTAAAAGTTAACGAGGTTTAAAAATCTTTTAAACCGCGCGTGCGCATATCGATCTCTTCTCCTGCCAGTCAGCGCCGCGCAGATTAGTCTATTCCCCTGTCACTCTCCGGGACGGTCCGCTCCTTCCTGCACCATTGCGTCTTTACTGGAACTGAGGATGGCCGGCAGAGGTTTCCAACCAGACTTTCGGAGGGACCCAAAGCAGCCCAGCCCCGCCCCAAGCAGCAAGCAGCCCCGCCCCAAACAGCAAGCAGCCCCGCCCCAAGCAGCAAGCAGCCCTGCCCCAAGCAGCCCAGCCCCGCCCCCAAGCAGCCCAGCCCCGCCCCAAGCAGCCCAGCCCCGCCCCAAGCAGCCCAGCCCCGCCCCAAGCAGCACAGCCCAGCTCCAAGCAGCAGCCCAGCCCCAAGCAGTAGCCCAGCCCAAGCAGCCCAGCATCGGAGACCCGACCCAGCCCAGCGTGGGAGACCCAGCCCAGAGTCAAAGACCCAGCCCAGAGATGAAGACCCAGCCCAGAGTCAGAGATGTCGCCGATGTCACCAAATGGAAAGCGGAGACTCTGATCCCGGCGGAGGAGAACGATGAGCGACCAGCGCCCGCTGTGAGTCCCCATTGCACCGCCAATTCCAGCCACTACCCCTCTTGTCCCCCTCGCTGGCTCCTGCCCCCCTGCCCCCTCCCCCATGATACCCACCACTCCCCAGGGCTCTTCCCCCATCTTTTCTCTGGCCTCACTACCCCCCCTGCCCACACACCCCTCTCCCCCCACAACTACCCCAGCCCACACACCCCTCTCCCCACACAACCCCCCACCCCCTTAATCCCCCTGCCCCCATACACCCCTCCACTGCTCACACACCCCTCCCCCCACAACCCCTCCGGCCATACACCCCTCCCCCCCACAACCCCCCCCCCACACACACACACACCTGCCCACACACACACACCCAAACACACACATACCCTCCCCCACACACACCCTCCCACATCCCTCCTCCCCCCTCCTACCCACATACACACATCCCCCTCCACCCCACCCCCCCACCACCCCCCCCCCCCCCTCCCCACACCCCCTTCCCCCCCACACCACCCTCTCCCCCACCCTACTCCTCCCCATCCACATACCCCTCCTCCCCTCCCACCCCACCCCCGCCACACACCCCACTTCCCTCCCCTCCCCTCCCACACATGAAGAGGAAGGGGAGGGTGCTCTGGGATGAAGGGAAATGAGCCGAGCCTGCGCATTTAGGGGTTATGCGTGAGTGGTGGAATATTGCGTGGAGGGAATGGATTGCGTTGGGGGACCAGGCCTCCTGTGAGACTGGGACCCACTGGTCCCACTTAGTCTAGTATATAATAATAATAATAATAAGCATTTCTGATTGCCTGATGAAATGATAAGATGGTATATATATTGAATCCCTGATTTTTCATCCAAACTCTAAACATAGACCCATGTTCTTGTCAAAGAAACAGACCTGCTTTTTTTTAGGAGGTCTGAAGAAGGGTTTCGGCCCAAAACGTTGCCTGTTTCCTTCACTCCATAGATGCTGCTGCACCCGCTGTGTTTCTCCAGCATTTTTGTGTACCTTCTGCTTTGTTCTTTATATTTAATTTTTTCTGATATTAGTTCATTCTCAATTTCCATTTTAATTTAATTCTTGTTTGTTGTCTTCGTTAAAATATTCATAAAATATTTATGAAATAAACTCATTTCAGAGAAGGAAAACACTGAAGGCAATTGAGCTCCTAAAAAAAACTTCAGCCCGAGTGACTAAACTTGAGAAAAATAGTATTAATGTAATATAAGATATTAGATAAGGTGTGAATGAATTTGGTAATTGAAGTGCAGTCAGTCTATCAGTGCATGCAAGTTACAGCAACATAATCAAGGACGAGTCGCACCCTGACAACTCCCTCTTCTTCCCTCTGCAAAAGGTATTGAAATTACAAAGAGTGAAATTGCACTCCTCCAGATTCAGGCATAGTTTCTTCCCTGCTGTTATCAGCCAATTGAACCATCCTTCCACAACCGGAGAGCAGTCCTGAACTATTATCCACCTCATTTGGAGAACATCTGACTATCTTTGATCGGATTTTACTGGCTTTATCTTGCTCTAAATGTTATTACCTTATCAATTATCTATACACTGTAAATGGCTCGATTGTAATCAAGTATTGTCTTTCTGCTGACTCGTTAGCGTGCAACAAAACCTTTCACTGTACCTCGATACACGTGACAATAAACTAAACTAAACTGAACTGATCTAAAATAAACTACAATTAGCAGCAGCATCCATTTTACAGAGACTAAAGTAATGCAATTGCTGCAATTGTGTGAATTGTGTGAAATGAACGGAGGCATGTCAAGGTGCTCAGAGATCAGCTGTGGCAGCTTTTGCACGTTTGTTATAATGCCACCTTGCATGCCAACTAGCACAGCTACTGTATGTCACCATGTGCAAGACCAACACTGGGTCAGCTTGTAGCCACCTGTACGGTCTTGCTACACACTGGAAGGAAGTTGCCAACCTTTGCTATGAAGATATCCTTAACAACAAGTCAAATCAATACACTGCTCAACCTTTTGGTCACTGTTAGTTGTGCAATAGTAGGCTGCCTCCTCATTCAGGATCTACTTAGAATACCAGCGGATTTCAGGGGGAGCCCACTGAGCGGGTCCCCCGTGGCCGAACGGAAGATCCGAAGGATCGCGGCCTGCAGGAGGAAATCACCGAGATGGTCCCCTGTTTGTTGGACCTGGTGGCAGTCGGCCTGGAAGAAGAAAGTTGCCGTGCCGGCCCCTGGTCATCCTCTGAAGACCAGAGACCAGGAGGATGGAGCCAGTAATGTTGGGCGAGGAGCAAGGCAGATAGGAGAGGAGAAGGAACTGTGGTCTGACCTACCACGCCCTCGTTGTTGGCTGCAGGAGTCACCGACGGGCAAAGGTGGATGGGTAGCAACCTCTTCTTCTTCTTGCTTATGGAGTGCATAGCCTAATGTTGTAGGACAACTTGTTCTATTTGATCTTATTTGATTGTGCACACCCAGTTGATTGCATTCGTCGAAACAGGGTTGACCACGTGAAGGTTGAAATCTCCCACCCCATGTAGCAACCAAGGAAGGAGATAGCCGGAGGCCCGCAACAGTGTGCAACTTGCCTGGAACAGGCACTGCTCATAAGAACTAGAGCGTGGACTTTGAAAATGGCGCCAAAACATGATGCCCCTTTAGTTTAGTTTAGTTGAAAGATACAGCACGGAAACAGGCCCTTCAGCCCACCAAGTTGCACCTCCCATTGATCCCCATACACTAGACCTATCTTACACACTAGGGACAATTTACAATTGTTATCAAAGCCAATTAACCTACAAACCTGTATGTCTTTGGAGTGTGGGAGGAAATCAGAGCACCCGGGGAAAACTCACGCAGTCATGGGGAGAACATGCAAACCCTGTACAGACAGCACCTGTAGTCAGGATTGAACTCGGGTCTCTGGCGCTGTAAGGCAACAACTCTATCGGTGTGCCGGCATGCCGCAGACTTAGTAGACTATCTCTGTACACTTGCTAATCGGGGATCGGGGGCATGGCAATACTCTACCAGACTGTAAGATAAAGAATTTCACTGTGTTAACACTTCGCACATGTGACTATAAAAGCACCATTGAACCATTAAACCATTGAATGATGAGAGAGTTCAGAATGTCTGAATATCTGGCAAGATGGTGCCGGAGCCTGGCGACTCAGTGCCTGTTGATCCCAGAAGAGGATCTACTATCATTCAACATGCTCTCCAATCTTTTAAATCTTGCTTTATTCTACCTGTTAAAGGTCTGTCTCACTGTGCGAGTTGACCCACGAGTGACCCCGAGTTTAAAACAAATTTTACTCGTGGTAATCACGTACAATTAACGTAGCGGGAACGTCGGAACTCGTGAACGCAACTTAGCGACTCTTGGCGCTAACGGGAGGTACACGTGAAACTTGTTAACTCTTGCAAAAGTTCAAACATGTTTGAACTTTTCCACGAGTAAAATGTACTCTTGAGGTTAAAATTTGAAACATTTTAAACTCGTTGTAAGAACGTAGTGGCCCGTGCGTTTAACTTTGTGACTCGTGAGTCTACCGTGGGAACTGTTTTTAGAAACAATAATCAGGGACAGAAATATCAGTTACTTAGACTTTTTAAAGACAAATTCTGCTTAACAAAGTTAAGTAAGTTATTGATAAGGTGACAGTGGGTAGAAAAGAAAAAATTGCTTTAAGTTTATATATAAATTTTGTGTATTTGGGACTGAGCTCACAACCTTAAGACAAACCAGTATTGAGGAACAGCGTGAGAACATTTTATGACACTTCATGGCAGCCTAATCTGAGGTTTGCCAGTCACGTCCAGAAGCCATCTCTACCAGTGCTGTTGAAGAAGACAGGGTTGTGTTCACCTCTCCTGCACCCCTGTTCCGTAGGACAACACCAACTCTTTCATTATGCGGATGTTAAAGGCTGGGTTTTATTGTCAAGCCATGATGCCAGATTCCCGATCTCTTTACTGAACTTTACTGAATCAAAGGGTTCTATAGGAGGTGCTGCCTCAAAAAAGGCAGCCAGCATTGTCATGGACCCACACTACCCTGGCCATGTTCTCATTTCATTCCTGCTGAGCAGAAGGTATAAGAATCTGAAAACCATGACCTCCAGGTTCAAGAACAGCTTCTTCCCAACAACCATCGGGCTTTTGAACGCAACAAATGCTAACTAAACTATGAACTACAAACTGCCTTATTTGCACTAAGGACTTTGGGATTTTTGCAATAATACTGGATTTTTTAATATATATTTTCTTTGTTTAGTATATTATCTATGAGTATTGTGTTTACTGGCCTGTTTTGCTGCTGCAAGTGGGAACTCTTTAACTCAGAGGGCAGGCAGCATCTCTGGAGAGAAGGAATGGGTGATGGGATGACATTTCCAAATTGGGGGAGGGGGGGTGAGGGGGGTGGGGTGGAGGAGAGAGGGTGTAGAGTGGAGGGAGAGGAGGGGAGACAGATGGGGTGGCTTCATTCACTGGCTGCGGGTGCCTGTCACTGAAACAGGTAGGTGAGATTTCACATCCACCTTGTGTGCGTGTCTCTCTCTCCCTCCCTCTCACACAGGCTGAGAGACTCTGTCTGTGAGTGTACGTCCCTTACTCCCCCTCTCCCTGGGCTCTATATGCTCAGTTTCCTATGAGAGACTTTGAAAAATAAGAATCACATTTCACACATTGATTTTATGACTTTTAATTCTTAACATGACCATAATCACAATCTTTTACACCACCCATCACCACTCATTTTTTTTTAACATGTGATGATTTTTAAACACTTCGATATACATTGTTGCCTCAAGATTAACGGGAGAGGAACTTGGTACACTCGGGAGACGAACTTGGAACATCGCAGAAATGAGAAGTAAACGGGAAACTTAGACATACCCGTGGGAACTCGGTTAAACTCTGGATCATAAACTTGTTGTATCGTACGCAACCACGAGTCTTTCACTCGGGGTCACTCGTGCGTCAACTCGCACAGTGAGACAGCCCTTTTATGCTAATGTATAACTTGATTGTATTTATGAATAGTATTGTCTGATTTAATAAACATAAGTTTGTCACTGTATCTCGGTACATGTGACAATATTAAACCAAACCAATGAGTGAGACCTCAAATAAAACAAGATCCCTGGCTCAATCTGAGAATTGGGGAGGAGGGGGATGAGGGTGAGGAGGTGCGCAGAAAGATTTTGATAGCAGAAGTTAACAATGTTGTATAGTCCTTCACTTTCATTGGATTTGTAATGAAAGGGCATTCATGAGAAATGTTCTGTATGCACAGCTGTTGTCTATATTTTCTGTTTCAACGTTGAACAAGAAGTGCTAACATTGAGTTTTTTGTTTTAAAACTAATGAAAGTTCACACTATTTATGACATCAGCCGCCACGAGTTACAGCTGCTTTTGAAATATTGCTCTCAGCCCCTAACAAGATGAAACACCATAAAACTACTCCTTAACCATTATTAGGGATGCACAGACCTATTAAAGTTCGGCTTCTAAAAAAGTTCCCTATTGCATTAGGTCCATACTTTCATTTTCATTTGATTCCTTTCCTAGAATCTTAATAATCCTTAAAGATGTTTGCCCTGCCATATCTCCTGAGATACTTTTATATGCTGCACCTTGATTTTAATCTTCAATGTAACTTTTTCATTAGGTTGAATTAGAAGCCTACATTTCAACAGTTAAAACAGTTCGTCCTTAGAAAGGCATCCAATTTTAAAATATAAATGGCTTCTGATATTACCACTAAATGCTGATTTTACTATGGACATTTATTTAGATTCATCAGAGTTGAAAAATGAGATAAAATGTTCCAATCCATGATCTATATCTGAAAATTGATATATCTAATCTTTTCATTAGTCTGAATACAATTATTATTCTGAAACTGGCCTTAAGACTAAGCTGAAGCAAAAATGTTGCCTTTTCTTTTGCTTACAATTACTGCATAAAGAGTGATTAAATGATCGGCTAGTAATGGAAATCACAACAATTAGTTTGACTTTTCAAATTATCTACCGTCTCTGATGAAAGGGCTACATGTTGCTTTTTACTCTCCTCACTTTTTGTCCCCTGTACCAGAAAAAGTTAGACATTTATGCTGAGTGACTTTTTACACACTTATCAGGAACTGTTTAATGTGCTTCATACAAGAGTTCTTACTCTCCTTTCCAGTTCCTGAACATATAAAGAAAACCTACCAAGTGTCATGGATGAGCTGTTATTGTACGTGATGAAATTGAAAAAGCAAATTTTGGATCTGTAGCTCTCTGACTGCCATTATTTGCACAAGTGAGACTAAGTTGCATGTCCACACACACCCATGTCAATGAAACCAGCATGGGACTCACTGGAAGGTAAGACTGTCCAAGGTTGTAGGAAGGAACTACAGATGCTGGTTTAAACCGAAAATAGACACAAAATGCTGGGGTAACTCAGCGGGACAGGCAGCATCTCTGGATCTTCCGGTCTGTGGAAGGGTCCCAACCCGAAACATCACCCATTCCTTCTATCCAGAGATGCTGCCTGTCCCGCTGAGTTAATCCAGCATTTTGTGTCTATCTTCGGTTGGACTGTCCAACTTATTCAGGTGTTTGACTGGTTTACTGAAGGTTTTGGTGGGCCAGAGGCCCTGTTTCCATGCTGCATCTCTAAACTCTAAACTCTAAGAAACAAAGCATGGAATTTCAGGATATTTTTCAGTGATAGCATTTTGTAAATATCTGCAATTTTTAATCAATTTTGAAACAAAATCAGAACAACCCATTATTCCTTAGTCATTGTGAGCAACTTCAAAAATGTATTCACCTTCATAAGATCATGTGATAGGAGCTGAATTAAGCAATTTGGCCCATCAAGTCTACTCACCATTCAATCATGGCTGATCTATCTCGCCCTCCTGACACAATTTTTCTCCCCATAACCCTTGATCTAAAACCGTTTCCAAGGAATGAGTCACAGAGTGATACAGCATGGAAACAGGCCCTACGACCAAATTTGTCCACACCAGCCAACATGTCCCAGCTACACTAGTCCCACCTGCCCATGTTTGGTCCATATCGCTCCAAACCTGTCCTATGAATGTACCTGTCTAGCTGCTTCTTAAATGTTAGGACAGTCCCTGCCTCAACTACCTCCTCTGATAGCTTGTTATGTACACCAACTTCCTTTGTGTGAAAGAGTTACCTCTCAGATTCTTATTAAATAATTTCCCCTTCACCTCAAACCTTTGTCGTCTGGTCCTCGATTCACCTACTCTGGGCAAGTGACTTTGTGCATCTACCCGATCTATTCCTCTCATGATTTTATACACCTCAATAAGATCACCCCTCATCCTCTTGTGCTCCAAAGAATAGAGTCCCAGCCTACTCAACTTATAGCTCAGACCTTCTAGGCCTGGCAACATCTTTGTAAATCTTCTGTTCCCTTTCCAGCTTGACAACATCTTTCCTATAACATGGTGCCCAGAACTGAACACAATATTCTAAATGCGGTCTCACCAACATCTTATACAACTGCAACATGACCTCCCAACATCTATACTCAATACTCCGACTGATGAAGGCCAATGTGCCAAATGTCTTTTTGACCACCCTATCTACCTGCAAATCCACCTACAAGGAACCATGCACCTGCATTCCTAGATCCAGCTGCTCTACAACACTCCCCAGAGCCCTACCATTCACTGTGTAGGTCCTGTCCATGTTAGACTTCCCAAGTCTATGATTCTGATTTGTCTTTTATCTCCAAATTACATATAAATAAATGTTTCTGCTATTTCTTTTAGCATAACTTCTGACATAAATTCCATTGACACATATGTCTTCTGACATATTAAATCTTATTCTCTTTAATTAAGACATAACTTTCAGCATTTTTGGTTGCATTTTCTGGCTACAAAACCTCCTAAATTCTTATCTATTGGGTGCCATGAAAACTTTTCTGTAGATCAACCATATTAATCTCTGTCAATATAGCCTTCACCACATATATTATGCATGATACACATTGCAGCATGTAATCCAGTCCGGGATTTGAGTAGGACTGCAGCCACTGATAACAGCCTGCTCGTCACTTAGTTTGGTAGTCTGAAAGTTGTTGCGATGAGTGTAACAGTGCGTATTGTTCTCTCTGCATGGATTTTAATAAATGCTTTGTGGTAGTCTGTATTGCTTGTCTGGCATTCCGCATCGGATGAGTGAGGAGAGTGACTGTAGAGTGTCATCTGCAGCTGTTTGTACTGCCAGATCATCCAGACACGAGGATGGGAGGTAGGAGACCATCATAACAACAAAACCATCATCGTCCGACAGGTCTTTCTCGCAGGTGTTGCACGGAGCCCGTGACAGAGTGTCAGCTAAGTGCATATATACGGATGATGATGGTTTTGTTGAGCGAGACCCTGGCTGCGGGTTGAACTTGATTCGCCCAATTTACCCTGTTCGTGATGAACTGGTACTTCAAGATGGTATCGTGGTGAAAGGACACAAGGCAGTTGTTCCTGCATCTCTGCAAAACACATATTTCCATGCCTTCCACAGGGGGTCATCCCAGTGTGGATGCAACCGTTCTGAGGGCAAAGAGTATGTTCTTCTGGCCTGGAATGTCCGACTTTGTGCGTGGGAAAGTCGAGTCCTGTGCAGTGTGCAGCAGCCTAGCGCCGCACCAACCTAACTCTCGCATCCCATACCTGACTTACCATGGTCTACAGTTGCAACTGACATTTTCGAGTGGCATGGCAATCAGTACCTGGTCCTGGTCGACTCGTACTCCGGATGGTTCGAGATCAACCTACTCCGCAGTCCCACCTCAGCCATGGTTGTTGAGAAGCTGACGGCACTTTTCTGTCCACGGGGCTCCCGTCCATCTTCTCTCCGACAATGGCAGCCAATTCACCAGTCAGCACTTCAAAAACTTCGCTAAACGCTGGGATTTTCGCCACATCACCAGCAGCCCCGAATACCTGCAGTCCAATGGATTGGCCGAACGTGCAGTGAGAAGTGCGAAACAGGTGATGGAATGGTCCCATTGGGCCGGTTCCGACGTCTATCTCGACTTGCTTAATTTACAGAACATTTCCCATGATCTGATTCTGGGTTCCCCTGCCCAGCGCCTTATGTTAAGGCAGACTCGCACTACGCAACCTGTAGCTAAACAGATGTTACAACCACAAATTTGCGCCCCGGCTGTGATCCAGACAAAACTCCAACAGCGACGCGATACTCAGAAAAGATACTATGACAAGTCAAGCACACCACTTCCGCCACTGACCAAGGGACAGGTTGTCCACTTGCAAATGCCAAAAGGCTAGGACCGGCTGGGCGTCATTCAAGGCACTACTCCCGAGCTGCGCACTTACCTGGTCAGTGTTAATAATGGCACCTACAGACATACCCGACAACACCTTCGTCCGGTCAATTAGCCAGTGCCGCCTCGACGCTATCCTGACTACACAGCTGTGTCTCTTCCACGGTCCAACGGTTCCAGTCCCACGGTCCCACAACAGCCTGCTGACCCCGGTCCAGATGCTTTGCCTGCTGCTTCGCCTTCCTGGCTGCTGCCGAGGTCTCCATCCTCGCCCTCAACCTGCGGTATCACTCCCTTCTCGTATTCAATCTCCGGTGAAGGGAGGAAACGGTTGGTACCGTATGCGCGCAGGTCGCATCTGCAAGCCGAATCCAAAGTACAAGGACTGTGAACTGTCTGTGAACTGTCTTGTCACTTGCTGCTCTCAACGCACAGTACACAAAGTAAAGTGCACTCCCTTCATATAAAGTGCACTCCCTTCTATATACGCCACTATATGCTTGTTTAATTATGATTTGCTTCTTTAAGAGGAAGGATGTAGATCAACCATATTAATCTCGGTCAATATAGCCTTCACCACATATATTATGCATGATACACATTGCACCATGTAATCCAGTCCGGGATTTGAGTAGGATTGCAGCCACTGATAACAGCTTGCTCATCCCTTAGTTTGGTAGTCTGAAAGTTGATTCGATGAGTGTAACAGTACGTATTGTTCTCTATGCGTGGGTTTTAATAAATGCTTTGTGTTTCACCTAATACTTTGTAATGGTTTGATTACAAAACATTTCCACTTTTGATTGTCTAAAAGACCTCAGATCTCACATGAAAACAGAGCAAACGTCTTTTGCTTTTCAATATTTATGAACATTATTAATTTTTTTTTTATTTTTTATTATTTTTATTTATTAGAAGTACATTACATTACAACCACATACATTAATACTCGTCATTTATATCTTCTTACAATTAATGTACTCCCTTTATTTATTTTTTTACACTAGAGAAAGAAAAGATTGAAAGAGAGAAGAAAGTGAAGGAAAAAGTGCAAGTGTAGAAAAGTGTAGAAAATGTAACAACAAAAAAGGACGAAGACCCTATAAGAGCGAAATTAAAAACAAAAAGAAAAAGAGTTAAGAAATAGGCCCTAAGAAAAGAAAAGAGAAAGAGAAAAAAAGAGAAACAAATGTTTTTTTTTTTGAGCATCACGTAAATAGGACATACCAACTCTTCAACTATCATCCCCCCTTACCCGACCTCAATTTTTTATTTTTTTAAAGTACTTTTGCACCCTATGTTTGTAATAATTCTATAAATGCAGACCACGTCAGGTGGAAGTGATCAGGTTTACCTGCTAGGAGGAGTCTTATCTCTTCAAGGTGTAATGTTTCAAACATATTTGAAATCCACATATTTATAGTTGGTATTGGAGCCTTCTTCCAAAATTTTAGAATTAGCTTTTTTCCAGTTATTAACCCATAATCCATTAATTTCTTTTGAAACACATTTAGTTCTGGATCATCTTCCGTTATTCCGAAGATAATCCATTCTGCTTTGGGTATCAGTCTTGTTTTAAATAACTTTGTAAAGATTTCAAA
This sequence comes from Malacoraja senta, assembly GCA_038087875.1. Lineage (NCBI taxonomy): Eukaryota > Metazoa > Chordata > Chondrichthyes > Rajiformes > Rajidae > Malacoraja > Malacoraja senta. Next base: position 138,066,013 of record CM075977.1, read on the forward strand.
AATTTCATTCCAAAATTTTTGAATTTTTGTACAGAAGACAAATGAGTGCGCTATAGTTGCTTCATGAACATTATTAATAATAATAATAATAATAATAGATTTTATTTATATAGCGCTTTTCAGGACTCAAAGTCGCTTTACATTGAGAGTCAAGAATAAACAAAACAAAATAGAGCAGTAAGACAGAGATGCAAAGAGGAGGGGAACATGGGACTAAGGGTATGCAGAGGTGAAGAGATGGGTCTTGAGTCAGGACTGGAAGATGGTGAGGGACTCAGAATTTCGGACCAGTTGTGGGAGGGAATTCCAGAGCCTGGGAGCTGCCCTGGAGAAGGCTCTGCCTCCAAAAGTGCAGAGGTTTGATTTCGGAGTGGAGTGGAGAGGAGACCAGCTGATGTGGATCTGAGGGACCGTGAGGGTTGGTAGGGGGAGAGGAAGTCAGTGAGATAAGGGGGGGCCAAGTTGTTGAGGGCTTTGTGGGTGAGGACCAGGATTTTGTAGGTGATCCGGTGGGAAATGGGAAGCCAGTGAAGTTCTTTGAGAACTGGGGTGATGTGGTGCCAGCATTTGGTGTGGGTAATGAGTCGAGCGGCTGCATTCTGGACCAGTTGGAGTCGGTTGATGCTGCTGGAATTGATTCCAAAGAGAAGAGAGTTACAGTAGTCCAGTCGGGAGGAGATGAAGCCATGGATGAGTCTTTCAGCAGCGGGGGGTGTGAGAGAGGGTCTGATTTTGGCAATGTTGCGGAGGTGAAAAAATGATGTTTTGACAACATGGCGGATGTGAGGCTCAAGGGAGAGGGTTGAGTCAAAGATCACGCCAAGGTTGCGTGCCTGAGGAGATGGGGAGACAGTGGTGCCGTCAATAGTGAGAGTGGGGTTGTTAATTTTAGTGAGTGTTGATTTGGAGCCAATGAGGAGAAATTCTGTTTTGCTACTGTTTAATTTAAGGAAGTTGAGTTGCATCCAAGATTTGATGGCTGATAGGCAGGAGTTGATATGGGAGAGAGGGGGGTGGTGGGGGGACTTGGTGCTGAGATAGATCTGGGTGTCATCAGCATAGCAGTGGAAGTCCAGGTTGAAGTGACTGAGTATATGACCAAGGGGGAGGATGTAGATGATGAAGAGGAGGGGACCAAGAACAGAGCCTTGGGGAATGCCTTGAGTGACAGTGGCTGTGGCAGAGGTGTGGTTATGGATAGAGATGAAGTGGGATCGGTTGGAAAGGTAGGAACGGAGCCAGCTGATTGCAGAACCTTCAATGCCAAGGTCCCTAAGTCTGGTGAGCAGGATGTTATGGTTAAACTGAGCAATGTGTTTTAAATTATAACCCCTCCTCAATCATAGGCATGTCCTGTGGAAACAAGTCCCCCCCATGCTCCTTATTAATACCATTGAGTTCATATGCCTAAGTTTCATTCCTCTGTCGATACTCATCTATATTACTAAAAGTCTCATCTTGACCTTGTTGCACTGTATATTGATTTTAGAAAAAGCGCTACCACTTATAGCTGTGATTTTTGGCTAGCTTACTCAGAGTCCCCTTCTGCTGTGCAGGACAAGAGGATTTTTCCCATCGATGAAAAATAAAAGACTTATTAATGTTTTAAAAAATGTTGATATTCTCTCTCCTGTCAATCACGCCACGAAGGCCATGCCCCTTCCGGTGGGAGGGGGCGGGACTATAAAACCCGGAAGTGTTGAGTGCCTCAGTCAATCTCTGCAAGATGGGGGAGCGAGAGGGTCACGTCTCTCAGTCTGAGCTGTGAATAACACTGAACACATGTCTACTAAACCGTGAGTGTGGTTATACTGACATGTGGGTGCCCTTAATGTGGTTTGAAAATGAAGTTTGAAAATGAAAATGTGGTTGGTTTGAAAAGAAAATGTGGTTGGTTTGAAAAGCAAGCAAAATATGGTTGGTTTGAATATGTTGATGCTTTGAAAAGAAAATGTGGTTGGTTTGAAAAGGAGGCAAGGTGTGGTTGCTTTCAAAAGCAGGCAAGGTGTGGCTGCTTTGAAAAGGAGGCAAGGTGTGGCTGCTTTGAAAAGGAGGCAAGGTGTGGCTGCTTTGAAAAGGAGGCAAGGTGTGGCTGCTTTGAAAAGGAGGCAAGGTGTGGCTGCTTTGAAAAGGATGTTTGAAAATCTATATAATTAAAAGTCTGATCTTGACCACTTCCTGTTTACATAGATACATAGATACATAGAAAATAGGTGCAGGAGTAGGCCATTCGGCCCTTCGAGCCTGCACCGCCATTCAATATGATCATGGCTTATCATCCAACTCAGTATCCCGTACTTGCCTTCTCTCCATACCCCCTGATCACCTTAGCCACAAGGGCCACATCTAACTCCCTCTTAAATATAGCCAATGAACTGGCCTCAACTACCCTCTGTGGCAGAGAGTTCCAGAGATTCACCACTCTCTGTGTGAAAAAGTTTTTCCTCATCTCGGTCTTAAAGGATTTCCCCCTTATCCTTAAGCTGTGACCCCTTGTCCTGGACTTCCCCAACATCGGGAACAATCTTCCTGCATCTAGCCTGTCCAACCCCATAAGAATTTTGTACGTTTCTATAAGATCCCCTCTCAATCTCCTAAATTCTAGCGAGTATAAGCCGTCTATCCAGTCTTTCTTCATATGAAAGTCCTGACATCCCAGGAATCAGTCTGGTGAACCTTCTCTGCACTCCCTCTATGGCTATAATGTCCTTCCTCAGATTTGGAGACCAAAACTGTACGCAATACTCCAGGTGTGGTCTCACCAAGACCCTGTACAACTGCAGTAGAACCTCCCTGCTCCTATACTCAAATCCTCTTGCTATGAAGGCCAACATACCATTCGCTTTCTTCACTGCCTGCTGCACCTGCATGCCTACTTTCAATGACTGGTGTACCATGACACCCAGGTCTCGCTACATCTCCCCATTTCCTAATCGGCCACCATTTAAATAATAGTCTGCCTTCCCGTTTTTGCCACCAAAGTGGATAACCTCACATTTATCCACATTATACTGCATCTGCCAAACATTTGCCCACTCACCCAGCCTATCCAAGTCACCTTGCAGTCTCCTAGCATCCTCCTCACAGCTAACACTGCCCCCCCAGCTTAGTGTCATCCGCAAACTTGGAGATGTTGCTTTCAATTCCATCATCCAGCTCATTAATATAAATTGTAAATAGCTGGGGTCCCAGCACTGAGCCTTGCGGTACCCCACTAGTCACTGCCTGCCATTGTGAAAAGGACCCGTTTACTCCTACTCTTTGCTTCCTGTTTGCCAGCCAGTTCTCTATCCACATCAATACTGAACCCCCAATACCGTGTGATTTAAGTTTGTATCCTAATCTCTTATGTGGTACCTTGTCGAAAGCCTTCTGAAAGTCCAGATACAACACATCCACTGGTTCTCCCCTATCCACTCTACTAGTTACATCCTCGAAAAATTCTATAAGATTCGTCAGACACGATTTACCTTTCGTAAATCCATGCTGACTTTGTCCAATGATTTCACCACTTTCCAAATGTGCTGCTATCCCATCTTTAATAACTGACTCTAGCAGTTTCCCCACTACCGATGTTAGACTAACTGGTCTGTAATTCCCCATTTTCTCTCTCCCTCCCTTCTTAAAAAGTGGGGTTACGTTTGCTACCCTCCAATCCTCAGGAACTACTCCAGAATCTAAAGAGTTTTGAAAAATTATCACTAATGCATCCACTATTTCTGGAGCTACTTCCTTAAATACTCTGGGATGCAGCCTATCTGACCCTGGTGATTTATCGGCCTTTAATCCATTCAATTTACCCAACACCACTTCCCGACTAACCTGGATTTCACTCAGTTCCTCCATCTCCTTTGACCTGCGGCCCCCTGCTATTTCCGGCAGATTATTTATGTCTTCCTTAGTGAAGACGGAACCAAAGTAGTTATTCAATTGGTCCACTATATCCTTGTTCCCCATGATCAATTCACCTGTCTCTGACTGCAAGGGACCTACATTTCTTTTAACTAATCTCTTTCTCATCACATATCTATAAAAACTTTTGCAGTCAGTTTTTATGTTCCCTGCCAGTTTCCTTTCATAATCTATTTTCCCTTTCCTAATTAAGCCCTTTGTCCTCCTCTGCTCGTCTCTGAATTTCTCCCAGTCCTCTGGTATGCTGCTTTTTCTGGCTAATTTGTACGCATCATCTTTTGCTTTGATACTATCCCTGATTTCCCTTGTTATCCACGGATGCACTACCTTCCCTGATTTATTCTTTTGCCAAACTGGGATGAACAATTTTTGTAGTTCATCCATGCAGTCTTTAAATGCCTTCCATTGCATATCCACCATCAACCCTTTTAGAACTAATTGCCAGTCAATCTTGGCCAATTCACGTCTCATACCCTCAAAGTTACCTTTCTTTAAGTTCAGAACCGTTGTTTCTGAATTAACAATGTCACTCTCCATCCTAATGAAGAACTCAACCATATTATGGTCACTCTTGCCCAAGGGGGCACGCACAACAAGACTGCTAACTAACCCTTCCTCATTACTCAATACCCAGTCTAGAATAGCCTGCTCTCTCATTGGTTCCTCTACATGTTGGTTTAGATAACTATCCCACATACATTCCAAGAAATCCTCTTCCTCAGCACCCCTGCCAATTTGATTCACCCAATCTATATGTAGATTGAAGTCACCCATTATAACTGTTTTGCCTTTGTTGCACGCATTTCTAATTTCCTGTTTGATGCCATCCCCAACTTCACTACTACTGCTAGGTGGCCTGTACACAACACCCACCAGCGTTTTCTGCCCCTTAGTGTTTCGCAGCTCTACCCATACCGATTCCACATCCTCCAAGCTAATGTCCTTCCTTTCCACTGCGTTAATCTCCTCTCTAACCAGCAACGCTACCCCACCTCCTTTTCCTTTCTCTCTATCCCTCCTGAATATTGAATATCCCTGGATGTTCAGCTCCCAGCCTTGGTCACCCTGGAGCCATGTCTCCATGATCCCAACTATATCATAATCATTAATTGCTATCTGCACGTTCAACTCATCCACCTTATTACGAATGCTCCTTGCATTGAGACACAAAGCCTTCAGGCTTGTTTTTACAACGCTCTTACCCCTTATACAATTATGTTGAAAAGTGGCACTCAATATTGATTTTCGAAAAAAACAGCTGTGATTTTTGGCCATCTTACTCAGAGTCCCCCTCCGCTGCGCAGGACAAGAAGATTTTTCTCATCGATGAAAAATAAAAGACTTATTAATGTTTTAAAAATGTTGAGATTCTCTCTCCAGTCAATCGCGCCATGAAGGTCACGCCCCTTCCGGTGGGAGGGGGAGGGTCTATAAAATCTGGAAGTGTGGACGTGCCTCAGTCGCTGCAAGATGGGGATGGAGAGTTCACGACTCTCAGTCGGTGCTGTGAATCAACCGAACACTGAACATTGTAACTGTGCCCTGTAACTGTGCCCTTTAACTGTGCCTTTTAACTGTGCCTTTTAACTGTGCATTTTGTGCCTATTAACTGTGCTTTTTGTTCCTTTTAACTGTGCCTGAAGAGTGTGGCTAATTGAAGAGTGTGGCTATTGACTGTGCCTTTATATTAAAATGTCTTTTGCTTTTTAAATGTGGCTTTCGTTTTAAATGTGGCTTGCTGTGCAACAGATTTTGGAAGGAAAAAACGTGAACAAACATTTGATTAGATCAGGACTGTGTTTAATGTAAAATTGCCGGTCATTCCGTGACTTCCGCTTAGTGGAGAGATAGCGCTGATTGTGTCATTTCCGCTTAGTGGAGAGGTGGTGCTGATTGTGTCATTTCCGGTGAGTTCAGTGGTGGCGCTGAGTGCGGAGGGCCCAGATTGGAGACGCCGCCCTGAACCGTTTGAGTAATTCAAGAGAGCTTACTGCCATATCAACAATAAAAATAGAGGAGGTGGAGAGGCTTTTCAGAGGACAAAAGAGCCGTAAATCTCCAGGACCTGACAATGTTTCCCCCTCTACTCTTAAGCTCTGTGCCAAACAGCTGGCACCGGTCTATACAGACATTTTTAACCAGTCCCTACAAACATGTACTGTCCCTGCCTGCTTCAAAGTCTCCACTATTGTCCCCGTACCCAAAAAGGCAAGGTTTACTTGTCTTAATGACCACAGGCCTGTCGCACTGACCTCTGTAGTCATGAAGACACTTGAAAAGCTTGTGCTGGCCAAGCTGAAAAATATCACAAACTCCCTGCTGGACCCTCTGCAGTTTGCATATCGGGCCAATAGATCTGTGAATGATGCCGTCAACCTGGGCCTGCACTTCATCCTACAGCACCTAGACCGCCAGGCGACCTATGCGAAGATCCTGTTTGTTCATTTTAGCTCTGCATTCAACATCATTGTGCCAAAGCTACTACACTCCAAACTTTCCAAGTTGATTGTGCCTGAACCCCTCTGTCAGTGGATCACCAACTTCCTGACAGACAGGAAGCAGCATGTGAGGCTGGGAAAGCACATCTCGGACCCGCAAACGCTCAGCATAGGAGCACCGCAAGATTGCGTACTCTCTCCTCTCCTCTACTCTCTCTACATCAACGACTGCACATCCACAGACACCACTGTCAAGCTTCTCAAGTTTGCGGACGACACAACCCTGATTGGACTGATCCAGGATGGGGAGGAATCTGCCTACAGACAGGAAGTGTCACAGCTGGCGTCCTGGTGCCATAGCAACAACCTAGAGCTCAATGCTCTTAAGACAGTGAAATTGATTGTAGACTTTAGGAGAGCTCCCCCTCCCCTCACCCCACTCACCATCAACAACACCACAGTCACATCTGTGGAGTCTTTTAAGTTCCTGGGAACCATCATCTCCAAGGACCTTAAGTGGGGGGCCACCATCGACCACAGTCAAAAAGGCACAACAGAGGATGTGCTTCCTGCGGCAGCCGAGGAAGCACAATCTGCCGCAGGCAATGATGGTCCAATTCTACACGGCCATCGTATAGTCTGTTCTCACCTTCTCCATCATGGTCTGGTTTGGCTCAGCCATCAAGCACGACACCTGGAGTCTGTAGCGAATCGTCCGATCAGCAGAGAAGATTATTGGCTGCAACCTTCTCTCCATTGATGAACTGTACATTGCAAGGGCCAAGAAGTGAGCGGGCCAGATCATCTCTGACCCCTCTCACCCTGGCCACAAACTCTTTGAATCACTTCCCTCTGGAAGGCGACTCCGGATTGTCAAAGCTGCCACATCCAGACATAAAACAGTTTTTATCCACGAGTAGTTGCTCTACTCAACAGCTAAAAATCTGTAGCCTCCCTTTGATCGGGTATTTTGTTGGTTCACATGCTTGATCAATGGTGTTTTATCATTAACGTCTTATTATTATTGATGTTTAGTGTTTTCTGAGTCATTCGTAACTGTCACTGTATGTCATGTCGTTAATTGTGGGCGGAGCACCAAGGCAAATTCCTTGTATGTGAATACTTGGCCAATAAACGTACTTACATATGGTGAGTATGTGTGTGTTTGTTGAAAGTTATTTAAAGCATGTTTTTGCAGTAGCAGCAGCTCTAGAGGAGTGTTTCAGAAAAAAAAGGCTTTAAACATTTCAATCATTTGGTTTAGACACACCTGTGTTGTTATTTTCAAACTACTTACATAGAGTATATGTTTAGTAACAGGATTCAGTATGCATACCACATTCTGAAGTTACTTGGCATTTTAATATTGGTGCTGTATGTGTGTGTGTGGGTGTGTGTGTGTGTCTGTGGGTGTGTGTGTGTCTGTGGGGGGGAGTGTCTGTGGTGATGTGTGGGGGTGTCTGTAGGTGTGTGTGTGTGTGTCTGTAAAGGTGTGTGTCTGTAGGGGTGGGAGTGTGTGTCTGTATGGGGGGGTGTCTGTAGGGGTGTGTGTGTCTGTGGGTGTGTGTGTGTCTGTAGGGGTGTGTGTGTGTCGGTAGGGGTGTGTGTGTGTCTTTTTGTGTGTATAGGTGTGTGCGTCCCTGTGTGTGCATCTGTTGGAGTGCTTGGAGTGCTGTGAGGCTGGACTTGCAGCCCGCACTCTGCTTGGAGTGCTGTGAGGTTGGACTTGCTGCCTCCACTCTGCTTGGAGTGCTGTGAGGTTGGACTTGCTGCCTGCACTCTGCTTGCTGTGAGGTTAGACTTGCTTCCTGCCCTCTGCTTGCTGTGAGGTTGGACTTGCTGCCTGCCCTCTGCTTGCTGTGAGGTTGGACTTGCTGCCTGCCCTCTGCTTGGAGTGCTGTGAGGTTGGATTTGCTGCTTGCACTCTGCTTGGAGTGTTGTGGTTGGACTTGCTGCTTCCACTCTGCTTGGAGTGTTGTGAGGTTGGACTTGCAATGTTCGCATTTTAAACTTTAATAAATCCTTTTTCCACTTGCCATGTCTGTGTGTTCTTCATCACAATGGGTACCTAAAAGGCAGGAATGGCTGCGCTGTCAGAGAGCCACTAAGAGTGCATTTAGGGGAGATTGAGGGGAGATGGACTGAATGCATGGGGGGGGGGAGCTGAATTGCAAGGAGCAGAGTTGGGGGGGTGAAGGGAAGAGGGGTAACTGAGTGAACTGCCAGCCCACCAGCCATGACTCACTGAACTGCAAGTCGAAGAATCCATTCAGTCCACAATGTCCATACTAGCCTTCTGGAAACCGCTCCCTTCAGCCCACAACACCCATACTAGCACTCCAGAGATCCACGCAAGGATAGACTTTCCTCCTTCATTGCTGTGATCTGTAAAAAATGATGAAAATGTCTAAAATTGATTGTCCACCCTCTCCCCCTTCTCTCTCACAAGTCTGTCACCTGTTTTCAGCAGAATTTCTGGCAGTTTCTGAGCTGCCAGCCCACCAGGCCTGAGTTTCTGAGCTGCCAGCCTGCCAGGCCTGAGTGACTGAGCTGCCACGACTCAGTGACTGAGCTGCCAACCCAAGAATCCATTCAGCCCACAATTTCCAAACTAGCCCTCTGGAAACCAGTCCCTTTGGCCCACAACACCCATGCTAGCGCTGCAGAAAGCCCCCCCCCCCCCCCCACTGGCCAGCAATATTGGAATTGGTGGAGAGGTGGAATATTGCGGCATTGGGAAATATTCCTTCTCTCCAGAGATGCTGTCTGACCCACTGAGTTACTCCAGCTTTTTGTGTCCATGTGTATTTTCGGTTTAAACCCGCATCTGCAGTTCATTACTTTACTTGTTACCTTATGTTATTACTTTATTATATACACTGTGTTTGAAGTTGTGTGTTAGAGCACATTGCCAAATTTCCTTTTGGAAATTTAACATCCCAGTTTAGAGGTATTCTTGTCAACCTCTCCCACATTCCTGCCATTCTCCACTAATTTTAAAACCTGAAGAATATTCTTTTTTTTTTTTTTTTTAATAAATTCACCCCGTTCTAAATGGATCTCCTCTGCCTAAGCTGTTCATCTCTCAGTTAGCAAAATTAAAGCTGAGAGACTGCTTCACCTGTAAGCAGCATCAAAAGAAATTCCCTGCATCCACAACACCAAAATGTATTTACAAAATCATATATATCCGAGCCTCTCACACTCTGCTCAGTGGGGCTGCATGGAACGCAACGGTATGACAACTCCAGTGATTACGGTTTTATACTGACCTCCCGTATCTGTGTGTGGAGCTTGCATATTCTTCCTATGACCAAGTGGGTTTCCCTAGATACTCTGGTGTTCTCCTACATCCCAAAGACCAACAGGTTGGTAGGTCAAATGGCCACAGTAAATTATCACTTGCGAAGTTTGCTAGAATCAGTGGGGAGTTGACAGGCATGTAGTGTATACAGACAGTGTATACAGTCGGTTGCAAAGTACTAAATGGTGGAATGAGGTTCAGGGGATTGCTCTGATTCTAGCAAAGACTTGATCGGCTGGATGACCTCCTTCTATATCAGAAGAAAAGATTACAATAAAGAACTGTATTTTAATTTGAATATTTAAGATGTTTTAAATATAATAATAGAAGAATGCTTGATCACTAAATTTTCTTCTCTGTAAAATAGTATGCACATTATAAAAAATGGGAAGAATACATATAATTGACTTCACAATTTCAACTAGGTAATGTTCCATTATTATATTCTGGTTTAAGATTTTTGAATCTTATTTGGACATAGGTAGATCAAAATTAAACCTATCATCACATAGCCATATCTAATTTTGTCCTTTAAGTTTCATAGATGTGCTACAAACTGTAACTTTTATACTAATCTACAGTATATTTAAATTTTCGATAATGTCCTTTCCAGAGAAGGAATAAAAGATCATTTCTTGGTTTAAAAATTTTAGTACGAACTTCCTCGCGTCTTGTAATGTCTGTATTGAAGAAATCTTCCATTCAAAATTTCAGGGTAGAATTATTGAGTGTATTATAATGGGAAACATTTTAGATTAATTTCCATATTTATAATATGAAGGATAATCATTTCTAAACAATTAGTCTGATATGATATAGTGATAGACCTCCTAAATTAACTTGAAATTTTACTCTGTTCCTTTTTGTCACCGTGATGTCTTATGTTTTGTATTTAGATTTAATCAACTGCTTTATTTAGGTTTCCTTCCAGTTTTAGGACCCTTCTTCTTTTCTGTCCATTCATCAAACTCAAATATTTTTCTCACGGTGACTATGTTTCAATGCTTATATATTTGTCTTGGCACCATCCAATATCAAGAAGGAGCAAAATATTTAATCATATTTCATTTTCATATCATAAGATCTTTCACTTCCTTAAGAAATGTTCAAATGTGAACTCAAATGTAGAGTATTTTCACCACTTCCATCCATTCCACTAATCCATTTAACCATTTTTTTGGTGGGGGAGAACAGATATTTTCTTTCATTGTTGTGATGCTCTTCACTCTCATTGGTAAATTTGATCATGGTAACATGTTGCGGGAAATAGTGATTTGAACTTCCTAATAGTTTTGTGTGAAGGATTATTTCACAGTACGAGTATATAATTATATATAAAGTTCAACATGCACGACATATCTTTCCTCCAGTTTAACATTTATGATTTCAATATTTAGTTCTGAGTAAACAATGAACATTTTAATTTACATCCTGAAAACAATTGCCAATGGTATTTAAAAGCAATAGTGATTTCAATATTTGAAAATGTTGCATATAACCTTTTGAAATAGTTGGTTCACATATCTGTAACATAGATATGTTCATTTTAATAGTGCCTACAAATTATTATCAGATAACTGTTACTTTGTAACAAACGATTAAATTAAATTATGTACTACAATACACAGCATAAATTTGATGAAGTAAAGCACATTCAAATTGCCAGCAGAAAATAGTATTGATTTAAGCAGAAAGTAGTTTATAAAATGATAAAGCATTTTAATGGCAACATTTTGTCAAATTACATATTTTTAATAATTGGCAACTTATGAAATTGTCAATGGGAATAGCCTAGAAATTGCATCCATTTGTACACATGTTACATGGAAATTGTACACAAAAGCAATTATACTAAGGGGATATCATACAGATAATCATTTCTTGATAAAACTTTGCCCAACACTAATTAGTCTAGTCACTTTCCAAGTGTGGTAGACAAAAATGCTGGAGAAACTCAGCGGGTGAGGCAGCATCTATGGAGCAAAGGAAATAGGCAACATTTCTCCAACATTTTTGTCTACCTTCGATTTTCCAGCATCTGCAGTTCCTTCTTAAACACTTCCAAATATGGTAGATATGTTCCCACCATTAGTTGTGGACCAAAAAGTGACATTGATCACACAAGACATCTTTCCTCCATTGCTGGTTGAATTTAATCATTTTGGGGCAACTGCCAACCTGTACTGATTACATGAATAGAAACAAAAGAGTACATCACACAGGGATTCACAACAAGATAGGAAGTAAAATATCTTCACTGTAATATCGAAGGTAGACAAAAATGCTGGAGAAACTCAGCAGGTGAGGCAGCATCTATGGAGCGAAGGAATGGGTGAAGTTTCGGGTCGAGACCCTTCTTCAGACTGTAATATCACTGTAATATCAATGCTTTCCACACAACATTTGACAATGAATTTCATCATGGAAAATATTTCAGCAGGGTGTCTTCACTGTTCACATCCTACATGCCATTTGCATTGAACTGTATGCTGTGATCTCCAGCCCATTGATGTCCTTGTACCTCACAGTGAGTTAGTGGCACTTGCTGCGTAGGAGTCAATTGGGTAAAATCATTGCATGGGAGATGCCCAGAAACAAGTGGCTCACTGTGACCTCTTCTCCATGTTTTCCATAAACATGTTTTCCCTAAGCGGTGGCACAATGGCGCAGCGACAGAGCTGCTGTGTTACAGAACCAGAGACCCAGATACGATCCTGACTATGGGTGCTGTCTACGCAGTGTTTGCACGTCCCCCCTGTGTCTGCATGGGTTTTCTCTGGGTGCACTGGTTTCCTCCCACGTGCAGGTTTGTAAGTTAATTGGCTTCTGTAAATTAGCCCTGGTGTGTAGGATATGAAACTGGGATAACATAGTGGGTGCATGGATGACTGTTGGTCGGTGCAGACTTGATGGCCTGAAGGACCTGATTCCATACTGTATCTCTGAACTAAACTAAACTAAATTAAGCTGAACAGAACTAAACTAAACTAAACTAAACTAAATCATGGCAGCACTCATCCCACAAGGTGTCACATTTTCCCATCCCCACACTTTTTCGCTTTCCGCAGAGACCACTCTTATAGACCTACATTTGTAGGCCCGTTGTCCTGGTGGCAGCACTGGGTCAGAGTAGCAGGGATCGTCCTGGGCAGGCAATGCATCAATGTCCTCCAACCCTGCTCTGTCACCCCATGCCACTGCAAGCCACATTGATCCATGCACTTAGCCACTTAGAGTGGTGCCCACTCTAACTTAGCCCCAGGCTGTTTGAGGGCCTTCAGCAACCCACTCCGCTGACTCAACACTCCAATGCCTCCTCGACATCGCCAATCGCCTCCGGAGGCCATCGCTCAGCTACCACACAGATTATGCATGCTGCACATTCTACCTGCTCGAACGTGAGAGCTTAGATCCAGAGCCTTCCCATGCAGCTCCCACGCAAGCTTCTCTTACTAACGAGGACATACTGCCTGCTAATGAGAGACTGGATATCAACATACATTCCTTGTCAGATTTGTCTCATAAACATCAAGGTTCCATGGACACTCTCTTCATTAACGGAATGAATGTTATTGTTAAACTCGACACTGGAGCTCGTTGCAACGTTTTATTCTTATCTGAACTCGAAAAAATGAGTCTTATCTTTATTCAAAAAAACTAGGTCATCAATCACACGGCCGCCACTCTACTTCCATTTGCAGGTGGCACAGCAATCCCTTTTGGTCAAGTCGAGCTACGATGCTATCTCGATTCACGTGTCCACAGCCTGAGCTTCTTTATTGCCCGAGAAAAAGTGCCTTCTCTGCTAGGCATTGATGCTTGTAACGACCTGGGTCTGGTCACCTTCAGTACATCGGTTTATCAACTGTCTGCTACATGCGGCCTCACTCAACAAATCCTGACACAATACAAATGTCTGTTTGATGACAAGCTGGGCAGGTTACCTGTCAAGTACACAATCATGACTGACCCCGAGGTACTCCCAGTTGTCCGTCTGGCACACCAGATTTCCCATGCTATGCGGGACCGTGTACAAGGTGAACTTGACAGAATGGTGACTATGTGTGTGATTCCCCCGTCACTGACCCATCGGATTGGGTCTCG
>CM075977.1:138084770-138166920 GCA_038087875.1 Malacoraja senta
TTTACATCTGCAGATGGTATGAATGTCGCAAAATAATCTGTCTGCCCGCAAGCAATCATCACCTGCAGGGTCTGTGGTTTACACACAGAATTTGAACTTTACCCAAGAACCACATAGGCTGGACTGGAAGTCAATCATCTGCAACTCCAAGGAACTGCCTATGAACCATGAGTGAACATGACTGAGAGCACAGCAGATGGACAAAATCAGCTCAGGTAAAGGGAACTGAGAAATAAACTAGAGAAAGATGCAAGCTCTAGACTATGGACTGGCACCTCTGACAGTGCTGCCCTCAGGCAGCAAAATACAGGAATGCCAGCTTAGATATGGTGCTCTAGTTTCAGAAGTAGGATCTAAGCCTACTATCATTTGACTCAATCTACTACACTTGATCACAACTAATTTCATGTACAGATGCAAGGTAGAACTCCCTCAAACCTGCTTTATTTTGAGCCTTACTTTGAGTCGTAGAGTCGTACGGGTCTACAGGACACCGGGCATTTGGCCCAACTCATATATGCCAACCAAGATACCCCATCTAAGCCAATCCCAATTGCCCACATTTTACCCACATCCCTCTAAACCTTTCCTGACCATGTACCTGTCCAAGTGCTTTTTCAAAGCTGTTGAAGTCAACATCAGAACAATACTCTATGCTACATCACTATGATGGTTCCATTCCCATGCCACTTGCATCCATCACATCTCTAGCTGAGATTGGCAATTTAATGTCAGGTCATGAATTGTGGTCTCGTGCTTGCAGGGAACTAGGTCAAACTTATTTCATTTTGGAACTTTACAGCTAACAGCAAGATGAGTATTGCATTACATCCTTCTGGACTGGATTTGAACCTGGGTCCAAGAAGCTCTATCTAGGTCCCAGTACAGTTATGTAATTTAAAAAGCAAGGCAGCTGAAGTTAAAGTGAAATTCTGGGGATATCAATTAAATCTCCCGAAGTGCAGATTATTAGTGTTGACTTAAAAAAAAAATGTTTTCATTACATTCAAAGGTTATAAATGATCACATTAGAGTTAATAGTGAATATTACGATATTAGCAGTGAATATTAAAATAGTGAAAGAATCATATCACCAGTTACAAGAGGAACCTTGTGCAAGCAGTGCAAGTTATAATTGCACAATGCAGTGTAACTGCTGTTCCGTTGCGCTCGGAGATTGGGGATGACTTATAAAACAGCCTGCAAAATTTTATACTGTAAAATTATTCATATTACATGATAAAGCTTTCTAGCAATGCTGTTTCAATGGACATATAGAGTCAGAGCAATAATCACATTTTTTTTACCCCAAAAATCTTATGCAATCATTTGGAACCATTATATAGCAGGATATGAAAAAGAATAAAATAAGTTTCCAGCTTCCACCTATCATCAATATTTGATATGAACTGTCACTGGATCAAGATTCAGTATCACTGCACAGTTATTATTTGAAGAATTGCATTGTTAAGTATATTATTGTTTAAGATTTGGACTTTAATACTTTCAGACAAACATTTTATAAAATGTAATTGTATTAATTGAAAATCAATGTGTGTAACTTAAAATGCTGACAGTATCTCAGAACACTGTCAAGTTATAACCGCCATGGCAACGCCAAACCATTTCTTTCTGTAGCTGGTTTAAGACTAGTTATTGTGGAAGCAGACAGTTCTTGCATTCACTTCTGAAATACCTATTTTGGAACATCACAATGTGGAGTTTAGTTTTTTTTTAGTACTGCATTCAAAATCAATTCTTCCATTGAAAATCTAATTTGCAACTTACTTGGTTTTAATATTTTAAATGACAGAAATTTGAGTACTTCTCAGATTTCTTGTTAGTATCAATGTGCAATTATTAGCTTCAATTCTATATTCTTATGTGAAGATTTACATTATCACAAAAAAGCAAACCTGATAAGTATGACTAAAGCAAATGGATGTAATAATAAAATGTCATGACTATTTTAATATTGGAAATATGATGGCTAATTTCTACATGATAAGCTACCACAAATAGCAATGGCATAATGACTGTTTTTAAATTATTATGTTTGAGGGATAACTATAGGTGTCTACATGGGTGATCTAATTCTGTGGGGACAGCAAAACCAAGGGATTTAGTGTGACTCTACTTAATTTGACAAATCAACTGCTGGTAATCACAAAATATTTGATATACACGAAAAATCATGGATGCAATGTAGGATAATTTGAAAATTATGAACAGTGAGATGTAATGAAAGGAAAAGCATTTAAGGCCTAAGGTTAATTTATTTACTTCCAACAAAGAGTATAATTGTTAAACCCAGCTATATTCATGTGTAAATTATTTCAGGTAATTTTTCATAGATTTTTTTTTCTGGACTTGTAGCCATTTGGTGGTGGGTGGAATGAGGAGGAAACTAAGACTCAAAGAGAAGAAATCAGACGTGTTGCAACTGTTTGTCAATGCAAACAAAAAATACATATTGTACTATTCTGATTACTACCAGAAAGGGCATCAAAAAAGACATTCAACACCATTTGGCTTTTCCAACAAGCAAATGAAATAGCCATTAAGTAATTTGGATATGTTAGTGATTTGCCCAAAGCATCTTTCAGGACATTCTGGAAAGAGAGAGGTAGAATGGAAAATGATCCATTCATGTTTTATCCTCTTGGTATAATTAGAAATGTTTTTATTAGCACTAATGCAATGACACATGTCACATTTGATTTGTACTAACTTCTCCTTCTCATATTCCTTCCCAGCACTTACCTCAGGCTCTTCCTAGCCATAATTAGAGAAAAACACCAGAAAGTTGCTCGTCAAAGGTAAGTCCCAAGTCCTGGAATTCTGACAAATGCTTGGACTCCATTCGATCTATAAAATGGGTCAAAATCAATTTTCATCCTTTTGTAATTTGTTTAAAGATTTATATGTTTAATGGTCAAAGTCATTTAGACTGTCATATACAAATCCATTTATTGGCATAGCTTTTCTAAATTAAGGAGTTTATCAGGAACTCTGAAAATAGATTTTAAAGCTTGTTGGTGTTGATAAATAGTGGGAACATTAAAGGAACTATTACATAAAATAATTTATTTATTGATACAAATACATCTATTGATGCTCCTGAACACATCATCAGTGATGTAACCTGGGGTCATTAGGTGTTTCGGGTCTTTCAACATCAGATACCCTCACCCAGGCGACCCAGCCGTGGTTGATCAGACCATGACTTGTGTTCAGGTGGCATTCGCTCCTCCCCATGGACCTTCTCTCCTGATCCAGAGCCATCTTGAGGCCTTCTCCGCTGCCTCTGTGGTGTTCTTGATGGCTCTTCTCCTCGCCACTCCGTTGATGCCCAGTGCACTCAAGGCTTTGTAGAGCGATTGCCCTGCAAAACCTCTGCAGGTTAAATATAAGGTAAAAATATCTTTATATCTTACTTTCTACTGCCATTTATAAACATTTATGAGCTGGTAGTTAACATGTAGAAATTACTTTGAATGAAATAAAGAAATCTGTTAATTTTAGTACAGCTATTTTGTTTATTCACATTATTGATAACTACTTAATTTGTTTATTTTGGTAGACACAATAGATTACGGCCTGTTCTCCAATCTTGTAAAACAAGAGCATTTATAAATGGTTGGAAATATAACTTAAAAAACTATTCCCAATTCCTTTCCTTAGTTCCTTTTGCTAGCAATTTGGACAAATGCAGACATTTAACTGAGGTTAAGCAGGTTAAGGGTTAGGTCTCACCTACAATAATACCAAATGTCAAGAGATTTAAAAAAGGGAAAAGGATAGAAAAATAAATAGGTTTCTGCTCAGATTCCAATTTCACCACCTTAATTCTTGCTTTTCCTGTGAATTGGCCCAAGGCATTATGATATGACTTGTGAAGTTGCATGGAAATAAACTGGAGATTGAAAGCTAAAAGTATTGGTTTGGGCACAATTGGTGGTTCAGATATAAACTGTGCTCAGAATCATGCTAGTTTTGAAATGTAATTTCTTCTTGTTAAATTTTCATTATTTTGAAATCACTGAGCAGAAAATTTACTACGTGACAACATAATCAGGAAAAATTTTGGATTGTAACTTTTTGAAAAATTTGCATGAAAGATATTCCTTGATATACTTAAGAGGACAATCTCATGCATTCTTATTAGTATAGCTGAAAGCGTTTGTGTCACAAAACATGGTGTCCACAATATTTGATTAACCCAATTTAAAACAAAACTTAAAATAAGTTTTAAGAAATTATACTGGATTATGTGCAATCAGTGTTTAAAAAAAACGTTAATATTTATAAGGTTTGAAAAATTGTTCCTGGAACTAAAGGAAATTTTAAATGGAAAGCACCTCTTTAAAATCTAAAATGTGTGTCATGTTTCTTTTTGATTTGGAGCCATAGGTGGTTTATAGGCAAGACAAACTTCTAACAGAATGAATTTTTAAACTACTGCAAAAGCTCACAAAAACTTTTGACTTGAAGGTGATTCATGGTTAAAATATTGTCAATTCAAAGTATGAATTTAAAGAAGTGGTTAGATATTTTAGATGCAAACAGTGCAGATTTGGTTCTCTGTTAATAACTTCTCACCAGTAATCTGGTAGGATGTTTGAACAATATACACACTTGGACCATGTTTTGTGCTTTTGGTTCATAATCAGAGGTAACTATTTTATCATGTAGACACAAGGAACTGCAGACGCTGGTTTCCAAAAAAAACGAGACAAATGCAGAAGTATCTCAGTGGGTCAGCAACTCTGGAGAGTCTGGATAGGTGACACTTCAGGTCAGGACCCTTCTTCAGGCTGATTGTTGGAGCGGTAGAAAACTGGAAGAGTGCTGTTGGCAGGACAAAGCCAGGTAATGATAGGTGTATGCAGGATATTTTATTACACTGCCCATATCTCTATTCTATGAACTATTGGGAAAAATGAAACAAAAATGAGTATTTGTGATACTTTGAAATATGTGGATAATTCCCAACAACACACCGTCCTTTACATTCTACATTTGTGGAAACTAAAATGAATTTAAAAATATTCATTGTTTAAGAAGGAACTGCAGATGCTGGAAAATTGCAGGTAGACAAAAATGCTGGAGAAATTCAGCGGGTGAGGCAGCATCTATGGAGCGAAGGAAATAGGCAACGTTTCAGTCTGAAGAAGGGTTTCGACCCGAAACGTTGCCTATTTCCTTCGCTCCATAGATGCTGCCTAAAGTCCTCCATTAGTTACAACGCACTTCTTGATATTCTGAGGCTGTATATTATGTGCAAGATTTTCATTTTTCACTTTGAACCATTCTTCAATGTGCCAGCTAAATGATTTCCTTGAACAGTAAATGTAAAGGTTGGGGGGTGTATAACCAGATATGTAATAAATTAAAATTGGAATAAATGTGAAAATATATAACCATGTTATAATAAAGGAGACTTATCAAGAGGGTTGAATAATTTTTAACAACCATGGTTTATATAATAGCTTAATTTTCACATTGCATTTTTCCTGATGTGGTTAGATTGCTGTGTCTGAATTTATGCGAATTTGGACCCACGCCAGTTTTCAAAGCACCATTATTTGCACACGTTAATTCCGATTAAAAAAAAAAGATTTCACAGTTTCCCTGCTGTTTTACAATCTATCTAGTTTCTCCTCCAGACTAATTGAAAAAAATGAAGTTTAGTATCTAATGTTTGTTTTCATATCATAGTGCATTTCTTACATTATCATGTTGCGAGGACGCAGGTGCATCAAAAGCACCTGGCATTCCAACTATTTAAGTCAAGTCCAAAGACAGCTTCACTTCCCGCGCCAAGAACTGCGGAGCCGTGAAATTATGTTCCTGCGTTAAAAACTGAAATATTGAGTAAACTTATAATTTGAAAGGACGCGTCGATTCTTGGACTCGCGTCAGCCTCATTTGCAGGCACTTGATCATTTACTTTGCAAATCTGCTAAAAGCTGTCTTTGCCAATTATAATAAAAAGCAGCTTAAAATCTATTTGTGTGTGTGTGTGTCTGTGTGTATGTGTGGAATAAATATCAGCGCAAGAATATATAAGGGCGAGCAAGATCAAATTATCTGATATGTTACTATTGCATGGAGTAGCTTGGGTGAAATAATTCCCTTGCAAGTGAAGGTTATTTTGCATTCGGTGTTATTTATTTACTGTATTTTCCCTGCTAGCTCTTGATAGTGATTGGGCGCCGCTGGTCAATGGGAGGAGCTGGGAGTGACTGGCTGCTATAAGAAGCTCCCCCACTCTCTCCTGGTGAAATTCACACACGGTTGAACGGCTGAGTTGTCATGTGAAAGGCCACATGCTCCATCCACATTCGGAGCGCTAACGGAACAGTAATAACAGACCCAAGTGGTAGTGGTGGTGGTGGTGGGTGGGTAGGGGGGAGGGAGAATGAGCAATGGTGGGAGAGCAAGCTACTGACAGTCTTCCTATCGCCTTCTAGCCGCCGCGGAGCGCTTTGGTTTTGATACAAATTCATGATCGCACAGCATTTGAAGCCGTCACCATGCGAGGTAAGAGATCGCCTGGGAGTTGCTGGACAAATGTTGTGGTATCTGAGAGGTGGAGCGGGGAGGAAGAGCACGCGTGCAATATGTATCCCGATTGCAAACCCGCGTGAATCCAGGTTTAAAGGGGGGTGTCGGCATGGATGGTGGCTGCAAACTTTTATTCCCTGGCTTTCCCGGTGCCAGAACTCAGCGCTCTGAATAACGCCTGTGCGTTTTATGTAACATCAAACTTTGATGATCGCTGATAATATGCTCCATTGCATCTGAGATCTGACGAGTCCAGGAGGCGGGAGCTGGGCAAGCTGTCACATCAGTTTTTTGTTTACTACAGTGGGCTACTTTTGAACGGCTCTGTGGCAGGGCTTCCAGAGAAAGGTTGCAGTGCTTGGCATTCTTAGTCCATTACAGCGTAGAACTGGACGCACTCACGCAGTCCCTCTCCCTATCACCACAGAACTTCTCAGTTTTGAGCTTTGGTTTAAGCAATTAGAGTCGAAATTGTTGGAGGAAATTAAAAAAAACTTATTTTAAACAAAAAATTAAGATCTTATCCCAACCAAATTGGGTGATTTGCATCCAAATGCAAACAGTATAGGATCTGAATTGTTTAGACTGGTTGAATTAAAGTGGGAAATGAGATGCAAAGCAACAACGCGGGATATTGGTTGGCATATTATTTTTTTGGCAGGACAGTTGGCGAACTTTTAAATGAATGCATCCAATTTTGCTGGCGGCTCCGCACTGAGTTGTGCCGCTGCATGTTTCTTCGGCTTGCGGTCAGCGTGGAGCATGGTGCTGGGCCCTGTGTTAGTGCTGGGACTGTGGACAGAGGAGATCAGTCGGTGTCATGTGTTCCACTGACCTACTTCTATCCTTCAAGATGTCATGTTCCCCCACCCCGCCAACGAACTAAATAAAAGCAACCCGACCTCTTCACACACACACATACACACCATACTCCAGTTTGCTCCCGACTCAGTCTTGTGTGTACCGTCATGTGCATCGGATCAGAGGCTTTTTCGGCACAGTCAGTGTATTAGCACTGTCTAAACTAACGCCGGTAGCAGTATATTGTTTGAACAAGCGCATCGTGTTTACAGAAAGGAATAGACAGCACATGAGCACTTTACCGTGCGGGTCCTGTGGTCTTACTAAGTGTGAGAGGTACAAGTATCTCTCGTGTTCACAGTTGTAATAAAGTGCATTGGAGTACGCTTGTCAAGCTACGAGGTGTGGATGGAAGGAGGGTATTTAACCAGCCACTTACTAGAAGGGTTTGTGGTAAACATTTAAAAATATATATATATGAGGGCTATAATACAAAGGCTTTGTAATCTGGATTTGTTTTCTAATAAGTAAAAGTAACAACTTCTGATTTCTTTGGCAAGTTAAATCCATTTACCACCCACCCTAGTTTCGCTGCCATTTCGATTTTTGTACAAAGTTTGTTATTTTGTTGTATTCCTATGTACTATTTAATTAATTTGTTAAAATACACATTGTAAAAGATGACTAATTTTCATTCAAAAATGTGTCACGTTTCGCTGATCAATTGATTTTCTGAACTTGTTAGGCTGCACATTTTTCATGCCATTATCAAACTACTAGTTGGGACAGTCAAAACTGACACACTATTAATTTTTTTGGGGAGTTTATATTAGAATAAAAGTCAAAAGTGGATGTTTTTATGATCAGAATTTGGCTGAGGAGAAATACAGCTGATTGCTGTTGGTTAACTTAATAATAAATTTAGTAAACCAAGAAAAGCATGTTTTATTTGGCAAACATTACCTCTGCTTGTATGAAAATGGGTTTTTAAAGTTTATTTAATAAAATATCCCAAAGTGAAAGCAATTGTTTGGAAATTTGAACATTTGAAAACCTTTCCTTATGTAATTGTGAAAATGCAATATGGTAAAGTTGCATGATAATATATATTTTCTTTGATGACTCTAAAGTGAATTTGATCCAGAATTATGTGGAGAGCTCGCTGCAATAATCACTCTGTTCTTTAATGTTTGTGGCGAAAAAATGTCAATGGGGATAGTGGGGATGGAGAACTGAACACAGCAGATTATATCCCTGCTCATCCAAAAGAGCAAGTAGGAATCAAATTTGATCCATTTTAACGGCATTTGACAGTATTGTTCACTTTTGTTGAATTGTTTCAATAATTAGTGGAAAGTGTGGAGTAGAAGCTAAGCGTTCATGTCAGATTTAAAACAAGTGCAGCAGAAAAACTAAAATACCAATAAATTAATTGAATGGGGATTGAGTGAGCATGAGTAGGGGGGTTGGAGTAGGAGGGTAGAAGGAATTAAGTTTAATGGGATATTATCAATCAAATCAAGATGACAGATTGTGAAATGATGATCAGTCACTTTTAATTACACCCCACTTTTATTATTTGGCTCTTGTTTGTAACACTCTTCGTTCAATGGTGTTCAGTGTCATTATTCTCCTTATTTTTGTTTCTTTGTACCTGTGCCAGAGCATGGCCCCTATTATGATTTGAAGGGCTGCAGTATAATGACGATAGGTTATTGGGACAAAAGTGAAAGCATCATTGTGGGAAAGTTCTGGGGAGGGAAAAAATAAATTGGTGAAGAAGGTTGCGATCCACCTGATTTACTGGATAATGGTAAGGCTACAATAAGAATTGAAAATGGAGGGAAGGTCAACATCCGCCAAATAGAAGAAAAATTATATCCGAATTATAACCTTCAGAAAGAAGGTCCTGAACCCAATAACAGAGAACTGAGAGAAGACAGTTTTCGTAATGAAAAGGAAAGGAATCATATTTCCAGGATATAGAAAATGAGGGAAGAGGTATTCACATGAGTAATGGAAAGTCAGAAAAGAATGACCTCAAAAAGCGGCCAAATTGAGAAGCCAATAACCCCAATGATAAAACTGCAGAGGATGGGTTATGAGTTCACTAATGGACTCGCAGAGTAGAACTCAATAGAAGATATTATGGGTAATCTACTGTCAATTTTTTCTATACTTGAGTATCAGAACATAATGCAGGAGGAACATTGGATAAATGCTGTGAGAAAGTAATCATGAAGAAAACTGAGTACTTTTCATTATCAGACCATTTTGCCGGTTAAATGAATGTTATGAACTTTTCTATTATTATCAAGTGCGTTTATAAGACAAACAATGTAAAGGACATTTGGACCAAAAAATGTGCCTTTAGGAGATAAACCAGTGAGAGTAAGATGTCATAAAACAAGTATGAAAAGGCTGTCGGAATTTTTTTTTTTGGGGCTGTTCACGTATTAATATGTTTAGAAATGAATAAGAAAATTGCTTTAAGACCAGCAATGTTTTCTTATTAAACCCAGATTAGCATGGCTGGCAAAAAACAATATGACGCTGAATGTGTGCTGTGCGGTATAAATCTGAGAAGCTATGTGGAATTGTGGGGGGGTTTTCCCCACAAACTTCTGTGACTAACGATGTTTCACTGCAGTTAAGGTGGTTGCAACAAGCAAGCTACATTTCTTTCCCCTTCACCTGACAGTGCAAAAAGAAAAAAATGTATCCTGGGTGGAAACAAAGCAAATAAAGTACAAATATTAAAATAGTCGATAAAACCAAATGGATTTGACATGTAAACAGAACATCAGGTTCATGAAGCGGACTAATGGACAGCATTAGTTAGCTCCTCTCTCCTGAAGATTTTCCATTTTCCACTCTTTGTGCCTCTCGTCACCACACTAAGCAATTATGAGGATGCATGGCTGCCATGCATCCTCATAAATTACTGTTCCTTCCCTTATCCCGCTTCATCATCCGACGCAATTATTTGATCAGCTTGCAGTTAATGTTTTCCTTCATGGAATTCCATTCCTAAATAACCACCCTATTAATTTCTGGTTTTCCGACAGTTATCAAAAATCATTTTCGGTGATGATACTTCCTGGTAAATTATTGCTTTAACTTCCTGTTCATTATTTCTTTCTTTCATCTCTGAAGCATCTCCGGTTTTGAGGAGGTATTGTATAGTGTTCTCTGATTCTCCCGGTCCTGAGAAGCCTGTGGCCTTTTATGAATTAATCATTATCGAAGCCTGCAGGTCCTGCTAATTTCTCCTTGAATAAAAGTCACAATTTAAAAAAAGTGTATTTCTCTCTAAACTATAACAGAATGATACCTTATTTCTCTCTCGCTCTCACCATAATTAAATGGCATCTGCACTAGTTAAATCCAGATTAATGAAGGCATTTTTTTTTTTTTCATTTTAATCACATGACAGCTTCACAAAGTTTTATGGGGGCCCTCATCCTTTAACAGTTTATAAGGTGGTTGAAATCAGTCGGTTTTGGTCTATGTTGTGATTAGAATCATTTAATGTGTTCATCTCCTTTGATGTGAAAGACAAGATTGTAACCAGCAATTCTGGAAAGGTGAAGCTTAAGCCTTAACTAAAGCTGTTTTCATCCTTCAATACAATATTGGAAGGTTTATATTGGTGGTCTAACTATAGAAGTAAGTACTTGAGTTTGTCTAATATAAATATAAATGCATATTTGTAACAGCTGCTGTGAGTTATGCCCCACTTGTATTTTAGTGGTTTGTTGACTTGTAACATCGATCCTGCTAAATGAAAATGGTACAAATTAGTGTCTGTCTGTGTAATATAGAACATGAATAGTTTATTAGATATAACTGTTATCCAGTTAACGGTTGGGAAAAAATTCTCACGTGTGTTTCATAATCCATGTTGTATTCCCTCTGAGATGATTTGAGAATGTACATTGTTGTCAAAGGATGGTTGCTCTTGAATTCTAACCAACCCTCTTGCAGCAAATGATAGAGAATATTATTTAAGGTGTTTAAAATAATTGAATCTAAAAGCAGAGTTGCCTTGTATATTTTGTCTAATTGATTAGAGGGAACATGTTAACAATACAAGGCTGATATTTAAAAGTTTGCTTGTTTCCGTTGTCTCGGAAGTCAACATTTGTTTTACACAATATTACAAAATATATTGGTATATATTGCATGAAAGAACATTTTGAGTATGTTGTGAGCTATAACAAAAATAGTTAAGTGACCAACTAACCAATGAATGAGTAGAGCCAAAAATAGACACAAAAGGGAGATATCCCTCTCCCCTAACATTAGTCTGAAGAAGGGTCTCGTCACCCATTCCTTCTCTCCAGAGATGCTGCCTGTCCCGCTGAGTTATTCCAGCATTTTGTGTCTACCTTTGTTTTAAACCAGCATTTGCAGTTCCTTCTTACATGATGAGTAGAGCTATTCAGTTGTTTCAAAGGCTTGTGAGACTCTCCAGTCTAACTATCATTTATGCAAAATTTAATCTGTGGTATATATGTTTTTCAGAGTTTTCATAGAATACTAATGCAATACATATAATATCTGCTCATGGACACAGTGAATGAAATGGGACCGAGTCCATATGTTTATCAAGCAATTTGCAAAATGAACGTTCACTGGCATAATGACAACTCATTGTAGACAGCAGCATCTTCCTTCCCTTGAAATTCCAATTAACTTTATCCAGTTTTCTGGAAGAGCATTCTTCCATTTTTCAATGTTCGCAATATGTGCTCAATTGCCAGAAGAAAATAATCTTTTTGAATCCAATTCCTGGATTGCCATAGCTGAGAAGTTTCAAAGTTCAGCGGTGTAGCTCACAGGCTGCACCAATGTGCAGCGCCACAGAGTGGACCGATGTGAATGTGCACTGCTGATCAATTGTCCCTCAGAGTCCTCTATCTCTGCGTGAGGCCAACACTGAGCAGGGCCAACGTGCCCTTGCCGAGAAATAGAACTAATGGGAATGCCCTTGCTGAATGCTGTTGCATCTGTGGTCTTATCGCAGCTGCGAAGGTTGGGACGTAGTCATCTGCTTGGCGTCTTATGGTGCTGCCCAGAGAGGAAGGAGCTCTGCAAGATGACAAAAGTGATTTATATCGTCACTAAAAATAGAATTCTTCATTTTCCATATATCCATTTAGCAAGGGTCAGAAATCCCAAACAATGTTTAAAGGTAATTTGCCTAACAGGAGAATGCATTTTTTTTTTTTACTAGTGTATGCCAAATATCCAACTAATCAATCAACTGAGTAGTCCGGTGTTAATACTGTAAATATTGACATCCCTTTAAGGCGCAACTTCATAAATTATTTGTGCACTGGTCAGAATGTGAGATAATCTTTACAGGGTAGGCTGCTCGAGGGTTATTCCCTGTTTCTATACTGAATTGGCAATGTCTACATGGCGGTGAGTTTCAGAAAGACCGCAGGCAATTCAATTAAGTATTGATTGTCTTGGAACTTAATTGTCTTCTTTATAAATATTCATTAAGGTCTCTGGAGCATATATATTTTAATCCATTGTTACCCTAGATAACTCGTAGTGTAAAACACTTGCTAGGTTACTTGTATTTGCTAGACAAGTAAAATAACAGCGAGTGTTAGTTGTAATTTTAGCACAGACATCTTTTTGGAAATAGTTACAAAAATCCTTTCACAATTTCTTTTTTTTAATGGCTTTAAATTTTTAAAGCATATAATTTTAAAAACATAATGCCTCATAAATACTATTTACTTACCCTGTTTTATTTCTTATTTTTAAGCTCTCCATATTTTGCTTGTCCTCCGATTAAGCATCCACCAATATCATTGACTGAACGTGCTCAAGGAGGTCTGCACTCCTGACTAGGCTGATAAAACAGTTCACAAGCATACTACTGCTTGTTTTTTCCTCTCCCTAATGAAAACCATCTAGTCTTGACCTCTGTACTTTGCCTGACTATAAACTGCGATTGGTGCAAGAACGGTTCCAACTTTCACATCTAACAATGGGTTTTTATGCCAATATCATTCACCTTTGTTTAGCTTAAATATTTAACTTGTAACCAGCATTATACTGAACATGCTGTTCAGTATAATGCTGGTGATAATTGTTTACATTATTCTATGTTCATGGAATTAAAATGATTGTGATGTTTATGAAATCTAACACTTTTTGATTGTTAATTGAAACCAAGTAAATCCCCCATCATTAACCCTGCCCATGTACTGAGTTCAGGCCACAAAAATTGCAATACCTTTTCATTTCACTTACTGTTTCTGACTGAATGGGATTTCCAAACTTAGGAAGAATTGTCAAAGAAGAGGTGTTGGGGGTTATGAGGAGAAGGCAGGAGAATGGCGTTGAGAGGGAGAGATAGATCAGCCAAGATTGAATGGTGGAGTAGACGTGATGGGCCGAATGGCCTAATTCTTCTCCTATCACTTATGAACTTATGAATTGAAGGACAGTTTTTTGTGCTATTGACTCTTGTCTGAGAAAGCCTGTATTCCACCTGACCTTGAATCTCTGAATGAATTTGCACAGATTCCCAAATCGGGTTGATTTAACCTGATAGTTTATCTCTCTGACTTGCAATTCACAACTACAGTGTTTGGTACAAAGACCCTTCATTTATTTATTTGCATCTATACTCCACAATTTGAGATTTGTAACAGAATAAATTACATGTGTTTAATGTGTACATTGTCAGATTTTAACAAAGACCATTTTAATACATTTTGGTTTCACCATGTAGAAATTACAGCAGTGTTTATACATAGTCCCCCCACTTCAGTGCACCATAATGTTTGAGACACAGCAATGTCCTGTAAATGAAAGTAGTCATGTTTTGTATTTTGTTGCATATCCTTTGCATGCAATGACTGCTTGAAGTCTGCGATTCATGGACATCACCAGTTGCTGGGTGTCTTTTCTGGTGATGCTCTGCCAGGCCTGTATTGCAGCCATCTTTAGCTTGTGCTTGTTTTCTTCAGTCCCCTTCAGTTTTCTCTTCAGCATATAAAAGAAATGTTGACTGTGAAAAACTCCTTTGTTGCTTTAGCAGTATGTTTGGGATCATTGTCTTGCTGTAGAATGAACCGCCGGCCAATGAGTTTTGAGGCATTTGTCTGAAGTTGAGCAGATGGGATGTGTATATACACATCAGAATTCATTGTGCTACTACCATCGGCAGTTGTATCATCAATGAAGATAAGTGAGCCAGTACCTTCAGCAGCCATACATGCAGGCCATAACACCCCCACCACCATGTTTCACAGGTGAGGTGGCATGCTTGGATCTTGGGCAGTTCCTTTTCTTCTCCATACTTTGCTCTTGCCATCATTCTGATATGTTGATCTTCGTCCCATCTGTCCACAAGACCTTTTTCCAGATCTGTGGTTGCTTTTTTAAGTACTTCTAGGCAAACTGTAATCTGGCCATCCTATTTTTGCAGCTAACCAGTGGTTTGCATCTTGCTGTGTAGCCTCTGTATTTCTGTTCATGAAGTCTTCTGCGGACAGTGGTCATTGATAAATCCACACCTGATTCCTGAAGAGTGTTTCTGATCTGTCGGACAGATGTTTGGGGATTTTTCTTTATTATAGTGAGAATTCAGCTGTGGAAGCCTGCCAGTCCCTTTGCGATTAGTAAGCTCACCAGTGCTCTCTTTCTTCTTAATTATGTTCCAAATATTGATTTTGGTAAGCCTAAGGTTTGGCTGATGTCTCTAACAGTTTTATTCGTGTTTCTCATAATGGCTTCTTTGACTTTCATTGGCACAACTTTGGTCCTCGTGTTGATAAACAGCAATAAAAGTTTCCAAAGGTGATGGAAAGGCTGGGGGAAAGACTAGGTGATGAGAGCTCTCTTATACCTGCATTAAGGAGGCATGTAAACACACCTGAGCAATTTCAAACACCTGTGAAGCCATGAGTCCCAAACATTATGGTGCCCTGAAATGGGGGGACTATGTATAAACACAGCTGTAAATTCTACATGGTGAAACCAAAAAGTATAAAAATTCCCTTTAATAAAATCTGGCGGTGGGGGCGCTGTTGAGCGATGAAAGAGTAACAGCATTTCCTGATAGCTCTGACAATTTAATCTTTTTAAACACACAAAAATGCTGATACAATTACATTAAGTCTTTTATTGAAATTTCGTTATCAAGAGAACAAAATTTACGCAAACAGGAGAGACAACGTTGACATGAGGAAGACCAAAACCAAGAAAAACGATTCGAGCAAACTTGGCCTGGACCAAGCACCAACCTTGCCTAACATGCTGATGCCGGAGGAGATGAACGAGGAGGAGGAAGTCCCATCCAACAAGGCTGTGCTGGCTGCTATCGTTGTGCTAAGGACTGAGATAGCCCAAATTAAGAGTGACATATGCACAACCATCGATAGCCGTATCAAGAATGTTTACACGGACTTAAGAGAGGAAATAACCACGGCTAAAAGAGATTTACTAATTTCCATCGCTAAGCTTGAGACAACGGCGACCTCACACAACACTATCAAGGAGATGGAAAAGTCAGCCTCATTCCACTCGGATAGTGTTAGCATGCTACAACAACAAGTGGCTCGTCTCAACTCGGAGCTGGAAAAGATTACTAAAAAATGTGAGAACTTAGAAGGCAGATCGAGAAGACACAATGTCAGAATCATCGGGATTCCTGAGGGGAAAGAAGGGCCCAAACCGAGAGATTTTATTGTCCAACTCCTGCAGGAGACACTCTCGCTGGAGGAGAAACCACTTATCGACAGAGCGCACAGGACCCTCCGGCAGTGATCCGCACCCTCTGAACCTCCCCGGCCCTTTGCAATAGGTCCACATTACTACCATACCCTGGAAGATATCCTACGCAAAGCGGCATCGACAAGAATCATCCAATACCAAGGTAAAAAGATCCAAATCTTCCCCGACTACCCACCAACCATTGCAAAACGGAGAGCACTCTTCACTAAAACCAGAGAAATGCTACGGGACCAACCCGGCATCAGATAAGGCCTGTTCTACCCAGTGAAACTCCTGGTGACCTACAACGGTGAGCTAACTTCATTCACCGATCCCCAAAAAGCCCAGGACTACGCGGAACACCTCCTCAGAACACGGTCAGACACAACAAAAAACATATAATACACCGGATGGTCCAGCCTCTCTCTATTATATATGTTTGTGTTTCACAAGTTCTCTAACTGTTGTTAACTAATTCATTGATACTATGTTATAACCAGTTGTTTTTGTTCCTTATATTTTTGGAAAGTTGTCGAGCTATTTTTAAGGTAAGAAGTAACGGAGGTAAACAAGGTTTACAGTTACTTAGTAGAGAAGCTTCTTATGTTTGACATTTAGTTTTTTTTAATTATTATTTCTTTTGTTTCCTTTTTTTCCCCATAGTGAACTCACGCCATAACTATTTTGGTAATGGCTGGAGATATTTTATTTTTGTTATTGTTGTAAGTTACTGGTTCTAATGCAGAAAACACAGAGAAAATCAGACAGGGACAGATCTATTCAGGAAGATCGAACTCTTGTAGATGACACCCCTTATGATATACAATTGGGATGCAAAATAACGTAAGTAATGAGACTGGCACGGAAAAATGTTTGACATTCACAAGTTGGAATACTAGAGGAGTAAACAACCCAGTCAAAAGACGCAAAGTACTGGCTCGTTTGAAATTACTGAATTCAGATATAATGTTTTTGCAAGAAACACATCTAAAGAATGACTCTCACAATAGGGCAAAATGGATAAAAGACATATATCATACAACCTTTTCCACAAAGGCAAGAGGAACAGCAATATTAATAAGAAAAGGGATACCCTTCATTCATAACAAAACAATTGCTGACAAGGAAGGACAGTATCTGGTCGTGACAGGGGAAATACACAGTACACCCTTAACTCTAGTTAATATATACGCACCCAATATAGACAACCTTTCATTCTTCAAAAAGGTCTTTGCCCTTATACCTGATATATCTCAAACAAATTTAATAATAGGAGGAGACTTTAACACTGTTTTGGATCCATATCTTGACAGATCATCCACCAAATCGATCCCAAGAAACAATTCAAGTGAACTCCTAAATACATTCCTCAAAAATATGTTTTTCAGATGTATGGAGGATCGAGAACCCTGCTGGTAGAGACTACTCTTTTTACTCCTCAGTACATAACTCATACAGTAGAATCGATTACTTCCTGGTAGATACAAAATTAATACCCTTTACAACAAATGTTAAATATCACAATATTGGGATCTCAGATCACAGTCCTCTCACTTTTTCACTGTACTTGGAAAACATGACCTCATCATATAGAACCTGGAGACTGAACTCGCAGCTACTAACTGAAAAAGAGTTTTGTGAATATTTAAAAACCCAAATTAATATTTATTTTGAAACCAATGATTTCCCAGAAACCACCCCTGCCACATTGTGGGAGGCCTTTAAAGCCTCTTATTCGAAATTGCAAGAAACAAAAACAATAAAATAAAAATAGAAGAATTAGAAAAACAGATCCAAAAATTGGACAGGGATAACGCACTCTCTCCCTCCCTCCCCTGATTTACATAGGAAAATAGCAAATTTGAGATATCAATATAATCAAATACTCTCTGCAAAAATAAGCAAGACATTCTTTATACACCAAACAAAAATACTTCGAATTCAGAGAGAGACCGCACAAATTATTGGCACGACAGCTTAGAAAAATGGAGACTGACCGAACAATACATAAAATTAAGAGTAACAATGGAACAGTGCTAACAAAATCCAAAGACATAAATGATTGATTCCTAGAGTTTTATTCCACCCTATATACGCCCAGATGCACCACAAACTCCCCTGTCATGAATGACTTTCTTAATAAATGCAATCTCCCTAAATTGAGTGAAGAAGAATGCAATGGTCTTAACTTTGATCTCCGTGTTATAGAGATTGAAAAAGCCACCTCGTCTCTTAAAACTGGTAAAGCACCAGGCTCAGATGGACTTCCAAGTGAATTATACAAGACATTTAATGATACTCTGACACTATATATATATATATATGGACAAGCACAATCGGGCGGCGCCCAACCACCAACTCTAACTGAAGCAACAATTACAGTGATTCATAAGAAAGGAAAAGATGCCTAAGATGTCAATTATTAAAGATGTAATAATGGGGCATTTGGATAGCAGTAAAAGGATTAGTCCAAGTCAACATGGATTTATGAAAGGGAAATCATGCTTGACTAATCTTCTGGAATTTTTTGAGGATGTGACAAGTAAAATGGATGAAGGGGTGCCAGTGGATGTAGTGTTATCTAGACTTTCAGAAAGCCTTTGATAAGGTCCTGCACGGGAGACTGGTGACTAAAATTAGAGCACATGGTATTGGGGGTAGGGTGTTGACATTGATTGAAAATTGGTTGGCAGGAGTTGGTTGGAAAGAGTAGGAGTGAACGGGTCCTTTTCAGAATGGCAGGCAGTGGCGAGTGGAGTGCCGCAAGGCTCGGTGTTGGGGCCGCAACTGTTTACCATATATATTAATGATTTGGAAGAGGGAATTAGGAGCAATACTAGCAAGTTTGCGGATAACACAAAGCTGGGTGGCAGTGTGAACTGTGAAGAGGATGTTAGGAGGTTGCAGGGTGACCTGGACAGGTTGAGTGAGTGGGCAGATGCGTGGCAGATGCAGTATAATATAGATAAATGTGAGGTTATCCACTTTGGCGGCAAAAAACAAGGGGGCAGATTATTATCTCAATGGGGTTAGATTAGATAAGGGTGAGGTACAGCGAGACCTGGGTGTCCTTGTACACCGGTCACTGAAAGCTGGCGTGCAGGTACAGCAGGCAGTGAAGAAAGCTAATGGAATGTTGGCCTTCATAACAAGAGGATTTCAGTATCGGAGTAAAGAGGTTCTTCAGCAGTTGTATAGGGCTCTGGTGAGACCACATCTGGAGTATTGTGTACAGTTTTGGTCTCCTAATTTGAGGAAGGACATCCTTGTGATTGAGGCAGTGCAGCGTAGGTTCACGAGATTGATCCCTGGGATGGTGGGACTGTCATATGAGGAAAGATTGAAAAGACTAGGCTTGTATTCACTGGAGTTTAGAAGGATGAGGGGGAATCTTATAGAAACATATAAAATTATAAAAAGACTGGACAAGCTAGATGCAGGAAAAATGTTCTCAATGTTGGGCGAGTCCAGAACCAGGGGCCACAGTCTTAGAATATAGGAGAGGTCATTTAAGACTGAGGTGAGAAAAAACCTTTTCACCCAGAGAATTGTGAATTTATGGAATTCCCTGCCACAGAGGGCAGTGGAGGCCAAATCACTGGATGGATTTAAGAGAGAGTTAGATAGAGCTCTAGGGGCTAGTGGAATCAAGGGATGTGGGGAGAAGGCAGGCACGGGTTATTGTTAAGGGACGATCAGCCATGATCACAATGAATGGCGGTGCTGGCTCGAAGGGCCGAATGGCCTCCTCCTGCACCTATTTTCTATGTTTCTATGTTAAATAAGTTCATACCCTCCGATCTCACTGCTAAATATAGATGGCAAGCTGTTTGCTAAAATCTTAGCCAATAGATTAAGCCCATTAATAAGTAAATTAATACACAAAGATCAAACAGGGTTCATACCTAATAGACAATCCACCTTTAACTTGAGACGTCTATTTAATATCATGTACACAAAAAGGGAAGGAAACAACGACTTGGCTATATTAACACTTGACGCGGATAAAGCATTTGACCAGATTGAGTGGCCATACTTATTCGAGCTTGTCAAGAGATTTAACTTTGGATGCAACTTTTTGGAATGGATTAAGCTTCTGTATAAAAACCCGACGGCACAAACTCTCACAAACCAAACACTCTCATCTCCCTTTAATTTGTTCAGGGGAACAAGACAGAGCTGCCCCCTATCAGCATTAATATTTGCCCTAGCTATAGAACCTCTTGCTCAGAGTATTCGATTAGATCCTCGCATTCATGATTACGACACGAAAGAGACTACAAATAAAATATCTTTGTACGCGGATGATATTCTCCTGTACATAACGGAACCTCAAACCACTATTCCAGCAATACTGGAAAAAATTAATCTGTTTGGTACATTTTCAGGCTACAGTATTAACTGGAATAAAAGTATACTGTTGCCAGTTCATACCATCCCCTCTGATACATTGGAGAATTTTCCTTTCAGAGTAACAACAGATAAATTTACCTATCTAGGGATTGAGGTTACAAAGCGTTACTCTTCCCTTCTACAGGCCAATTTCCTTCCCTTATTAGAAAACTAAAAAGCAAAATCCAATTCTGGAAAACTCTTCCAATTTCCTTACTCGGAAGAGTGAATACCATTAAAATAATCTTCTTACCCCAGCTACTATATCTAATTCAGAGCATTCCTATTTCTCTTACAAAAACATTTTTAAGAGATTAGATTTGATAATAATACCTTTCTTGTGGAATTACAAAACTCATAGGATAAACAAAAATCAGCTCTACAAATCAAAAATTAAGGGCAGGCTTGCTTTTCCAAATTTCAGATTATATTACTGGGCCTCCACCATCGAGTCCTTTGCTTTCTGGCTTGACACCTCAAACATCCCTCTGAATTGGCTAAAAATAGAAAAAGAAGTCACCCATACTCAATAGGTACCATCCTACTAGCTCCTACTTCAATTGATAAATCATATTATGGATTTAATCCTGTTATACACAATTTGATACATATATGGAAGCAAATCAGAACCCATTTTGAACTTAAACCTATATCTCTTGCTTTGCCCATAGCAAACAACCCCACATTCAAACCATCTACTTTAGATAAGACTTCTCTACATGGAGTGAATTAGGAATCCACAGTGTCAGAGACCTATATATCGATGGTACGTTTGCCACCTTTACACAGCTACGAAAGAAATTTGAACTCCCAAATAGTAACTTCTTCAGATACTTGCAAATCAGGGATTAAATACGAAAGCATCTGTCGGGATTTGAAGTTGAGAGGCAGGCTCAAATAGATGACTGCCTTAAAACATCACCATATAAAGACAAATTCATCTCCTATATGTATGATGTCCTTCTATCAATAACCTCTCCATCCTCTAGCAAGTATAAGATCAATTGGGAAAAAGACATAAATGTGCAAATACCAGGTGAAATATGGGAGAAAAGCCTCAAACGTATACATAGGTGCTCAAACAATGCTAGACACTGCCTCATACAGTTCAAAACTATACATAGACTTCACTACTCCAAGGCAAAAATACACAGTATATATCCAAATATTTCTCCTACTTGTGATAAATGTCACTCCTCAGATGCTAATCTTTTTCATAACTTTGTATCGTGCCCTAAACTCACCTCTTTCTTATCTGATATATTTAAATATCTCAGATATACTTAACATCCTGTTAAATTCAGAGCCCTTATTAATCATCTTTTGGGTATCTGAAACATCAAGACAACTTACAACTGCTCAACGACAATTCTTCTCCTACTGTCTCATTACGGCAAAGAAACTACTGCTCATGTCATGAAAAAAAACAACAGCTCCCAATTCCAGAATGTGGCTTCATGACTTGACCAGTACATTACATTTAGAAAGAATAAGATATGTTCTAAAGGATAGTCAACCAATAAAATCTGGCAACCATTTATGTCATTTCTTGCACAGAAGAATATTGACACATAACACAAACCTAGCTACACTTTAAACCATCCATTTTAATGAAATTATGAGTAAGGGATAGAAGACAAGAGTTAGAAGCTTTCGAAACAAAGAATTATTGCACTGAACTGCTCCCTATGTACTGTAGTCACCTTCTGCACTTTACTTATGTATTTATTTATTTTTATTTTTATTATTTACTTTTTTTTCTCCCCTCATTATTTATTTATTACTTTTTTTAAATGTTGTTTTTAAAAACATGCCCATCCATATTGTTTGTATAATACTCAAATGTTCTGTTTTGATAAAATCTGACAACACTTTAACCACATGTGTTTTTTTACTTTTACAAATCTCTAGTTGTGGAGTATAGAGGCCAATAAATAAACGATGGGTCTTTGTCCCAAACAGCATGGAGGGCACTGTACATGTGATACAAGTTGGGCGACAGTAATATCCCAAGGACGCACAAACTATGATGTGGAAAAACAGCAGGAATTTCAGCTGTGTTGGTGCTCTTAAAAGTTAAAGATTAATCTGTGGACACCATTATGAATCATTTGGCAGGTTAAAAACAGGTTGCATTAAATTATTGCATTTTCT
The DNA here is from genome assembly GCA_038087875.1 of Malacoraja senta. Classification (NCBI taxonomy): domain Eukaryota; kingdom Metazoa; phylum Chordata; class Chondrichthyes; order Rajiformes; family Rajidae; genus Malacoraja; species Malacoraja senta. The sequence continues at coordinate 138,107,433 of CM075977.1, forward strand.
TCATCCTATTTATTGGTTTCCTGGTTTTACTGCAAGATCATCAAGAGTTTGTATGTTAATTAGCCTCTGTAAAATTGCCCCTAATGTGTAGGGAGTGGATGAGAATGTGGGATAACATAGAACTTGTGTGAATGAGTAATCGATGGTCAGCATGGACTAGGTGGGCTGAGGGGCCTGTTCGCATGCTATATTTCTAAATTAAACTTAAACCCCTATCCCACGGTACGAGTTCATTCCAAGAGTTCTCCCGAGTTTGCCCTGATTCGAACTCGGAGATTTACAGTAATGGCCACTCGTCGGTACTCGGGGCTCTCGTGGACATTTTTCATCATGTTGAAAAATCTTCACAAGTCTTCCCGTGCTTACCTGCCATTAGCGAGTCTTCCCGAGTACCTGCTGTTAGCGCTAAGAGACGTCCCCGAGCTCTGACGTACCCGCTACATTCATTCTCTGCTTACCACGAGTTTGATTTTTTTAAAACTCGGGAGAGCTCTTGGAATTAACTCGCACCGTGGGACAGGGCTATAAACTGGAGATGCAGTAAAAGATTGTGCCCCAGAGGTTGTTGAACGTGTGGGTGTGTGCGTTTAATTAGCACTGCATGGGGAGTTCTAATTTTGAATTGATTTGAGGCTTGGAAAATAGTTGATCTGTTTCACAAATAGTGCAATCTATTGCATAAAGTAAGATAATGAACCAAGGGCCGTGTGTGTGCCCTGACGTGGAGTGTGTGGTAGTCTAAATCTTTTTAACAGGAAACCAGTTTTGCTTTCATGTTCTTTTGCCTAATTGGGGCGCGATTAAAGATAACAGTCATGATGCCAGATATGCTCTCCAGTGACATGGGTAGAAGTGGGAGTGCTGGATTATGGGAATAGGTATCACAATCTCTGATTGTTGATGGGATGGTGATGGCAAGTGGTTCAATTTCATTCTCTTCAGTTTTATTTTTGTAATTAAAGTAGCTTTTAAATAATTTTATTCATGGGACAATGATGGGACATTGGGTCAAGCTCCTGTTTCCTCTCGTACCTTATTCCTGCAGGTGTACTAATGTTTTGCGGTCGCACAGTTCATATCAGATTCACTATTGTAGTTATCCCACGGAGTCGAACAGTCCTCGATCAGCAATTGGGTCTCAAATGGTGGCACGCCGGGGGGTCACCACCAGACCACCCTGATGACCTTTGGGCAAATCACACATTGAACTGCGTTTAAATGGTGAATCAGAAGTGTAGAAAATAGTTTGGTAGGTCTAAAATAAATGCATAAAATAATTTAAAAATTAGTTTGCTTACAAAATAAAAACTGAAGAGAATTAAATCAAACCACTGCCAGTAATTATCTTTTAAATCCACGATGGTGATCCCTTGTAAGTGATGCTATTCTGTCAATGCCATCTGCGGTTGGCTAGTAGATGGGGGGGTGGGGGGGGTCGGGTCAGGTGGATCAAGGTTCTGTACAACTCTACCCACCCTTACAGCAGAGTGGGAGGTCAGTGATACTTCCAATACCTTCCTGACTTGGGAAAAGCAAACACCAGGCACAGATATCAAAAACGTGTTGCCCCTGCAATGTTCTTTAAGCAGTCTTTCACTCTGGAATGCCTCGTGGCCGTGCAGCACAATCCTGGGCATTGTGTCATCAGACAAAGGCATTCTGCAGATCAAGGTTAATGGTGGCGGAGGGTCCTCAAACAAGCAAAATTGCCTTCTTCATTAAGGATGACCTATGAGCCATCCTGGAGGAATGAAGTGTAATCTTCATAGATAGCCTCCCTAACTCTGACTCCGATTGTGACTAGCTTTTTCACAGTCCAGGAACAGGCCTCATAATTTCTCAGTTAATGCTTGCTTTAGCAGTTCAGGTCCAGGACGTTTACAAACCACATCTTCTCATTAGTAAATTCGGAGCACATGGCAAAATGAACTTGTATATTATCACTAGCACAGTGCATTGTTCCCATTGCCAAATTAAAACCATTAGTGCTGATTATGTTAACCACTTTCTTATCTGTGCAGGATGCCAGCCAAAATGATGATACTTCTTTCTCTGCAAGAGTGTGATATCAACGTATATTGCATGCCTATTGATATCACACTGTCTCCAATGGCCTTCCTGTATAAATATGTCTTTAAAAAAAATGAAAACTGAACCACACACAGAATTCTTGATTGCATTTAAGGATTTTGTTTCGGATTAACTTCCTTTGAATGACAATAAAACCTTAGTACTAAATAGAATTTTGAGATCTATTTGATTAGTTAGGATGTTTATGGCAGGAGGCTTTGTTACATGACCAACAGAGATATATGTCCGAGCTGGCAACCCTAATTTATTGAAGCCCAGTTTATTTAAAACAAAAATAGTGTCCGTGTATTCCACCAGTACATAGATCAAAACTATTACGCTGTAAAGGACTATTGCGCAAAAAGTACTATTTACACAGTGCCTAATTGTTTCCTCTTTTAGCAGTATTCCTGGCCATGGTATTCTGTCATGAGAGCTGATAACATAAACTGGATTAGTAGGTGAATAAGTGGCCATTCAAACGTTACCACCTTCGTAGTTAGTTATTGTAGTGAAAGTAGCTATTTCAATGCCAATGCAAATACTGTCTAATCCCACATGTAATGTTCTCCACTAGAATTCTCCTGCTATTGCAGTTGCAGTTGTGTTAAAGCATTCAGATTATTACAACCTGTAGATTGATGATGCATGTGAATCAATCACACTTAGCCAGCATCACTAACTCCACCCCATTATAACATTTGTACTAACGCCCATTCCCAGCACCGTTAGTTGAAGCAGCCAGGATGAACTGACAACACCTCGTTTTGTAATGCTGCCAAGTTAATGTGCTGATTAAAGATGTGTGTAAATCTTATACTGTTTGAAGTGATTTACATGGTGTCAGAAGTGGGATTAATGCACAGGCGGATTTCATCCTTTCCCTTCTTGACTGTGGCAATCATGGTTGAGACCCAGTCGGTGGGGTCGCTGACTGCTTCAATTACGCCTTTGGAGACCATGTCCTTCAGCATAGAGTGAACCCTGTCAGTCATGGCAAATGACAATCTGTGCGGGTTTCGGACTACGGGTGTCACATCGGGATCAATAATAATCTTGTAGGACACAGGCAACTTGCCTAGGTTGTTGTTGAAGAGACCAGGGAAGTCATTCAGTGGATCAAAAGAAACTTGCAGTTTGTGGACAGTTTTATCAAAGGAAATCAGCCCCAGTTCCTGACAGGCACGATTGCCAAGCAGGGTACCGAATTAAAGTTCAACACATGGAAAGTCAATTCCCTCGTTGTTTTCTTCAGTACACATTTCAAGTTGGTTTTGCCCAGAGGAACTAGCACCTCCCCACCAAAAGCATGTAACGTGGACGCGTCCTTGACAAGTGGCTCGTTAGCCCTGATCTTGTTAAAAAGGTTGATTGACATTGTGTTGACTTTCGCGCCCGTGTCCAGTTTCGCGCCAAAAGCAACATTGTTTACAGATATCGTCACTGTAGGATCAGAGTTCTTGGCAGCAGCATGCTGTAACATGTAAACAGTAGGGTCGTCTTGCGAGTTAATTGGAATATATTCGGGGGCGGCTTCGAGCTGGAAATGGGGAGTCAGTATGTTGCTGTCTCGTTGCAAAAAATTGAGATTAGACTTGGGACTGGGCGCATTCTTTCCTCGGGCCCTTAACGACCACACCATCCTGAACCACCAGTTCATCACATGGACATTCACAAGGTAGTGGTACCTGCATCGCTACAAGACGAATACTTCAAAGAGGTACACAGCAGTCACCCAGGAACCGACTCCACACTGGCACGCGCCCGGGATCTGTTCTACTGGCCCGGAATGGCCACGTACATCCGCGACCGCGTAGCCTCCTGCCCCACTTGCAACAATCTTGCACCTCATCAGCAGCGGCAACCCCTTCTGCAACAACGTCCACCAGCATTGTCTTGGTCGTCGCTGGCTGCGGACATTTTCGAATGGTGCGGTAAGCACTACCTCGTTCTGGTCGACTCATTTTCCAACTGGTTTGAACTTGACCAACTGACCTCCCTCACGTCTGAGATGGTCATCAAGAAGCTGAAAAGACAATTCTCAGCCCATGGCATTCCTGTCATTCTGAGAACCGACAATGGTCCACAGTTCACCAGCCACTTGTTCAAGCTTTTCGCAGACCGATGGAAATTCCAGCACGTCACAAGCAGTCCCGAGTATCCACAGAGTAATGGACTCGCTGAACGCGCTGTCAGAAGCGCCAAGCACTTGCTGGAGGGAGCGCGCATTTCAAAGTCGGACGTCTATCTCGATCTCCTGAATCTCAGAAACATCGTAAGAGACGGAACCTTGGGGTCTCCAGCACAGCGGCTGCTGTCGAGGGTGACGAGGTCTCCGGTCCCCATCGCACAACAGCGGCTGGTTCCTCGGGTGTTGAAGCCCACCACTATCCAGCAACGTCTCCAAGAGAAGCACGACATCCAGAAACGGTCGTACGACAGTTCCAGCAGACCACTCCAGCCTCTACTGCCGGGCCAGGTCATCCGTCTACGAACTCCAACTGGACATTCTCGTCTGGGCGTTGTTGTGTGCCCGACTGATGAGCCGCGATCGTACCTTGTGGACTGTGAGGAAGCGGTTTACCGGAGAAGTCGACAACACCTGCTTGCTGTGAAGGAGCCCCGACCACCGCCTGCTGATCCCTATGCTCCGCCGCTCCAGTTCCAGCCGTCTTCCGCAATGTCTCCCGCCCGTCCCCGCATGCCTGGCACCCCCCCCCCCCCCCCACGTCCCTCTGTCTCCACTAACCACGGGGTTACACCCACCGCATGTTTCCCCCCTCGGTCACCACAATCCTCTCCCGTGCGATTTTCACCTTCAGCCTCTCCGCCTAATCCTTCAGTTGAGGGAGGGGATGGTTGGGTCCGCACACGCTCGGGCCGTGTTAGTAGACCACCAGACAGGTATGGCGAGTATGTTTAATACACTTCCTTTCCACATTTAATCTTTAGGGGGAAGGATGTAGATTGATGATGCATGTGAATCAATCACACTTAGCCAGCATCACTAACTCCACCCCATTATAACATTTATACTAACGCCCATTCCCAGCACCGTTAGTTGAAGCAGCCAGGATGAACTGACAACACCTCGTTTTGTAATGCTGCCAAGTTAATGTGCTGATTAAAGATGTGTGTAAATCTTATACTGTTTGAAGTGATTTACACAACCCATGACAATGTTTTAAATTAATTTAATACTGCAGCAACAAATTGTAGAAAACCAGTACTCTATTTGCCCACACTGTCACTGAAATGAGTGATCGTTTAATTCAATACATGATTTATAATTATCGTGCTTGGAATTTGCTGTGTGAAAACAAGCTCCCCAGTCAAAGTAATTAATACATTTACATTTCAAAAAATGCATGGTGTCTCAGGACAAAGATAGTTCCCATTGCAGCTAATGAGAATAGGAAAAAAACAGTGGAGTTAAGGAGTTAAAGTTTTCTTTTAAAGCAAGTTTTAAAAATGAAATGTGCAGTACTTAGATTTTTTTTCCTGTCGGTTTGCTTCGCGCTGTGGCACTTGTTTTTTCTCCATCTCTCTGGCTTGTTTTGGGTGAGGAGTTTATTGCTTCTAATGAGGGACTGTACGTTTTGACAGTGAGCTGAGTTGTTTGTTATGTTGCTCATCACAATGCTGAGTATAAATAAACTTTAGAATGTTGCAATGTGCTGGCTCTCTCATATAGTTGTGCCTGACATTTAATTTTCAGTATGAGTCCAAATATTAAGTTAATTAGTTATTTTGCATTTACACTCTGAGGATAACTGAGACGAGATAGATGGAGTAGTGCATCAGAAATTTGGCCATATACAGGTCTTTTCCCAACTGTCTGCATGGATGGTGCTTTTGCAATGTTAGTAACCAAGACAAGAGACTTGTGCAATCACTTGTGGTTATAAAATCATGGTGATTGTGTGCTCAAAAATTTTCCATGTGTCAGCTGGGCTCTGTTGGAATAATTCTTTGAACTAGAAACTAATGGGTACAATCCCCAGAACAGATCAGTTTTACTACTTAATGGGAAATATTCTGGAGGCTGAATCTAAACACTCGGTAAATCTTGCTGCATCTGTGGAGAGAAAAATTGTGTTCGCTTTTCAATACAACGATCCTTCTCAAAAAAGTAGCTAAAACCAGTTTAATGATGCAGAGGGCGGTGGGAGAAAATGAGAGAAATCTTGAGATAAGATGGAAGGCAGAAGAATTTATATGAGGATGGTGATGTTAAGATATAAAGTGGTGTTAATAGAGCAAGTAATGAAACAAAAGTCAGTGCAACGACAGCTGGTCTCATAGCTTCACCAATCCAGGTGCTGTATGGGTAGAGTTTGTACCTTCTTTTTATAATTGTCTAAGTTCCCCCCAGATGCACCCCAATTTTCTTCCATACGGAGAAGATGTGCTGATCTTCATGTGACTTAGCCAGTATAAAATACCCTTAGAAGAGTTGACTGGTGGGACCATCATGGCCGTCTTAATGGGTGAGTGAGGGATAGTAAGGGGGTGTGGGGGGGGGGCAGCCTTGAGTGTGCCAGCATGGAATCAGTGAGCCAAGTGGCCTCTTTCCATGTTGCAAGGAAATATGAAACAAAAGATGAAGATGTAAAGACAAATTACTGAATCAATATTTGAAATTTTAGGGGTGGCGCAGTGGTAGACTTGCTGCCTTACAATGCCAGACACCTGGGTTTGACCCTGAATATGGATGCTGTCTGTACGAAGGTTGTATATTCTCCCTGTGACCGCGTGGGTTTTTTTTCTGGGTGCTCCGGTTTCCTCCCACATTGCAAAGACATTTGTAGGTTAATTTGCTTCTAGAAATTGTCTCTAGTGTGTAGGATAGAACTAGTGTAAAGGTGATCATTGGTCAGCGCAATCTCAGTGGGCCAAAGGGCCTGCTTCCACGCTGTATCTCTAAACTAAATTAAATTGTTGAACTCATTAAACCAAATGTCACAGTCATACTGCACAGAAACAGGCCCTTCAGCCCAACTCATCCATGCTGATCAAGATGCCCCATCTAAGCTAGTCCCATTTACCTACGTTTGGTGCATATCCCTCTAAACCTTTACTATCCATTTACTGGTCCAAGTACCTTTTCAATGCTGTTATCCCATGTCCTCAATTCTTTGTTTCCCCGACCCTTCCTAAAAGACTCTGTGCATTCACCCTATCAATTCCATTCATGGTTTTACACCTCTGTAAGATCACCCCTTAGCATTCTGTGCTCCAAGGAATAAAGTCCTAGCCTGCCCAATCTCTCCCCATAGCTCTGGTCCTCGTGTCCGGGCAATGTGTCTTGGCAAAGGGGGCTATGCTACTCTTTGAGTGTTGAACTTCTTGGAAGAATGTGGGAAGCCAAGAACAGAAAGTTGGGGTAAGTGTAAGGCCGGGAATTGAAAATGATAGGCAGCTGGAAACTTGGAGTCCTCCTCGCAGATGAACTGAGATTTCCAATTAAGCAGGGCTTCCTTTTGCGGAACTGTTAAGAGTGGTTTTCCTTGTAAAAGATCTTAAAATATCATTCATTGCAAATATGTCTGGATGTGATGATCAAACAATATTTGCAGCCAACGCCATTTAAAAAAGCTTAGCTCCTCTTGTGTGAGGTTGCTGGATCAAAATGGCAGTGTTCAGTCAAACTATAATGAGAGAAAACACTGCATTAAAAACGAACTCATTGCATCTGCTGTCAGTGAGTACACATTTTAATAATGGGGAATTTAATACACTCTTCAGTTGACAATGATTTATTTACTCAGCGATTAAAAATTATACAGTTTATTCAGAATAGAATTTGTAAAGCAAATTTAAAATTGTGTTTGGAAGCTATTGAGGTAGATACTTATTTAACAAAAATGTAGATAATTTTGGGACAGAACTCAAATCACAACCCTGTGAACTTTGTGCTTAAGAAGGAACTGCAGATGCTGGAGAATCGAAGGTAGACAAAAATGCTGGAGAAACTCAGGGGTGAGGCTGGGGTGAAACTCACCCGCTGAGTTTCTCCAGCATTTTTGTCTACCCTGTGGACTTTGGTTTGATTGCACTAAACATTTTGGTTTTGCACTTTTATGATCTAGTTACCTTGTATTACTGATTATTATCATATTATTGATTATTGTGCATTTATTTGTTGTATTGTTGTATTAATGGGTCTTTAAAGCTGCTGCATGTAAGAATATAATTGTTTCATTTGTGGTGCAAGTGACAATTAAATCCCTGACTTTTGAGATGGGCAGAAGTTTGATCTTTCAATATTCAATAGTCGTCTCTCGGCACTAAAGCTATATTATGTGCATAAAGCAAAATGCAAGAGGAACTAAGTGGATCAGGCAGCATCTGTGAAAGGAATGGACTGACAACGTTTTTGGTCGGGACCCTTCTTCCAGCAACTGCAGTCTCTTGCGTCTCCACCTGTGTTACGTACTTGAATGTTATGCATTCAAGTTCTGGACCTTAAATGCATAACATTCTGACTCTGCCATAATGGCGTTATAGATATTGCATTAAATATTTCACTGGCATCATATTGTGTAAAGAACTACCCAGAGTAGCCATATTGAATGGCATAAATATTTTCACCATTTCACTAAGTTGGTCGCTTGTGCCAAGCAAAGCTAGTTGCTAATGACCGTAGAGATGGGACTAAGGAGACTCGGGTGAAGCAGCGAAGTGCTGATAAAGCACTTCCGGGAAAATATTCTGCACACATATTATTTACTTAGCACTGCTAAAGGCGACCAGCTTCAGAATGTTTTTCATTTTTATGCATTGGGCCACATCTAGTCCTGCATAGATATATAGTACCTAGAAGCTTGCAGGTGAATTATTCAGCATGCTTAACAATTTATTCACCTTTCCCCACTGACTAACAACAATAAGAGATGGCATTCAGGCTAGAAAACTGCCAATTTTCCCGGAATCAGTGGGATTATTAGTTTGTATCCTTGTTATATTCAAGTTGCTGTGCACGGTACTGTGTGTCTGTGATCCAAAAGGGATTTTATCTTTCCATATGGATAAATCATACAGCTACTTTCAAAAAATAGCTTGGACAATGCTTCTCTCCTCAGAGCTCAAGCAGAGTCTTCACTGTAAGCTAATGGTACTTTGCCTGCAGTATAGGAAATAAATAGTCAGGATACGAGCAGCATTGTGGCGTAGCGGTAGAGTTGCTGCCTTTCAGCGCCAAAGACCCGGGTTCAGTCCTGACAACGGGTGGGTTTTTTCCGGGAGCTCCGATTTCCTCCCACACTCCAAAGACGTACAGATTTGTAGGCTAATTAGCTTGGTAAAGTTGTAAAATTGTCCCTCGTGTGTACAGGGTAGTGTTAGTGTGCAGGGATTACTGGTTGGTGCAGACATGGTGGGCCAAAGAGCCTGTTTCTGCACTGTATCTTTAAACTAAACTAAAACGGTATGAGTGAATAAATAGGGAGACAAGAGCTACCAGTATCAAAGATAGACACAAAATGTCGGAGTAACTCTGCAGGTCAGGCAACATCCCTGGAGAAAATGGATAGGTGACGTATTGCGTGGGGATCCAAAACCTGGGCCTTGCTGCTTTTGTACGTAGGTGCAACAAAGTTCATGCTGCAAGCTGAATTAATATCAATTTTAACCAGTATCTTGATGCAGCCCATATCTGCATCAATCAGTCAGTCTTATGCTACAAACCACCTCCCAACACCCAAAGGGCACATTGAGTAATCATCACTGACTTAATTCTGGAAAAAAGCCTCTCTATACATTCAGTGTTCAACATGAACAAGGTCATAACAGAGCAAGAGAGCAAAATTGCCATTTCTTACCTCAGGGGGGGAAATTCAGCACCAATGGTACAAATTGAGGGCGACCTTAAATTAAGATTAATAATTCAAAAGTTGCCCTTGAATTAAGGGCAACCATTTAAATTGACCATTAGTCCCAGCAAGATTATCGCTTGAAGCAAAGGTACATTTTAGATAGATTTGAGGTAGAAATTCATCCTAGGTCAATAACATTTGCAGTCCATTAAATCAGTGAGGTCCTGAATTCAGAAGTGTAAAGAATATTTAGAATATGTGACTCTCTATAATGTTTGTCCTCCTAATGTACAATAATTAGTTGTTCACAAGATGTAACTGAAAAATAACCAACAAACTGCCCATTGGAATTAGCTTTACCATCCTTTTCTCACATAGCAACAGCAACATGACAACTTACATATTTTCATGATTTCTCAAAGCAGAGGTGTTGTTGATGACACCCGTATAGCCACCATCAGTTCTCCGGTGCTTAACATGAGCTATTAACTGTATTTCTCTTTCTGTACATGCTACCAGACCTGCAGAGTATTTGTAATTTGTTCTTTTTTAATTCTGGCTAGCGGTAGTTCTGGTCTTTGCTACCTCTACTTCCTGAAGCTCGCAAATTATTATTGAATGTAGAAAGATAGAGCATGGAACCTAGAACAATTCAGCACAGGAACAGGCCCTAAGTCTGTGCTGAATATGATACCAAATTAAACTTGTCTCTTCTGCCAATCTAAACGAATGCAGAAGAGTTTAATACCATTATTGTATTTGCTTGCACCACCACCCCTGACAATACATTCCAGGCACCTACCACATTGTATGCGCGTGTGCATCTCCTTTAAACACCCTGCCCCATCTCAATTTAAAGCTATGTCCTCTAGTAGTTGACAAAAAGACCCTAACTGTTTACCTCATATTTGGTTCTCAAAATGTTGTACACATTTCAGATCTCCCTCAGCCTCTAACACACTAGAGAAAACAATCCACTTTTGATCAACCTCTCTTTATAGCAAATATCCTGGTATATCTCTTCTGCACCTTTTCAAAGCCTCCACATCCTTCCTGTAATAGTGCAGGCAGTACTCCAAATACTCCATCTTCCTAAATCTAACATATGCTTCTTATTTTCTTTATAACCAAATTTCTAATGTGTGTCATCATTCAAGGTTCTCTCATAATAATCTGAAATAGATTCCATTGGGCCCTGGGACTTATCCACTTATTGCTGTTCAAGAGACCCAACACCACCTCCTTCTTAATCTCAAAATGCCCAAACTTGTGAGTATACTCCAGACTGATCTTACCATTCTCCAGGTCCTTCTCCTTGGAGAATAGCAATGCAAAGTACTCATTTAATACCTTGCCTACATCCTCTGACCAAGCATAAATTCCCTCCTTTATCCTTGGGTGGTTCTACTCTCTCCCTCGTTACCCCAATGTGTTTTTAATGTGTGTATAAATTGCTTTCCAATTCTCTTTAATCCAACTTGCCAACGTCATTTCATGGTCCCTTCTGCGCTCGTAATTCACTGCACGAGTTCTTTCCCACTTACTTTATATTTCTCGAGGTCCTTTCTAATTTTGTTCCTTCCTGCTTTATTTGTATTCCTGAAAAGCCCCATGTGATTTAATCTTCCCAAACTTTACACATGCTTCTTTTTTACAACCAAATGTACATCCTTTTGTCACCCAAGGTTCCCTTATCTTGCCATATTCGTCCTGTCCTTGCATGCCAGTCCTGAACTCTGATTAGCTATCTTTAAATTATTCCAGAATGGTTATAGTTCTACCTCGCAGTCTAAAACTTAAGCCCTTTATTGTTGAATTTAAATACTAAGCTCTTTTCCTAATAATGTGATTCTGAAGAATCTGAAACTGGGTCTGAAGAAGGTCCTCAACCCAAAACATCACCCATTCCTCTATCCAGAGATGCTGCCTGTCCCGCTGAGTTACTCCAGCATTTTGTGTCTACAGTGTAAACCAGCATCTGCAGTTCCTTCAAACACAATGTGACTCTTCCAGCCTATGCAGCAGTTCAACAGATGGTTCACGGCCACCTTATGGCTGCTGGCAATGACAATAAATGATGACACTACAAGTACCAGCCATGTTGTAAAAGTAAAGACAGTCTGGCAACAAATGGATTGCCCAGATCCTCTGTTGATGCTCACAGTCAGGGCGAGCTGGAAAGTGGAGCCACAAGAATCTGCAGATGCTGGAATCTTGAGCAAAACTCAAAGTGCTGGAGGAACTCAACGGGTCAGGCAGCATCTGTGGAGGAATGGACATGCAACATCTTGGGTCGGTGATATAACAAGATTTAAAAGGCATTTGGGCAGTTACATAGATAAGAAAGGTTTAGAGGGATATACAGCAAATGCAGTCAGGTGGGACTAACGTAGATGGAATACCTTGGCTGGCATGGGCAAGCTGAATCGAAGGGCCTATTTCGTGCTGAATGAATCTATGACCTTTCTTCACACTGCAACTGGAAGGCATTAGCTTCATAACACTTTTTTTGACCAGAGATGCTGAGTGTGATCTTTTTTTATTTCTCTATCTCTGTCCATATGTGGCTGAGTAGAAGAACAGGGTATGGCATTCAAAATGACCACAGGATTACATGAGTCTGAAGAATGGTCTCGACATGAAACTTCGCCGACTCCTTTTCTCCATGGATGCTGCCTCACCCGCTGAGTTTCTCCAGCATTTTTTGTCTACTTTCGATTTTTCCAGCATCTGCAGTTCCTTCTTAAACAGGATTACATTAAATCATTGGAAGATTAATATATTCAGATGAAACAGACACTAACTTTAATAAATTACGGAGGATGGTATCAAACATCAGCATTCCCCCTGTATTTCTATGGCACCAGCCTACTTCGGTGACCATGCTAATAGCTCTAAGCTCAGAGGTTGTTGTTCGGGCTGCACACTGGGAGAAGAGGGAAGCGATGTGCAGGGACGTTGGGAAGAATGGGATTTTAATTTTGGTGAAGAACAGAACACAGATGTAATTCAACCTCTTATTGCAGCCTCTTTTCAACTTGACGAGAAAGAAAATCTAAAATGGCTATTTACAGACAGCCAATTTGAAATCAATTGTTTTCCATTTCCACATTAAATGAGTTATTCCTGCCCTCGACTCCAGAGTATTATGACTGAAGATGGATTGATGCCCGATTTGCCTGCTAACTTTGATAGAATAAACAAATTAAACACTGGATATACAAAGGACGAATGCAGTTTCTCTCTTTCGATAAATTATACCAAACCCCCATCAGTCTATTCAGTGTGGTACTAAAGGTCATATGGCACTATTTGGAAAAAGAGCAAAAAATATCTCGAGTGTCTTGACCAAATAAATTTGACATATTAATCTTCTTCTTATTGAGTCCACACACAAGATTAGGTTGTTCAGCCAGAGCTGAACACACTTCTCGGCATCTGCATACAATGGTGTCTGTCTTGCTCTTCTTGTGCGTGATGGTGGAAAGATTGATGGAAACAGGGCTGCGATGTGAACGCTCTTTCCTTGACCCCGACATATTAATAATAATAAACTTGACCTAAATAGATTGTCTTGTTGATCCTCTTTACAAAATGTAGGATTTTTTTTCCATCTGAGAATTGGGTGTCATGTTTGCAACAGTATAGATTTCAAAAGTAACGCATTAATGAAGGAGCACTTTGAGATATCCTAGTGCATTAAAGGTATTGATAAAATGTCTGCCCTTCAAGGGAGATTTCAACTATTTTTCCAACAAGAATGACAATCCTTTATTCACTACATGTGCAGCAACTCAACAGCACCGTGTACAAACCTATTGATGATAAGTGGTGCCTGAAATCTTCCTTTGCATTGTATCGGCATGTGGCCTTAAACCCCTTCAATGTGATTCAGTTAATCTGGATGAACTTTTAATGGCTGTAACATCCTTTTACACAAGGTTTAAAGCTAAACATTAAAATTCCAGTCAGACAATTCTTTGTCCTGAATTAATAAAATAGTCATAGAATCATACAAATCATACAGAATAGTCACAGAAACAGGCCCTTCAGCCCAGTTTGGATGAGCTGGGCTGAAGGGCCTGTTTCTGTGACTATTCTGTATGATTTGTATGATTTGTATGATTCTATGACTATTTTATTAATTCAGGACAAAGAATTGTCTGACTGGAATTTTAATGTTTAGCTTTAAACCTTGTGTAAAAGGATGTTCCATCCAAACTAGTCCCATTTGCCTGCATTTGGCCTAAATTCCTCTAACCCTTTCCAATGTATGTACCTGTCCAACTGTGTTTTACATGCTGTTATAGAACCTGCCTCATCTACCTCCTCTGGTAGTTTAATATACTCATGAACCTCAGTGAAAGGGTTGCCCCTCAGGTTTAAGGTGAGAGGGGAGAGATTTAATTGGAACCTATGTCCTCTGCTTCTTCATTCTCCAACATTGGATAAAATACATTGTGCATTCATCCCATCTACCATACAATACAATAGTACTTTATTAGCCAAGTATGTTTTGCAACATACAAGGAATTTCATTTGCCAAGTCAGTCATACAAATAAAAAAGCAACAGAACACACAAAATACATTTTAACATAAACATCCACCACAGTGACTCCTCCACAATCCTCACTGTGATGGAAGGCGAAAAAAGTTCAATCTCTTCACTTCTTTGTTCCCCCGCGGTCGGGAACCTCGAGCCTTCTGTTGACGGGGCGATCTTACTCCCGTAGTTGGCGGTCGGGCCCCGGGACGGGGCTTGTCGAACCATCTGCGTCATTGGAGCTTCCGACATCTATGGTCTCTACCCGAAACTGCGAGCTCTTGATGGTAAAGTCCGCAGGACGCGGTTGGAGCGATCCCAGGCAATGGTAAGTCCACGCCCTGCGGTGGGGCTCAAAGTCAGTCTCAAGCAAGGCCTGGCAGGGTAAGAGATTGAAAACATGTTTCCCCTGACCCCCTCCCCCACATAAAACAAACCAGAGAACATTAACGCAAACTTTTAAAACACACTAAAAATAACAACAACAAAAAGGAAAAACAGACAGACTCTTGGTGAGATTGCCAATCGTGCGGCGCCCCTGGTGGTATTCCCCTCATGATAATATATATCTCTATAAGATTACCCCTCAGCATCCTGCACTCCAAGGAAGGAAACCTCCTGCCTTGCCCTATAGTCCCTCGAGTCCTGATTACAAAACAAAAATGGTGAATTTCTGGTCAAAACAGCATTTGAGGTGGAATTGCTACCCTGGAAACATTTAGTAGTTCCTATTCCATTGACAAGCATTCTGACGTGATACTCCAGGGCTTCATTTCACTGTCACTTTGACATGTTTTGCTTTCTATCTGGTATTCTGGTTTTACTCACTGTAATTATCTTTACTCCATTCTTTTGAAACTCTCCCAATTTTATTGTAATATTTTCACTCATTAGCTATTCCCACATGACTGCATCCCTCGCCTTTAAGTCTGATTCGGTCTGTTTCCCTCTGATGTGAGCCCTTTGTTTCTTTGCAGAGGGAAAAATAACCATGTCCAGCTGCAATCTCACCTCCCGATCCTGGCACCTCACCTTAATACAAATGAAAACTAAAATGAGATAACCCATTCCCCACAGGATAGATCTGATCCAGCAATACAAGATTACGCGCAGGGCTAACTCCCCACTAATCTTCTTTCCATCATTCCAATTATCAGTATCTGTGATGACACAGTGAGCAGAAGTGATAAATCCATCTCCATTACACAGGCCACAAAAACAAGGCAGCCTTTCTTCTCAATTCTATTTTCAAAATGTGCAACACTTTAAAAATAACAATCATTAGCCTTCTGTTGCTTGCAATAAAGTAGGCCTAGAGAAGAACAACACAATTACACATTTTTATAAACTAATTTAACATGAATAGCGACAACTCTGAGAAGATAGACACCTCTTGAAACAGATCTGAGAAAGAGACTGAGTGAAAGAGTATGGGGAGAAGGGAGCAGATTTCACATTTATTGTTTTTTTTCTCTCTACAACCTTCTTGTTATTGTTTGATTTTTGTCATTAAGCTTCTCGTTATTCTTCCATCCCTTGTTTCACTAAATACTGCATTTTTGTGAGGGTCGAGGGTGGGGGTTGCAGCTGATCAATCCCAAACTGACATTAATATGTTTAAGCTGGCTACTAAATAATTACGCAAGTGTTTTGTGGTGTAGCTAACATATTAGGATCTGTGCTGCTTTCCGAACATAGGAACTCCAAGCAATGTCCTCATTGACTCCACAAGTCCTTTGTAAACATGATCTGTTTATCGTTGGTCTCTCCAACATCATGGGTGGGGGATATGAATTATCACATAAAAGAATATATTCATATAATTAGAGAAAGAAATGGCCAACAAAAATGCAGCCATTTAACTCTTGAATGTGCGTCAGTCCTTTGGTGGAGGTATTCGATTATTTTCACTGCACTCTTCTTTCCTCTAACTACTGATTTTTTTTTTCCTTCACATCTTATCCAGCTCCTTTGAAAGCTGTTATTGTATTTATTTTCATCATGCTTTCATGCCATGCATTCTAACCCCAGTGTTAACTTAAAACAAAATCCTTTTGAACATCTGGTGTTTCTAAAATCATGTCAATCTGTGGGTTCTGGTGATTGACCCTTCTACCACTGGAATGTTTCCACTCATTGATTTTGAACACGTCATAATGTCACATGTGATGGGAGTAGAATTAGGCCAATCGGCCCATCAAGTCTATGCCATTCAATCATGGCTGATTTATCTCTCCCTCCTAACCCAAATCTCCTGCCTTTCCCCCTTAACCTCTGACACCTGTACTAATCAAGAATCTATCTATCTCTGCCTTAAAAATATCCACTTTTGGCCTCTACAACCTTCTGTGGCAAAGAATTCCACAGATTCACTGCCTTCTGACTGAAGGAATTTTTCCTCATCTCCTTCCTAAAATAATGTCCTTTAATTCTAAGGCTATGACCCCTAGTCCTAGACTCTCCCACTGGTGGAAACATCCTCTCCACATCCACTCTATCCAAGCCATTTTCACTATTCTGTACCTTTCAATGCGCTCCCCCCTCCAGTGCCGCCAAACACTCATCATTGGTTAACCTGGTATCATTCTTGTAAACTTCCTCTGGACCCTCTCCCGCGCCAGCACATCCTTCCTCAGATATGCTGCCCACAATTGCTCACAATCCATCAAGTATCCCCATGAACAGCATCAGCTTCTCGGCTCTCCATATAATCACCGTTTTAGTCTCCTTCACACTCTCTGATCGCCTTCTGAGTCAGAGTCAAACAGAATACTCCAAGTGAGACTAAACCAGTATCTGTGACGTATAAGAGGGGAATCTAAAATCCCCATTCTATTTCCACAATGTCATTCTGGACTGTATTCATTCTAAAATGTGTTTAAAATAAAGGATTCTTTAACTGAGTTAAACAGATGTCTATATCTCGACTACGACTACATGTTCGTAGTTCTTCTCGTTGCATGTTCTTCACGTGACCAAATAGGTTTCTGCAAGAAGTCACTATAAGTTAGACCTGTTGTACGTGGTGATGAGTGAATTGGGGTTGGGTGTTGATGGGAGTAGGTTAGAGCAAAGTAAATGATGGAATAGGATTGAAGGGTTAATTATGAGAGGCCAAACAGCCTCTTTTTTTTGTCATGAGGAGATATATGACACATAATATAAATAAATAAAGGGGATGCTCTGCCTTGGCCCAATGGGCCGAATGGCTTAATTCTGCTCCTGTTTCTTTTGATCACAACTCTGGACCATTTCCAGCACCTTATCTTGTTTCACCTCCTGGTGTTAATGCGGAAAGACCTAGGAAGTAGCTTCCAGAATTTTAGGAATGGCTGGTGGAGGTTATTGGTCATAATGGCTATTTACTACAAATGTAACATACAAGTTGCTTTTTTCAGTTTTACAACCATTAAATCTGTATATTATAACCTGTTTATTTTAATAGGTGTCACAAAAGATCTAAATTACACAATTTCTGAAGCATCGTAGAATATTTAACATGAAAAGATTGCACAAATGATTCCTTGGAGATTTCAGTTAGTTAAACTGATAAGCAAGTCATTTATTTTATCAATTGAAGTTATTTGGAAACTGGCTGCAGCTCTGAGCATTAAAGCTGTCTGGAATGCCACTGTAATTTCTTTCCATATATATTTTAAATCTCTCAATTTTAACGCCTTCTGAAGTCAATCCAAAAGAGACTCGTTCAATCGGTGCTTTAGCTGTGTTGTTTGAATGCACTTTATTTCAAAAATTCTCACTAAAACATTTTAGACTTCCTGAGCTTTTTGCCTCATTACCTGTCTGCCATTTTCAGAAAGAAAAGATAAACTAAGGTTGCTTTTGTGCTCTAGATAAATTAATTTCAGAGTGATTGACCTTCCAGCTTCCCTGAACGGAAACAACTTTCCTCCATTTACTAATCTTGCTCTCCTCTCAATTGCCGCAAATCCCCACTAAAATAGGAGAACTAGTGAGAATCAAGATCTCTCACTGAATATGGCGTTCAATACATTTAACGCTTTGAAAATTATTAATCAAGGTTTTCATCGTGAAATGTGTTTCAATTGCATCTTTAAGTGAATACACCACTATTCGTGCAATATATAATTCTGCCTGACTGAGTGCTTAGAAAATAGGTGCAGGAGGAGTCCATTTGGCCCTTTGAGGCACCGCCATTCAATGTGATCATGGCTGATCATCCACAATCAGTAACCCGTGCCTGCCTTCTCCCCATTTCCCTTGATTCCGCTAGCCCCTAGAGCTCTATCTAACTCTCTTTTAAATTCATCCAGTGAATTGGCCTCTACTGCCTTTTGTGGCAGACAATTCCACAAATTCACAACTCTCTGGGCGAAAACATTTTTTATCATCTCAGTTTTAAATGGCCTCCCCTTTATTCTTAGGCTGTGGCCCCTGGTTCTGGATTCCCCCAACATTGGGAAAAAATTTCCTGCATCTAGCTTGTTAAGTCCTTTTGTAATTTTATATGTTTCTATAAGATTCCCTCTCATCCTTCTAAATTCCAGTGAATACAAGCCAAGTCTTTCCAATCTTTCCACATATGACAGTCCCACCATCCCGGGGATTAACCTCATGAACCTACGCTGTATTGCCTCAATGGCAAGGATGTCCTTCCTCAAATTAGGAGAACAAAACTGTACACAATACTCCAGATGTGGTCTCACCACAGCCCTGTACAACTGCAGAAAGACCTCTTTACTCCCATACTCAAATCCTCTCATTATGAAGGCCAACATGCCATTAGCTTCCTTCCTTGCCTGCTGTAACTGCATGTTTACTTTCAGTGGCTTAAATTTAATTAAATTTAAATAGCAGGTTTAGATATGAGTTTTTTCCTTCAAACATACTATATGAACATGCATTTATTTCACAAAATCTGTACATAACTAGAACTCTGATCTTGTGCTCTTCCGGTTTGCGGGGTTTTTCTATTTGCGCAAAAACGGTATGTGATAGCGCTATGATTTTTCGCCAGGTTACTCGGTGTTCTGTGCTGTGAGTGCAACAAGTTTTGTTCCGATCGGTGGTATATTCTAAAAGTTATTGAGGTTTAAAAATCTGAAATACCACGCGTGCGCAGATTCCTTCAGTCTGCGCCACGCAGATTGGTCTCTTCTGTCAGTCAATGCCATGGCCGGGATGGCGACGCCCCTTCCTACCCTACTGGCAGCGGCCTGTCCCGCCTCACTCACCAACTCTTCTCTCCCCTCCTCGCAGTAACTTGTCTATCGTCTCCCCACCACCGGCGACGCCCACGGGGGGGGTTCAGTGGAGGCCCTGGTCCCGTCTGTCTCTCTCTCTCTCCTCATCACTCGCCCCTCTCTCCCACCCACCCTCTGCGGCAATGGCGGTCCCGCCTACCCCTCCCCGGGTCCGTCTCCTCCGCCGCAGTTGCAGTAACTCGCCCTCACGGCTTTCTCGAAGGAAATCTTCTCCACCAGCTCATCGAAACTCGTGGTGCCCACCGTGACGAACACCGACTCCATCTCCACCCCCCCCCCCCGCGGCCCGGGGGCATCGAGCAGGTGGGCAGGGCGGGGACGGGCTGCGCAGTAGCAGTGGGCAGGGCCGGGACGGGCCGAGCGGCAGCAGGCGGGCAAGGCGGGTACGGGTTGAACGGCGGCTGAGCCGGAGTGGGCAGAGAGAGGGAAGTGGAGTCAGGTTGCAGGGTGGCCGAGCAGTTTGCGCGGAGTTTGGGTAACACACACATGCACACGCACACACACACACTCAATGCAAACTCGCCCAATCGTCAAGTCAACGGGATCTAAACCACAGCTAACAATGAATGACCTGTGGTGGAAAGCACTGCAGATGCTGCCTTTTAACTGAGGGTAGAGGAAAGGAGAGGAGGGAGAGGTGAGGGAGGGATTGGGGGATGGGAGGAGGAGATGAGGAGGGAGAATGGGGGGGATTGTGGGGGAGATGGGGGGAGGAGGGGAATAGAGGGAGAGGGGAGCAATGGGGAGGTCAGGAGAGATAGTAGGGGGGATAGGGGGAGGTGAGTGGGGGATAGAGGGAGAGGAGTTGTGGAGGGAGGGAGGGACTGAAGGTAGGGGAAAGGAGAGGGAGAGAGGTAAGGGAGGGGTTGGGGAAGGGGAGGAGGGGAGAGAAAAGAAGAGGGTGAAGAGGAGGGGGAGGGAGTACTGGGGGATGAGGGGAAATGAGCCGTTGGGGGCTATGAATGAGTGGTGCAATATTGCGTTGGGACGGGTTGTATTGGGGGAACGGGTGAGTGGTGAAATGTTGCATTGGGGAACGGTTTGTGTTGGGGGACCAGGCCTCCCGTGTGACAGGGACCCAACAGGTCCCACTTAGTCTAGTTACTACTGAAATCATCCCCCCTTTGCCTAAATTTATTTAGGTTTATCTTTAATATTGTCACATGTACTGTGGTACTGTGTAAAGCTTTGATTTGTGTGCTATCCTATCAAATCGGATAATTATTTATATAAATACAAGTAAGTAAGTAAGTATGTTTATTGGCCAAGTATTCACATACAAGGAATTTGCCTTGGTGCTCCGCCCACAAGTAACAACATGACATACAGTGACAGTTACGAATGACTCGGAAAACACTAAACATTAATAGTAATAAAACATTAATGATAAAACACCATTGATCAAGCATGTGAACCAACAAAATACCAAGTATGACAAACTCAAGTACAGTAGGTAGAGCAAAGGGAAAGACATGAAGAGTGAAGAATATTGTTGTCAGCATTGTAATGCACCACTTCCACAGACAAAGTCCAATGTCAGCAATGTGACAGTACCCTAACTTATGGAAGGACCGCTCAGAAGCCTGAAAACAGAGGGGAAGAAGCTGTTCTTGAATCTGGTGACATCAGGCTAATGTCTTTTCTGCCTGACGGGAACAAGATCATGCAGAAATGACTGGGGTGGGACGTCTTTGATTATGTTGGGCTCTTTGTCGAGGCAACATGATGTGTAGATGGATTTGATGGTGGGGAGTCTAGTTTGTGTAATGGACTGCAACATTCGCAATTCTCTGCAATTTTTCTTGCTGTCTTAGCCAGAGATGATCCCAAACCAAGAGGAGTTACAGAGAGGTGGTCACTCCAAGACCACGGGAGGCAGGCAAGTGGGTCACGGTTAGGAGGGGCAAGGGGCAGAGGCAGGGACTAGAGAGTACCCCGGTGGCTGTACACCTTGGCAATAAGTACTCCTGTCTGAGTACTGTTGGGGGGGACAGCCTACTTAGGGGTAGCAACAGCGGCCGGGCCTCCGGTACAGAGACCGGCCCTGTTGCTCAGAAGGGTAAGGAAAAGAAGAGGAGGGAAGTAGTAATAGGGGACTCTATAGTTAGGGGGTCAGATAGGAGATTCTGTGGACGCAGTCAGGAGACCCGGATGGTAGTTTGCCTCCCTGGTGCCAGGGTCTGGGATGTGTCTGAACGTGTCCAAGATATCCTGAAATGGGAGGGAGAGGAGCCCGAGGTCGTGGTACATATAGGTACCAATGACATAGGTAGAAAAAGGGAATTAGGAGGAGAGTTAAGGAGAAGGAGCGCAAAGGTAACAATCTCGGGATTACTGCCTGTGCCACGCGACAGTGAGAGTAGGAATGGAGCGAGGTGGAGGATAAATGCGTGGCTGAAGGACTGGTGCAGAGGGCAGGGATTCAAGTTTCTGGATCATTGGGACCTCTTTTGGGGAAGGTGTGACCTGTACAAAAAGGACGGGTTGCACTTGAACCCGAGGGGGACCAATATCCTGGCGGGGAGATTTGCAAAGCTTACTGGGGAGACTTTAAACTAGAACGGTTGGGGGGAGGGACTCAAATAGAGAAAGCTAGTAGACAGTGTGTGAGGCAGGAGGCAGAGAAGGGAAGCACTCAGACCCAACATGTAGGGGGGAAAGAAGAAAAAAATAATAAACAGAGAATAAGAGGTGGTGGGTTTCTTAAATGTGTGAGCAGAGAGACAGAGGGGTGTAAAATGAGGGTAGAAGCAATAGGTAGCAAGGTGAAAAGTAAAAGTGGCAGGCAGACAAATCCAGGGCAAAAATCAAAAAGGGCCACTTTTCAACATAATTGTATAAGGGGTAAGAGTGTTGTAAAAACAAGCCTGAAGGCTTTGTGTCTCAATGCAAGGAGCATTCGTAATAAGATGGATGAGTTGAATGTGCAGATAGCTATTTATGACTATGATATAGTTGGGATCACGGAGACATGGCTCCATGGTGACCAAGGCTGGGAGCTGAACATCCAGGGATATTCAATATTCAGGAGGGATAGACAGAAAGGAAAATGAGGTGGGGTAGCATTGATGGTTAGAGGAGATTAACGCAATAGAATGGAAGGACATTAGCTTGGAGGATGTGGAATCGATATGCGTAGAGCTGCGAAACACTAAGGGGCAGAAAACGCTAGTGGGAGTTGTGTACAGGCCACCTAACAGTAGTAGTGGAGTTGGGGATGACATCAAACAGGAAATTAGAAATGCGTGCAACAAAGGTAAAACGGTTATAATGGGTGACTTCAATCTACATATAGATTGGGTGAATCAAATTGGCAGGGGTGCTGAGGAAGAGGATTTCTTGGAATGTATGCGGGATAGTTTTCTAAACCAACATGTAGAGGAACCAACGAGAGAGCAGGCTATTCTAGACTGGGTATTGAGTAATGAGGAAGGGTTAGTTAGCAATCTTGTTGTGCGTGGCCCCTTGGGCAAGAGTGACCATAATATGGTTGAGTTCTTCATTAGGATGGAGAGTGACATAATTAATTCAGAAACAAGGGTTCTGAACTTAAAAAAGGTAACTTTGAGGGTATGAGACTTGAATTGGCCAAGATAGACTGGCAATTGATTCTTAAAGGGTTGACGGTGGATGTGCAATGGAAGGCATTTAAAGACTGCATGGATGAACTACAACAATTGTTCATCCCAGTTTGGCAAAAGAATAAATCAGGGAAGGTAGTGCATCCGTGGATAACAAGGGAAATCAGGGATAGTATCAAAACAAAAGATGAAGCATACAAATTAGCGAGAAAAAACAGCCTACCAGAGGACTAGGAGAAATTCAGAGTCCAGCAGAGGAGGACAAAGGGCTTAATTAGGAAAGGGAAAATAGATTAAGAAAGAAAACTGGCAGGGAACATAAAAACTGACTGCAAAGGTTTTTATAGATATGTGAAGAGAAAAAGATTAGTTAAAATAAATGTAGGTCCCTTGCAGTCAGAAACAGGTGAATTGATCATGGGGAACAAGGACATGGCAGACCAATTGAATAACTACTTTGGTTCTGTCTTCACTAAGGAAGACATAAATAATCTGCCGGAAATAGCAGGGGACCGGGGGTCAAATGAGATGGAGGAACTGAGTGAAATCCAGGTTAGCCGGGAAGTGGTATTAGGTAAATTGAATGGATTAAAGGCCGATAAATCTCCAGGGCCAGATAGGCTGCATCCCAGGGTACTTAAGGAAGTAGCCCCAGAAATAGTGGATGCATTAGTGATAATTTTTCAAAACTCTTTAAACTCTGGAGTAGTTCCTGAGGATTGGAGGGTAGCTAATGTAACCACACTTTTTTAAAAGGGAGGGAGAGAGAAAACGGGGAATTACAGACCAGTTAGTCTAACATCGGTAGTGGGGAAACTGCTAGAGTCAGTTATTAAAGATGGGATAGTAGCACATTTGGAAAATGGTGAAATCATTGGACAGTCAGCATGGATTTATGAAAGGTAAATCATGTCTGACGAATCTTATAGAATTTTTCGAGGATGTAACTAGTAGAGTGGATAAGGGAGAACCAGTGGATGTGTTATATCTGGACTTTCAGAAGGCTTTCGACAAGGTCCCACATAAGAGATTAGTATACAAACTTAAAGCACATGGTATTGGGGGTTCAGTATTGATGTGGATAGAGAACTGGCTGGATGACAGTAAGCAAAGAGTAGGAGTAAACGGGTCCTTTTCGGAATGGCAGGCAGTGACTAGTGGGGTACCGCAAGGCTCAGTGCTGGGACCCCAGCTATTCACTATATATATTAATGATTTGGACGAGGGAATTGAATGCAACATCTCCAAGTTTGCGGATGACACGAAGCTGGGGGGCAGTTTTAGCTGTGAGGAGGATGCTAGGAGGCTGCAAGGTGACCTGAATAGGCTGGGTGAGTGGGCTAATGCATGGCAGATGCAGTGTAATGTGGATAAATGTAAGGTTATCCACTTTGGTGGCAATAACAGGAAAGTAGACTATTATCTGAATGGTGGCCGATTAGGAAAATGGGAGATGCAACGAGACCTGGGTGTCATGGTACACCAGTCATTGAAAGTAGGCATGCAGGTGTAGCAGGCAGTGAAGAAAGCGAATGGTATGTTAACATTCATAGCAAAAGGATTTGAGTATAGGAGCAGGGAGGTTCTACTGCAGTTGTACAGGGTCTTGGTGAGACCACACCTGGAGTATTGCGTACAGTTTTTGTCTCCAAATCTGAGGAAAGACATTCTTGCCATAGAGGGAGTACAGAGAAGGTTCACCAGACTGATTCCTGGGATGTCAGGACTTTCATATGAAGAAAGACTGGATAGACTCGGCTTGTACTCGCTAGAATTTAGAAGATTGAGGGGGGATCTTATAGAAACTTACAAAATTCTTAAGGGGTTGGACAGGCTAGATGCAGGAAGATTGTTCCCGATGTTGGGGAAGTCCAGAACAAGGGGTCATAGTTTAAGGATAAGGGGGAAATATTTTAGGACCGAGATGAGAAAAACATTTTTCACACGGAGAGTGGTGAATCTCTGGAATTCTCTGCCACAGAAGGTAGTTGAGGCCAGTTCATTGGCTATATTTAAGAGGGAGTTAGATGTGGCCCTTGTGGCTAAAGGGATCAGGGGGGTATGGAGAGAAGGCAGGTACAGGATACTGAGTTGGATGATCAGCCATGATCATATTGAATGGCGGTGCAGGCTTGAAGGGCCGAATGGCCTACTCCTGCACCTATTTTCTATGTTTCTATGTTTCTAAGCTGTGATGCAACCCGACAATATGGTTTCTATGGTTTTTCACTCCTATGTGGATCACATTTTTGCGTCCAGATGATGTGCAGACCGTTTGATTCTTGCGCACATTGGGCCACGAGGCATGCATGATGTTAGCTGCTGCAACTATCCTCCTGAAATTTCACCAGCTGAAATGCACAGCCAAGCTAGAAGTCTGAGATAAAACACGAAAACATTGAAAATAATCACAAGGTCTGTCAGCACCTATAGAGAAACCCAGTTTATTAGCATTTCTCCATTGATGTTGCCTGGCCTGATATTATTTCAGATTTCCAGCATTTGCAGAATTTTGCATTTGAAATTGAGCTTGCTGTGTTAGAGCAATGGCTGCATAGAAGACAGCCTTTGAACGATCAAAGAAAGTTTGGAAAGTGAAAATATGCCAATGATGGTGTATTTTTAAATAAAATAATAAGATGGTAACTGCATAGATGCAGATGCATGACCTACTTTTCCATGGTGAAATATGTTTGAACACAATTGGACTGTGCCATTCAGTCAAACTAGCAGCCTCTTAATGAGAGTGCTTCTCCTATTTTTCTATTTAAGGAAACTGTACAATGCACAAGGAATTAATCAATGTCTAAGCAACCTGCACCTTCACACAAATGCCTTTTACCTACTGCATATTGAGGAATGAGTTTTTTTAAATATAATCTTTTCAAGCCTAAATTTGCAAATTTAGTGAAAATAAAAGGCTTTATTACGTAGTGCCATTGAGCGCAAGGACAAAAGTCATGTTGACTATTCTCTGTGTGGGTAGCTGGGCTGTTGGGAGTTTGGGACAGAGGTGAGGTGCTTTCGAAACAAGACTGATGAATATGAGAACAGCTTCAGTACCAGCACAGCAGGAAAAACTAAATGAGAGGATAACCATGCATTAATAATAGAAGAAAATAATTTTAACACAAATGTTGCAAGGTCATAGAACTTCTGAAATTTTAAACAATCTAAAATGGCATAGCATAATCATTTTCCGACACACTTCAAAAGAAATATCAATTATGCTGAAACTACTGCTTTGCAGTGTTTTTGGGTAGCAAGCCTTTTCTTAGTTACAATTTATTAGCTGTTTTCATTCAGATTCTCAGTTAATATAGTTTGAAGTCTTATGATTTTCTAAAGCATTTGGCATGGAATGAAATGCCGTGACTACATTAATGTAGTGAAGTATAGCTAGTAATTGTAAACAGGAAAATAAAATAAAATATAAAGTCAAAAGTTCTTAGTTTTATATCAAAGGTTATGGGGAAAGGCAAGTAGGTTGGCTTCAGTAATGTCACGTCAATTATGATCTTATTGAATAGTGTTTGACGGTGATGTTCGCTGGAAGGAAGTCAGCCAGGATACCATGAAAACGATCTGTTTAGAAACTAGGAAAGTCTATCTCATGCCTAATGATTCAATGCGTCATTACAAGCAATGATACTTGCTTGTCGCTTGTACTTAGGTACAGTGAAATTCTTTGTTTTGCATTCAATCCGTTAAAATCATACTGTAGACAAACACAATCATAGATAAGTACAAAAAGTGCAACGATTGTAGTGTCAGAATAGTAGACTTCACCGAGGCAGTGCACAAAGAGTCGCCACGTTTCTGCCGCTAACGTATGCCCTTCAAGTTTCTTGGTCCTTATTAGTACAGAGTCTTATCTTGGCCTTAAAGGCCTGTTGTCCTGGCGACGGCACTGGATCAGTGTTGCAGGGGTTGACCTGGCCTGGCAATGCTGTCGGTGTCCTCCACTGCTGTTCTGCCTCTTTGTACTCCTCTCGTCTCCTGCAGCCACTGCTCAGCTTCCCACAGCTGACCTCGATACCCCCAGTGCACCTCTGAAGGTGAGGGAGATGAACCCACAGCCTGCTCACCGATCCTCTCCTTTGTCTGCAGCCATCTTGAAATCGGCACTTTGTCCAGTGTGAGGCAATACATTTGTATACCTGTCAAGAAAATATTACAATGTTTCCTAAGGAAATCACGTTATAGGAGTAGAATTAGGCCATTCGACCCATCGAGTCGACTCTGCCATTCAATCATCGCCGATCCCTGCCTCCTAATCCCATTTTCCTGTCTTCTCCCCATAACCCTTGACACCCGTTCTAATTAAGAATTTGTCTATCTCTGCCTTAAAAATATCCACTTATTTGGTCTCCACAGTTCCACAGATTAACTACCCTCTGACTAAAGATGTTCCTCCTCAACTCCATTCTAAAAGAGCGCCTTTTAATTATGAGGCTATGACCGCTGGTCCTAGACTCTCCCACCAGTGGAAACATCCTTTCCACACCCACTCGATCAATGCCTTTCATTAATCTGTAAGTTTCAATGAGGTCCCCCCTCAACCTTCTAAACCCCAGCAAATAGAGGCCCAGTTTTGTCAAACGCTCATATGCTCACCCACTCATTCCTGGAATAATTCTTGTAAACCTCCTCTGTACCCTCTCTAGAACCAGAGGATGGAGCTAAATGACAGAGGATGCAGCAATCTTGATATGTCAATAGTTGAACTGTGCAGCTTTTCCAGTAGCATCATGAATGTACTGCTGGAAGAAGTGAGTTGCAGGAAGGAATGCCTGCTAGACAAGAGACCTCCATACAAAGTTCAAGATGGCAGGTGACAGTTTGTGCGACATTACCATAAACTCAATACAATGCAGAATTAAAATTAATGACTGAATGTTGACAAAATAAATTAAGACTGATGCAAATGTACATCCACATCTTGTAGACCAGTTCCTTGCTTTTCACTGTTTCCTTCTAATATGCAGGTGTCATGGAAACCTAAAGCCACCTCTTCAAACAATGAAGCACAACAAAGTTCAACTCAATTTGTCTGCCAAAATGAACATTTCTTCAAGTTCATTTTGGCCTTCACAGGATGTCTTCATGATATAAAGTGAAAAATGTCCATGGCAATAGCTGTGATGTAGAACATAGAATAGTACAACAAAAGAAAAGGCCCTTTGGCCTGCCTACAACATCGGCGCTGAACATGATGCCGAGATCATCACTTAACCCATATCCTTCCATACCCTGCATATCCATATACCCATCCAAAAGTCTTTTAAATGCCACTAATATCTGCTTCAACCACCACACCCAGAAGCACTTTCCTGGCACTCATCACCCACTTTGTGAAAAACAAAATTTGCCCTGCTTATCTCCTTTAAATTTTGCCTCTCTTACCTTAAAGCTATGCTCTCCAGTATTTGATTTTTCCATCCTGGGAAAAGGATTCTGACTGTCTACCCTATCTATGCCTCTCATCATTTTATATACCTCTATCAGGTTTCTCGGCAACGTCCGGCATTCCAGAGATAAGAATCCAACCTCCCCTGTAGCTAATACCCTTTATTCCCGTGTCATTGATTTTTCTCCCTCGGTCTGTTTTTCATTTGCAAGGAGTGAGCCAAGCCTTCAAGGTCAGTATGTGTTGGCTTTCTTACTTGCCTTGAACTAAGTGTCATACTTTATATTTGTCAATTGTATCTTCCTTGACACAGCTAACCAGAATAAACCCGCTATTCTCATGACTAGAGCCAGGATGTTTAGCCGCTAAAAAACTCTGAAATAGGCAGGCAAAAAGGCATAATAAAATTACTAAAAAGGCCCGAAAAAGGCATTTATTGACTAAAAAGGCATGTATTTCCACCACCAAAATATGGTTAAAAATGATAATATAAAGGTATACTACATTAAATGACCAAAGTTGCCTGGTTGCACATAATTACTTGCATTTTATTCAAATTATCTGGTGTTAAACTATGCCCTCTGTCAGACAAAATATGCTTCAGTTGTGAAAAACTTTCTATCTCAGCTGAGGTCACTGGTGCATACCCGAAACAAGCTACAGACTCTATATTCATGTCGATATCTTGTGCATTACAACCATCTTTGAGAACTTTAGCTATGTTTTGTATTTCTTCAAGATCTTGTATGTCTTTACCTACATTGCCAGGAATTTTACGAATATCGTCAGTTACTTTGTTGAAAACCTGCAAGTTATTCACTAATGTTTCGCCACGTTTCTCAAGGGAAGTGATAACTTGTGGGAAGTTTTCAAAATTGGAAGCAATAAACACAAGATCGCGGTGGAGGAACTTTTTCTGCATGATTTCACTGATGATCCTGACTGCAGCAAATTCTTCTTCTTCAAAACAGTTGACGATTTATTTTATCTTTTCAAAATTTGCAGCATAGTAGAGTACAGCAGAGCCATGTGCCCCACCTAGTCAAAACGGGCTGAGGAGGTAGCAGAATCTCGGGTGCTATTTCCTTGAACAATTGCACACGTGATGGTGCTTTGAAAAAGATTTTCTTAACATTGTAAACTAGGCGATCGACATTTGGAAACAAGCTACATATGTGCTCGGCAATTCTATGAAGTCCTTGAGCTATGCATGTCAAATGCAATATTTTGGGGAATAAAACTTTGAGAGCACGAGCAGCTTTTTTCATGTACGGAGCTGCATCAGTTACAAAGAAGAACATTCTCGTGTTTTATATCTTCTGGCCAAAGTACAGCAAGTGAAGATGTAAACAACTGAGCAATAGTTGAGCTGTTTGACTTCTCCAATACTTCCAATGTCAACAAATATTCCTTTGATGGTTGACCTGCCTCCAGTGTATCGATGACCACATTGGCAACATATCTCCCCTCAGCATCGGTTGTCTCGTCTATTGAGATCCATGTTTTGTTGCATGCAACTTCCTCTAATTTTCTGCACAACAATGTTCAATTCGCTGTCTACATAATTTTCCCGTAATGATGACTCGCTTGGTATATGTTCCACTGTGTATTTCTCTAAAAAACCTCTGAGATATTTGTTTTCCAAATTCCACAGTGGAAATCCAGCATCAATGAATGCCTTGCACAGATCACTCAAACTCAGATTTGCGACTGGAGCCAGCAGTAAATGTAGTGAGGAGACAAGCTTGGGTATTTTGCTTGGGTAGTCTACACCCCAGCGGTATCTACATTGACTTCTCTAATTTTAGATAGCCCTTGTCTTCTCCCTCCTCCCCCTCCCCCTTCCCAGCTCCTGTTCTAGTCCTACTTTCTCTGCCTCTTTTCTTTTTCCCACCCTGCCCCTCCCCCATCAGTCTGAAGAAGGGTCTCGACCCGAAACATCACCTATTCCTTCTCACCATAGATGCTGCCACTCCCCCTGAGTTTCTCCAACATTTTTGTCTATCTCCGATGTTTCCAGTATCTGCAGTTCTTTCTTAAATAGATCTTGGAGAAGACTGAACCAGCGGGCAGCAGCACGAACGAATGAACCACCGACGATGGCGCCCCCGGTTTTGCCCCAGTGGTGGAAATTTTCTTGTAAGTTATACTATGTTATCACGTTAATAATAACATTAATATTAACATGTTAACATAGAAAACGTCATTGTAATCACAGTAAATTGCACGACTTTTTAGCAAAACGGCGAAAGGTTGATTTAGGCACTCGATCGTGAAAAAGGCATTATCCTGGTGAAACCATCAAAAAAGGCATGAAAAGGCACATGGCAATTATGGCAAAATCCTGGCTCTACTCATGACCAAGCTTTATAGTGTTAGTTGTTGCCTCTTTATGAACTTTTGCTTGATTTTTTGTCTGGATAACTATCAGAATCCTCTTGTGGAATTAACTCATAAGGTTATAAGTAATAGGAGCAGAATTAGTTCATTCAGCCCATCAAGTCTACTCTGCCATTCAATCATGGCTGATCTATCTCTCCCTCCTAATCCCATTCTTCTGCCTTCTTCCCATGACCCCTGACACTTAGGCATTGAGAAATGTTACCAACTGTTGAGTCACCAAGCATTTGGTGACTAACCCAAGACTTCCTCTTGCCTCCTGATCAGCTATCTTCCCCCTACTCCATCAGTCTGATGAAGGATCCCAACCTGAAACATAGTCTGTCCATTTCCTGCCATGGATGGTGCCTGACCTGCTGAGTTCCTCCAGCAGTTTGCTTTTTGCACAAGATTCCAGCATTTGCAAACTCGTATCTCCATTAACAAGAAATGAGTGCATTAGAATGTAAGAATGGAATCATAATATAGAAAAATGGTTTGGCGATGTGGGACTGATAATTAATCATTTCACTGAGAAATCCAGGACCCTAGATCTTGGTGGCCTTATCTTCAGTGGTTCCAGTTGCTGGGCCACAAGGAGATCTGTCATACACATGTTGGAGATAATAGATGAAGAAGTGGTGTTTACAACCGTTAAATACTGTAGAGGTAACAAGTAGAGGGACCACTTACCAGATCATCAAGATCCCCCTCAAACAGCTGTTGTTTCTAAATTGTCAGCTACTATTGCTTTAGTAAATGCCTTGCAGAAGACATCTGAAACTTCATTGAGCCTGTTAGAATACCTGCACCTGTACTACTTCTTGGCTGCAAAGAGTGAAGAGAAATACATCTTGAGAGCAGCAATACATCTGCTTCCAATGACTTCAGACAAGTCCTGCCATCATGCAGCAGAAACCAAGCTTTCAATCCCGTTCCTCTGGGACAGCAGATGCGCGTGTCTCTAAGGCGCTAGACATTTTTCCCTCATATCAAACGAGGAGCATCCTGAAGGAATGATAGATTAGGCACTATACTGTGACCACCAAAGGGTTGTGGAGAAGCAGAATTGAATTTGTTGGCACGGTGTTCTTGTTTCAGGCAGAGATGATTTGTTCATGGAGCTGTACATTTATTTGGCATTTTTTGAATTGGATAACGAAAGGGTAGGAGCATATTTATTTTATGAAAGAAATTTGGGAAGGATATTGTGAGGGTGTTAGCAGGAAATAGAGAGAACTGGTAGGTATGAAATGACTGTTTGGCGTGTTAACCTTTGCATTTTGCAAGCGCTGGGCT
The DNA here is from genome assembly GCA_038087875.1 of Malacoraja senta. Lineage (NCBI taxonomy): Eukaryota > Metazoa > Chordata > Chondrichthyes > Rajiformes > Rajidae > Malacoraja > Malacoraja senta. The sequence goes on from CM075977.1 coordinate 138,139,779, forward strand.
GTCATTTACGCTATCTTTCCTCTGGCTAATAGCTGTTTACTTTCCTGTTCTACTTCTGATAGGCATTAAAAGGGGATTAGTGAGATTTTCACAGTGAATATGAGATGCTGGCCTTAATAACGTATTTTCAACCCGTTTGATGTGTCAAAAGAGGTGGTAATCAAGAGGAAAATCCAGACCAGATACACAAAATGTCTAACATTTCACTGGCAGGATGAAGTCTCCCTGAATGTCGCATCCTTTCCGTACGGCATTTGAGTTTCAGTTTGGAATCCTGAAGTGAATTGTGTATTTAAAATACTTTCATCTCAAATGCAAAATTAGCAAGTGAGCAGTAACACATAATAATGATCAAAATAATTATTATCCCTGTTAGATTTTCCTTCTTGGCTCTCGCAGGCAACTAGCCAGATGGCTTCCTCCCTGATTTTGTGTAATCCCATGCTTCACCTATCCCGGGAGCATATGACAAAAGTGACCAAGAGCAACATGGTGATAATTGTTGTTAAAAACATATTCTTCCTTATGTGGAAATTTCATCAGTGTGTATTGTTCTGTCTTCCGGCAAATCTGTGGTGGTCATGAGAAAATGCTCACCACTGATATTATGAGAGGAGCACATTTTAAAGGAGATGTGTGGGGCGTTTTTAATGCACAGAGGGCAGCAAGTGCCTGGAATGCACTGCCAGAAGTCGTAGTGGAAGCAGATACGATAGTGGCATGTACGACACATGGATATGCAAGAAATGGAGGGATGTGGATCATATGCAGGCAGATTTCAATCATATAGTCTGAAGATCCTAACGAGAGCCTTTAATATGACATTTCTTTGCCAGGTAGTGTGCACTGCAGGCAGTTAATGTGATAGTTTCTGTGACACTTGAAATTACTACTAAATTATTGCAATGTTGAGTACATGGCCTGCTGTCAGTCAATATAGTAATTGAAGTCATGACCCCAAATCCCCACCTTCTTTGAAAAAGTGACGATCATAAGTGATAGAAGAATTAGATCATTTGGCCCATCATGTCTACTCCGCCATTCAATCATGGCTGATCTATCTCTCCCTCCGAACCCCATTCTCCTGCCTTCTCCTCATAACCTCTGACACCCGTACTAATTAAGAATCTATCTATCTCTGCCTTAAATATATCCACTGACTTGGTTTCCACAGCCTTCTGTGGCAAAGAATTCCACAGATTCACCACCACAGATATCAATAGGTTTTCTCAGGTCTCCGGTTGGCCAATATTGCGAACTAAATATTGCTGTATGCTAAAGGTTATGGTAGACCATTCAGCCTAGAAATCTAATTGCACAATATATTGTTTTCTTGCATTTCAGGGTTGAACTGTGATTAAAATCAATGGGTAAATGTGATCAAAACCTTTTAGCACAGCTAAACATTGAATCACGCACTTCCATGAGCATATTGTACTTATGCACAGAGTACTAAGCACACACTAGTGTTGAAAGTTGATCTGTGGCACACTTTTACTGTAGCTGCCATATCAAAGATACATTATGAAGAGGCTCTGCAGGTTGCCAATAGGAAAGCAGGCCCACTCATTCGCAACCTAAAGGGATTTTATCTATAACATTTTTGTGGGGCCTGTTAAAGGAGACAAGCATGGGGTCATCTTGGATATGATAATGGACCAGATGCTTCATCATTATTTAGGTGAGACCTTCCATGTTCCTCTGTTGGAGGGAGGTTGGGTTAGATGGCAAAGGGAATGTTTCCAAATGCTCTAAGTATCTTCCTGACTGTTCAGTTTGACAGCACAGCCCCAGGGTCCCGTTGTGCATGACAACTTTTCAGCTGTGCCAAGGAGTTTTGTACATTACTCGCAAAATTACATGTATAATGAATGGATGTAAAAATCATTCTCCAGCATCATCTGAACACACTCGCATCAGTCTTCTGTGTGACCCCACTTTAGCTCTTTAGTGGCCTTCAACTCTTCCCTGGATTTACAGGTACCAGGTTCCTTGTTGCCTTCTTCATAAAGACTTGAAGAAATATTAACAGTAAACAATAGAAGGAAGTTTCAATATTAAGAAGAATCTTAAAGGACGGAGTGACGAGGAAGAGTGATGAAGAAAAAAGGTTTAGGGCGGGGGGGACTGAAGACCCGATAGCTCTTATTGAAACTGAGGGTAAGGGAATAGAAAGGATATGGTGGAAATAAGAAAAGGTAAGATTAATTTAAAAACAAGAAATATAAATTTAAATCAAAGGCTTTGGAGAAACAAAAATGTAAGTCAAGAAGTAAAGAGGAGAACACGGATGCCAGACTTGGTGCAAGAAAGGATGAATTTGATGCTGTTAACAAAAAAATATATATGTGCCTCACCTTTCCTTTGGTATGACAATGCATTTTCCATGTGCAATGATTTAAATATGCAGTTTCCACAACCTCTCGTATGTTCAGAAAAATATCTAATTTCACTGTCTTTTTTTTAGTCAAGTCAAATCGTAAATGAGTGTGGCAACATGAAAATATGTAGAGTAACTACATATTTTCAACTCTTTAACCTGCATTAACAAGCATGAATTCTTTGTGCGCATATAATCAGCCAGTAACTAAGTAACATCAACAGGTCCAGGAGGAAGCAGCAGGTGCTTCTGTCAGCTCCAGACTTTTTCAGCAGCTTGTCATTTGTGATTACACTGAATACCAGAACTGCTGCGTATGACTTCTAAAAGTTCAGTATAATGGAGACTCTGAGATGCCCTGCTCACCAATAATAACTGAAAGTTTAAATGGTAATCTAGTGTACTTTCGTATCAATCTGAAATAAGTTAGGATACCCAGCTGAAATTTAAATTCCTCTGAAAATGTTAAAGTGATGTCTAAATTGGGTGTTTCAAGCGACTATTTCTGAGACCTGTGTTTTCCTAGAATTTTCAGTTCAGTATGTATTTGGCTGCACACGAACCACCAGGAGGGCAGAAAATCACATTAAATGGTTTAGATTCTCTGCACATACAGCATCTTGGAACAAAATACCAGGCACTGTTAATTGTATTACTTTGTTCTGCTGTAACAGAACTGTCAAGGAAATGACCCTCTGCTTCCTTGAAGCAGAAAAGCGAAAGAGAAATCGCAGTATTTTTAAAAACATTGTCAGACATCGACATTTACTCAAACATTTTTCTTTATCATACCACACTGGATTTTTACAATACAGCACAGCATTCCTGGAAATTCCAGGAGGATGCTTCTTCATTAATGGGGCTGGATTCCTGACCTTTACACAAGAGAAACTGGAGAGATTAACATTTGAATTTGTTCTAACCAATTTAAAAATAAACTGAGTATCAAGAATGGGAATTGTAAATGTGCAGAATCAGGAATTAAACTAGAGAGCTAATATTAAAAAGGCTCTAGAATACAGAGGTTCCACAATTTGTAATTAGATTATGAATATTCCTGAAGGAAATTTTTGATTAAAATCTCATTTAAACCCAGTTTTTATATCAGCCATAAATAAAACCAGTTGGGAATAACTGAACACTCCCTATAGTCATAGAATTGACTATAGTCCTCGCATGGGATCCAAGTAGAGATAGCCTACTGGATAGAAAATTGGCTTAATGGAAGGAAGCAGAGAGTGATGGTGGAAGGTTGTTTCTCGGACTGGAGGCCTGTGACTCGTGGAGTGCCTCAGGGTTCGGTGCTGGGCCCGTTACTGTTTGTCATCTATATCAATAATTTGGATGAGAACATACACGGCAAGATTAGCAAGTTTGCAGATGATACAAAAGTGGATCGTTTTGCAGATAGTAAAGATGGTTGTGAAAAATTGCAGCAGGATTTTGATCAATTGGTCAAGTGGGTTGAGGAATGGTTGATGGAATTTAATGCAGAAAAATGTGAGGAGTTGCATTTTGGGAAGTCTAACATGGGCAGGACCTACACAGTGACTGGTAGGGTTCTGGGTAGGGTTGTAGAGTACAGGTGCACAGCTCCCTGAAGATGGAGTCGCAGGTAGATCGGGTGATCAAAAATACTTTTGGCACATTGGCCTTCATCAGCCAGAGTATTGAGTATAGAAGATGGGAGGTCATGTTGCAGTTGTATAAGACGATGAGGCCACATTTAGAATATTGTGTTCAGTTCTGGGCACCGTTATAGGAAAGATGTTGTCAAGCTGGAAAGGGTACAGAGACGATTTCTGAGGATGTTGCCAGGACAAGAGGGTCTGAGCTATAGGCAGAGGTTTAGTAGGCTGGGACTCTATTCCTTGGAGTGCAGGAGGATAAGGGATGATCTTATAGAGGTGAATAAGATCATGAGAGGAATAGATTGGGTAGATGCACAGAGTCTCTTGCCCAGAGTAGGTGAATCGAGGTCCAGAGGACACAGGTGAAGGGGAAAGATTTAATAGGAATCTGAGGGGTAACTTTTTCACACAAAGGGTGGTGGATGTATGAAACAAGCTGCCGGAGGAAGTAGTTGAGGCAGGGACTATACCAACATTTAAGAAGCAGTTAGACAGATACATGGATAGGGCAGGTTTGGAGAGATATGGACCAAATGGCCTGATGGTCTGCATCCCAGGGAACTCAAGGAAGTGGCTCTAGAAATCGTGCATTGGTGATCATTTTCCAATGTTCTATAGGTTCAGGATCAGTTCCTGTGGATTTGGAGGGTAGCTAATGTTATCCCACTTTTTAAGAAAGGAGGGAGAGAGAAAACAGGAAATTATAGACCAGTTAGCCTGACTGGGCAAGATGTTGGAGTCAATTATGAAAGATGATAGCTGCATATTTGGATAACAGTAACAGGATCGGTCCGAGTCAGCATGGATTTACGAACGAGAAATCATGCTTGACTAATCTTCTGAAATTTTTTGAGGATGTAACTAGTAAAATGGACAAGGGAGAGCCAGTGGATATGATGTACCTGGACTTTCAGAAAGCCTTTGATTAGACCCCACATAGGAGATTAGTGGGGAAAATTAGAACACATGGTATTGGGGATAGGGTGCTGACATGGATAGAACATTGGTTGGCAGGCAGGAAACAAGGAGTAGGGATTAACAGGTCCCTTTCAGAATGACAGGCAGTGACTAGTCGGGAACCGCAAGGCTCGGTGCTGAGACCGCATCTACGTATTTACAATATACATTAATGGTTTAGATGAAGGGATTAAAAGTAACATTAGCAAATTTGCAGATGACACAAAGCTGGGTAGCAATGTGAACTGTGAGGAGGATGCTATGAGGATGCAGGGTGACTTGGACAGGTTGGGTGAGTGGGGAGATGCATGGCAGATGCAGTTTATTTTGGGATAAATGTGAAGTTATCCACTTTGGTGGCAAGAACATGAAGTAAGATTATTATCTGAATGGTGTCAAGTTAAGAAAAGTGGAAGTACAATGGGGGTACACAAAAATGCTGGAGAAACTCAGCGGGTGCAGCAGCATCGGGGCCTGGGTGTCCTTGTTCATCAGTCCCTGAAAGTAAGCATGCAGGTACAGCAGGCAGTGAAGAACGCCAATGGCATGTTGGCCTTCATAACAATAGGAGTTGAGTATAGGAGCAGTGAGGTCCTTCTGCAGTTGTACAGGGCCCTAGTGAGACCACACCTGGAGTATTTTGTGCGGTTTTGGTCTCCAAATTTGAGGAAAGACATTCTTGCTATTTATGTGAGTACAGCGTATGTTCACGAGGTTAATGGATGGCGGGGCTGTGATATGTTTAAAGAATGGGCTTGTATACACTGGAATTTAGAAGGATGAGAGGGAATCTTATTGAAACATATAAAATTATTAAGTGATTGGACACGCTAGAGTCAGGAAACATGTTCCCGATGTTGGGGGAGTCCAGTACCAGAGGCCACAGTTTAAGAATAAGGGGTTGGCCATTTAGAACGGAGATGAGGAAAAACGTTTTCACCCAGAGAGTTGAGAATCTGTGGAATTCTCTGCTTCAGAAGGCACTGGAGGCCAATTCTCTGGATGCTTTCAAGAGAGAGTTAGATAGAGCTCTTAAAGATAACGGAGTCAAGGGATATGGGGAGAAGGCAGGAATGGGGTACTGATTGGATGATCAGCCATGATCACAGTGAATGGCGGTGCTGGCTCGAAGGGCCGAATGGCCTCCTCCTGCACCTTTTGTCTATTGTCTATAAATGCTGGCAGGTGGGACTAGTGTAGCTGGGACATGTTGGACGGTGTGAGCCTGTTGGTCCGAAGGACCTGTTTCCACACTGTATCACTATGACTCTATGAATTGTTACAGCATTGAAGTAGGCCATTAGACCTATCGAGCCCATGTTAGAGACTAAGTGTAGCAGCATAATGTTTTGCATTCTAAACATTAAAATCTGATCTTTCTTTCCCATGCATCTTGAGCAGCTGTGGTAGTCCTAAGTGGAATGTGATTTGCCGGTCTCTGGAGAACATCATTTGCATCCCTAAGGTCCTATTTTTTCCATAATATCTGGCAGTCTTTTATCAATGTTTCAAAAATGGGAAATAGATTAGCATCTTTCACAAGGAAGTGACCCGATCATCTGGGAATAAATTTAAATCTGGGGTTTATGAGAGGAAAATCATGTCCAAGAAATGTAATAAGATGGTGATCATAGATGAGCTTTGAAATGGCCATTACACATGCAACCTTCAGAGTGTGATTTATAAAGTCTCTAATAGACTTATGAAAGCATAAAGCTTTCAGAATTGTAAATTGAATTGTTAAATGGGCACACCATGTGAATCTAGGCTTACTTGTTTGTTTGGATGAAATCCCAGAAAGGTACATGGGGAAAATAGCAGCGATCCACGAGATATGAACAGTATTGTTTGCAGCAGCCTGATTAAAGTAATAATCGTGAGCTGCAAACTTCTTAAAACTTCAAATCGCTGGGAGTTTGCTTTTGGATGCTCTTTTGGATCTGATGGTGTGTGCCAAAAGATTTTTTTAAAGACCATAAACATACAAAACCAAAAATCTCGATGCTTAGTTGAACATTGTGAGGTCTGCTAGGCATGCCGAAGAGATAGGGTCCCAGTCGCACTGAAGAATATGCCCTGATTTGACTTCCCAAAAATGTAACACCTCACACTTATCTGCATTAAACTTTACTAACCATTCGTCAGCCAAACTGATCAAGATCCTGCAGTCATTTTTGATAACCATCTTCACTATCTACAATACCACCCACTTTAGTTTCATCTACAAACTTACTAATCATGCCTTATACATTCTCATCCAAATTATTGATCTAAACCGCAAACAGCTATGGGCCCAGCACTGATCCCTGAATCACAGCAGTCACAGGCCTCTAGTCCGAAAACAACTTTTCACCATCCATGAAGAAAATTTTCTATCCAGTCGGCTAGCTCTGCCTGGATCCCATGCGATCTAACCTTCCAGAGCTGAGTACTCTGCGGATCCTCATCAGATACCTTGCTGAAGGCTATTTAGACAACGTTTATGGCTTTGCCCTCATCAATTCTTTGGCTACTTCTTCAAAAAACTCAATCAGATTCGTAAGACATGATCTCCCATGTACGAAACCATGATGATTGTCGTTCATCAGCCCCTGTCTATCCAAATGCATATATATCTTATTGCTCAGAATTCTCTCCCGTAATTTGCCTACCACAGATGTTAGGCTCACTGCTCTACAGTTCACAGGCTTTTTCTTGCATAAAAGAACACTGGTCTTTGGTGACCCATCTTAACATATCTTGTCTTCTTTTGCAGAAGTGTCCAGAGAAAGGGCAGGGGAAGAGAGAATCAGCCACCACTTCCTCTCACTAACAGGCATCAAATGTAGAGTTACCCATCCCAAGAAACTAGGGTGTTATTCAATGACGAGCACTCTTGGCACCTTGAGCAGGAGCAGTTTGAGTCATGCATGGGTAGCATGACTGAGGGTCTGAATTTTATGGGACCTACTTCTAAAGTCTGAATGCTTTTAGCCTGCGTGTAGGTTAGTGCATTGATAAATACAGTTCAGTTTTACCCGCAAATGCAGCAGAATTAGAGACAATGTCACAGAATCCCAGTCCATTCAGGAGCATATAGTACATCAAGGTGGTGGAAGTTCCCAAGGGATGGAAGGCCAGTTTGCATTCCTTGCTGGATGCTGCCATTGAAACTAGAGATTCCGGCTTGTTAGGTTATCTCTCAAGGGCTTTATATATGTTATTGGTATCCTTCAGCTTATTTGCTACTTTTGAAAAGTCAACATTGCAACTTAAGGTAGTGTTGCTAGAATGGGGACTCTAAATGCTGTTTTAATTCAGCATGACAGCATGTTCATGCATTCCCGCTGCCCACGTCCAATTCCGCACAGTTTATCTCTCGAAGAATGAAGCTGCCCAAGAGCAGTGTAAAAGCTGCAGCAGGTCAGTGAGAAAACCTAAGAATAATATAATGCTGTGCAATAACCTCACATGCTCATGTCCATTAATTAACTCCTAGGAGAAGCACCAGATTAAGTTTTAGACCACATACCAGCATCAATGGGAAGCAGAAACGGAGTAGACAGATATACACAGTATGAGTTATAAATTAAATTAATATAATCCTATAAACATTGCACATGCAAATATTGCTCTTGGCAAAATTTCAAAGTGGCTTTGACTCAAGGGCACAAGTGTTAGTTTTGTGAGTTAATACACGGGGAAGGTTCTGTGGGTGGGGGTCTGCCTGTGGTGAGAAGGAAGAAGTTGTAGGTTGGAACTGCTGATGTATGTGCCAGATATGTGGTCAAGTGTAGGTCTTCCTTGTCAGCATGGCGTGAATGCCTCATGCAGTTGGCAGTGGATCTCTTCAGTTCACCAGAGCTGAAATTCTTGCTTTCATTCTGTGTTTTCTAAGGGCGGCACAGTGGTGCAGCGGTAGAGTTAATGCCTTACAGTGCCAGAGTCCCAGGGTTGATCCTGACTACAGGTGATGTCTGTACGGAGTTTATACGTTCTCCCTGAGACCGCGTGGGGTTTTTCTGGGTGCTCCAGTTTCCTCCAATACTCCAAATGCATACAGGTTTGTAGATTAATTAGCATTGGTAAAATTATAAACTGTTCCAAGTGTGTATGATAGTGTTAGTGTGCGGGGTGATCACTGGTTGGCACGGACTTGGTGGGCTGAAGGGAATGTTTCCACGCTGTAACTCTAAAGTCTAAACGTCTAAAGTCTAAAGCATTCATTCCCTGCAATTTACTTATGGCACTTCAACAAGTTCCTAGGACTTCCCAGGACATCATAAGATCATAAGATATCATAATCATAATCGTAATAGTACTTTATTAGCCAAGTATATTTTGCAACATATACGAGATATGGGAGCAGAATTAGGCCATTACGCCCATCAAGTTTGCTCCGCCATTCGAACATGGCTGATCTGTTTTTCCCTCTCAACCCCGTTCTCCTGCCTTTCTTCCCGTAACCTTTGACATCATTATAAATTATGAATCTCTTGATCTCCGCCTTAAAGATTTCTGATGCATAGGCCACAAGGAATTTCACAGATTCTCCACCCTCTGGCTAAGAAATTCCTCTTCATTGTTCTGTTGGACTGATTCAGGTGTCTTGCGAGTCCCTTCATCATACCTGCAACATGGTCACTGGTAATTTTAATGAGCTGATTTATTTGTAATAGTCTACAGCCAAGTCCTTTGGAAAACAAACAGTTGCTCTCATCTTGGCGACAAAGAATAGATTTCACCCACAAGAATCCTCATGAAATCTTCCCTTTCCGTGTCAAAATTTTCGTTAACAAACTCTGGGGAGACTTTTAACATAAGAGCCGGGACGTCATATTAGAGTTGTATGAAACATTAGTTAAGCTGCACTTGGCGTATATTGTGTACAGATCTGGTCGCCACATGACAACAAACGTGGCTAAGCTAGAGAGGGTGCAGCAAAGATTCACAAGGATGTTAATTAAAAAACTGCTGGATCAACTCGATGGGCAAGCAGAAACTGTGGAGGCAAAGGGGTGGTTGACATTTTGGGTTGAGACACTGCATGAGAACCAGGAGCTAATGCAGGGTCTTGATCCGAAACAGCAACTATCCCTTTGCCTCCACAGATGCTGCTTGATTCACTCAGGTAACATCTGTGGAAAGATGAAGTTCTGAAGAAGGTCTCAACCCGAAACGTCACCGATTCCTTCTCTCCAGAGATGCTGCCTGTCCCACTGAGTTTGTTTCTTGCTTAAGATTTCAGCATCTGACATCTTTTATGTCTGAATTTTGCAAGGATGTTGCTTGGAAATTTGAGCATACAGAAATGTGTTCATTCTATCACTTTGCTGCTGGTTGTTCACTGAAATCTAGACCATTCCATGATTTACCTTTGCATTTCCATGGAGCTGTTTACATCTGCAATACCATCCTTGAATAATTCCAAGCAATAATTCCATTCCTTGCAGTGGCGCAGCGATAGAATTGCTGCCCTTCAGCACCAGAGACCCAGTTTTGATTCTGACTATGGGTGCTGTCTGTACGGAGATTGTACGTTCTACCTGTGACCGTATGGATTTTCTCCGGGTGCTCTGGTTTCCTTCCACATTCCAATGACATACGGGTTTGTAGGTTAATTGTAAAATTGTTTGTAAAATTCTGTAAATTTGTAAATTGGCCCTAGTATGTAGGATAGTGCTAGTGTACGAGGTGATTGCTGATCAGCGCAGACTAGCCTGGCCAAATGGGCCTGCTTCCTCGCTGTTTCTTTAAAGTCTAAAGTTTCTCGAATAGTTTCACCCTTTGCATCTGTGTTTGTTGCAAATCAGAGATTTCTAAACAAAACCACCGGAAAATGAGGCCTCTGTAAAAAAATTGCATGTCAGATGTGGGCAAATTGCCTGTTTTTTTTCCCATCCTGCCATTTTGAAGAAAACATAGATGAGAATTGCAAAATGATTAAGACTTTGCTTTGTCCTAAAAGAGTAAAACAATTGGTATTCGGGCAGTTTGCAGAGTAGCTAATCATATCTAAAGATTTAAAAAAAACAAATAAAAAGTAACATTGTAACATTTAGGCGTGCTTTTCTTTGAGATTGGATAATGTCTGAGCACAAATGAAGTGAAAATGATGGGAAAAAAGGTACTTAGAATTTTCAGTGGAGAATTATAGCTTTTGCACGCTTTTGCTGGGTGTTAGAAATGACAGAGGCAAAAAGCCTAGTGTAAAGGCAAGTGAGAATTGTATGTATAATGGAACTGCTTATTTTGCTGTCCCTGTCTGATTACTGACCAAAATTGGCAAAATGCTGCAGAAAATCTTGGATGGTAGTTGCAGTTGGGTGACTTTGTCATGCAGAGTCCCTGCGCTATTCAAAATATTAATGAGATTGTACTTGCAATATCCTAATGTCTGTTTGCAGTGCCACTAAATTGGAAAGAAAATAGGGAAAGGAAACTGTGCAGTCTGCTGTCTTGAAATTTTGCAGGAATAACTACAAAGAGGAACAGCAAAATGCTATTAATATTAAAGTGCATGATTATTAGATATAATGTTCATACCAAAATAAATTAATAAATAGAAGGCAATAGGAAAAATATCTAAATTTAGTAACAACCTAAACAGTGGAAGTGTAAATCTGCTTGTCAGCAATTGGCAAGACATCTTGGATGTTTAACTGATCACTAGCCTTTAAATCAAAGTGATACCACTGACACCTTAAATGTTTTGATGTAGCCACACTTAAGGCATTGTTTCCATTTCTATACTGTGACAGGATATGCAGGTGCTCACAAGGACACACAAAATGCAACAAAGGTGTATTGGATCTTAATCAAAACTGAGGCAAGGCTAAGAAAACTAAGTGGTTTTGCACTACAAAACGACTAAGGAGTCAAAACATAATCTATGTCATTGAAACAGTCAGGATAAATGGTTAAACGTTCCTAAACGAATAGGGACAGAAGGTCTGGGAATTGCCTGATTGACTTGAAACACATTTCTGCTGACATCTGCACCAATCCTGTCATTAGCTACTTTCCCCAGTAGTTTGTGTAAACCTCAGGTGCATGTTCCAGGAGTTTAAAAAAAAAAGCATAGAGCAACCAGAATTCAACAGAAAATATGGAAAATATATCGTAGGTCCGGCAGCATCTACAAAAGGAGAAGCAAGATTAACTCCTTGTTCTCTCTCCACAGAGACAGCCTGATCTGATGGGTATTTCCAGGGCCTTCTGCTTTATTTTTGGTTTTACACCATCTGCTCTATTTTGGTACTAGATTTGTTTTATACACTGTAAATCAGTGCAAATAATTGGGTCCATGATATAAAATAAGCATGTACTACCTCCTTTCAAGCCCTCATTTATTTTATTGAAGTGATCACACCATCATTTATAGATATTCATGTCCTGAGTTGGGATGAATAGATCGGGTAAATGCATAGTCTCTTGCTCAGAGTAGAACCAGAGGACATAGGTTTAAGGTGAGGGGGGGTAGATTTAATAGGAACCTGAGAGGTAACTGTTTTACACAAAGGGTGGTGGGTGTATGGAACGAGCTGCTGGAGGAGGTAGTTGAGGCAGGTACTATCACAATGTTTCAGAAACATTTAGACAGGTGAATGGATAGGATAAGTTTAGAGGGATATCGGACAAATGCAGGCAGGTAGGATTAGTGTAGATGGGACACGTTGGTCGGTGTGGGTTAGTTGGGCTGAAGGGCCTGTTTCCATGCTCTATGACTGTGTTTAAGATTTTAGCAATTTTAAGTAATCTAATGGATTTTGACACAATAAAAGAAGATATTTGTAGATGTCTCAAATAGTGTTGGTTTCATTAAACAGAAATGCTGAAATAAACATAAGAAAAGTCAATCCAAAACACCTCTGGTTTCGAAAACTTAAGGTCATTGAAATCACTACAGTAATATTGCATAGGACCAGGGCTATATTAATGAGCTAAGACAGGTCTTTGGGATGTGTTGAGAATGGCAACGTGTCGCCAACAAAACCATTACTACACAGGAAACTACAAGAAAATTCTGGCTGTAAATTACAATGGGGTGGATGGTATTTTGAAGTATGTGCCTTCAGGTCTTGAGGTACAAAAAAGGAAATATTACCCTTCGCTGCTTCTCCGTGGGATCATAGCATTCCCTATTATCAAACTGTTCTCAATCATATGGTGGTTGTGGCATATTTTGGGCAAGGTGGGAATCTGTTCCATTTTTCAGCTGCATTGTCCTCATTTTACCAATCATAGAATTTCTTTTACTACCCAAAACCAATCGTGCCTCATAAAAATAGCTGCTGACAGCTGACAGTTTGTAATTGTCAAGAGAGTGTGTTCGGACATTAAGTCACAGCTTTTAACACAGCATGCACTTGTGAAGTGATGATTATAAGAAATACATTTATATTGCTCTTATAGTTTGTGGATTTGGGATGTACAGACAATTACACACATAATAGTTATGTTCAGATTAGTTGGCTGAAATTTCTCCTTGTTAGGGTATGAACTGCATGCAACTCTAAGATAACTCCGACTTAATCCATCTCGCTTACAGCTGTTAGAATATGCAGACATATTATGTATTATAGAGCACACATAAAAATGACTGCCAGAAATTATGGTCACTGAAAAGGATTTTGTTGAAATAAAAATTGACCAGAATTAGTATCATTTAAAAACATTGTGCTATTTTATGAAATTAATAATTAATCGATTACTTATTTTGATGCACAGCACAATACTCGTCGTACATTCAAGCATAATTGTAGGAAAGTAGCTGTGACTGAACCTGCTAGTATGGGACTTCAGGTTTCTGTTCCTGCTGCCCGATGGTAGCAGTGGGAAGAAGGCATCGCCCCAATGGTGGCAATCGTTTCATGTTAGATGCCACCACCTTGACGCAGCGCCTCATGTTGATGCTTTCAATGGAGAGGAGGGCTGTGCCCGTGATGGACTGGGCTGAGTCCACTACACTCTGCAGACTGTCCTTGGCAGTAAATTCCTCTTTGTCGGCATAGTCTTATGCATGCATATCCTATCCAATGGTGAGAGAGAGCTGGAATGAGACGGCTGAAACAGCATCGACTGCCAGCTAAGTCTCTTCCCCCAGTTTAGCCGGCTCTCAAAACTGGCAAAACCTAATTAATTATGAATGTTTCTGACATTCAAACACTATTCAAATTGAATTAAATTAATTAAAACGTATAACAATCAAATATCTATAATATATATACTACTACTTTCATACATCAAATTGTTCAACTGGACTCCATGCAGAGTACTGAGGTGGGACATGGTCATGAAAAATACACCAAGCAGCTGTCAGGAAGTTCAGGATTTGCTCACACATCTGTTGAAATCCTGAATTTCCTGGTTCTTAAGTAATGAAATTCTGGCAATACATTTTCCCAAAATATCAAGTTCAATGTTAATGATATTAAGAGTTTGCTGTATGTTGAGTTACCAATTCCATAACAAAAATATTGACAAATGTTAACAATGTAATATGTTTGCATCATTTTAATATTATACAGCAGGTAATGTTGGATTTACCATTCATTATATATCTAGTTCGGGTTTGAATCAGTGTTCACAGGGTAATTGGTCTGGCATGGCCCATTGTACAATATGTTATGAAGTTAAAATTGCCTCCTTACCCTTTGACACTTTGTGACAGAAATGCTGGAAAGATACTCTTGCGATAATGCCAGCTGAATAAAACAATTGGTGTTATGAGAGTAGCAGTAACAGGACTAAAATCTGCTGTTGTTGCAGCATCTTATTCCCAGTCTGTAACTGAATAAAATTGGGTTATGTGGTCTGGGGAAGAAGTTAAGGTGTTAATAAAGCTGCTGTTCTGTAACGTAGAACTGAGAGGCCCTCTTTTCATTGTGTGCAGAAGAGTGCAGCACTATTAATCTCTGGCTCTTACATAACCCTGAAATCGGATATGCTGGATTGTTTACTCTGGCCTGTGTCAGTTCCAGTCATTCTTTTGGCAGGCTTTAGTTTGCATAGCACATGACTGGGAAAATCTCCTGTTTCACATTCCATGGGCATGCAGGGGACCTTTGTACAGTATCCACCAAGGCCCAAGATTCTGATGTTGTGCAATGAAGAAGCAAGTTTACTGTTCTAGTTGTCAAACTTCTTTATATAGCTTGAGATGATATAGATGAGCATCCGACGTGTCGCGTTAATTGCTACAGAAGCATAAATATTTTGAATTATTTTGAGGCTCCAGCGAACTCAAATAAGCCCAGACATTAACTCAAAGTCCCTGAATGTCCTGAGATGGACAGCAGGCATCGTAACGTACTTATGCCATGCCACTAAGTTCAGTTCAGTATAGTTCATTGTCACGTGTACCGAGGTACAGTGATAAGCTTTTGTTGCATACAAACCAGTCAGCAGAAAGACAATATATGATTACAATCAAGCCATTCACAGTGTACAGATGCATGATGAGGGAATAACGTTTAGTGCAAGGTAAAGCCAGTAAAGTCCGATCAGTGTAGTCCGAGGGACACCAATGTTATTATCTGAATGGTGTCAGATTAGGAGAAGGGGAGGTGCAACAAGACCTGGGTGTGCTTGTACATCAGTCACTGAAAGTAAGCATGCAGGTACCGCAGGTAGTGAAGAAAGCCAATGGCATTCATTGCGAGAGGATTTGAGTTTAGGAGCAAGGAGGTCCTACTGCAGTTGTACAGGGGCCTGGTGAGACCACACCTGGAGTATTGTGTGCAGTTGTGGTCTCCTAATTTGCTATTGAGGGAGTGCACCATAGGTTCACCAGGTTAATTCCCGGGATCACGGAAATGACATTGATGAAAGAATGGGTCGACTGGGCTTGTATTCGCTGGAATTTAGAAGGATGAGAGGAGATGTTATAGAAACATATAGAATTCGTAGAGGATTGGACAGGGTAGATGCAAGAATTTTTTCCCCAATGTTGGGGCAGTCCAGAACCAGGGGTCACAGTTTAAGAATAAGGGGTTGGCCATTTAGGACTGAGATGAGGAAACACTTTTTCGCCCAGAGAATTGTGAATCTGTGGAGGCCAATTCACTGGATGTTTTCAAGAGATAGTTAGATTTAGCTCTTAGGGCTAAGGGAATCAAGGGATACGGGGAAAAAGCTGGAACAATGTATTGATTTTGGACGATCAGCCATGATCATATTGAATGCGCGTTGCTGGCTCGAAGGTGCTGACTCCTGCACCTATTTTCTATGTTTCTAATGAAGTAGATAATAGTTCAGGACTCTCTAGTTGTGGTAGGATGATTCAGTTGCTTGATAACAGCTGGGAAGAAACTGTTGTATACAACTTGCAACATCAAGCTTCCTCCTCCACTCCCTAAGATCCCCACCAGTCCCAATCGCCAGCACCCATGCTCTCCGCACAAGATGCTTAGAAGATTGGCATGATAACAACTCTGAGTTTGGCAAATGGAACTGGAAAATTGCTTCTTCATTGCACAATGCCAAACTCTTGGGCCGTGGTGGATACGGTACAAGGGTCCCCTGCATAGTGCTGGAATGTGAACCAGGAGGTTGTCTCAGACACATATGCCATGCAAACTAAGCCCCAATCTTGTGGAAGTTGACAGATGACATGAAATATAAAGTGTGAAGGACTCGATGTCTGAAGCCCAAAAGAAGCATTCACGATGTTGTGCTGAAGGATTGTATGCTCGAGGGCAAATCCCTGCCGGGAAGCAGAGAGGAACCACCGAATGTGTCTTGTCCATAGGTCCCTGGTGAAGGAGTCCTTTCTGTTTATAAGAAGTCGGGTAGGCAATATCCAGCCATCTGCTAGCTTATATTGGCAGACCCAGCAGTGAACACCCAGGCTGTCGCTGACCATTAAAATTACACCCATATCTAAATTACCTCATACGGTGCTGACTATCGTCTACTTAAATCCACCTCCATTTGGTGGCCACTCATAATGATGCCAAAAGTCTTCTGGCAGCAGTTGTGAGTACATTAGGAAGACAGCAAGATGCACACATCCATCATTTTTAACCTTTGAAATATCTTTAATCAGGCTTTATTGGACTTCAGTCTCATATCTTGCACTAAATGTTGTGCCCTTTATCTTTATCTGTGCACTGCTTGATTGTATTCATGATTTGTCTTTTCTTTGACTGGATAGCATGCAAACAAAAGCTTTTCACCCCGGTACACTTGACAATAATAACAAACCAAACTAAACTAACCACCAACTGCTTGCCCCATTCCCAATGAACAGGCAAGGTTAAAATATTTTAATACTCAAATCAAAGACAAAGTTGATTGAAATATTACAGCCTTCATGCAATGGCCAAAATTGCTATGTACAATTCCATGAGGTGTCTATGTTTAAAAAACGGTGTAGAGAGTACTTCTTAATACGGAAATTATACTGTGATTACATGGCCTTTACATGTGGTGGCATGTGGAAATGAAATTGAGGACATCTGAAGCACATTAACTCACATATTAAAGAAACTGTTTATTAAGAAGCTTAATCCATTCACGATTGGTCATCCTAACCTTAGTCCAACAACATACACAATTTGCTATTTAAATCAGAGGTCCTGAAATAATTTTGAAGTTGAGATTTATTTTTGACAAAATCACATAAATTGCATTGTGTGGTCTAACAATTCATGTTAAAGAGCAGTTTGAAATCCTTTTGCCGAAGACAAACAAAAAAAATTGGACTCCAGAAAGACGGGTCTTTCAATGCTCTGCAAAAAGAAAGCTATTGCTTCGTGGTGTTAATGTTAGGGTTTAATTTGCTTTACATCTAATATTGACTTTGCTCTATCAGCAACCACTTGAAAGGATGACATAGTTATAGTTCTTTTTGCAGTGTAAATGTATAAAATTGAACAAGAATATCCTGAAGTAATTCTGGAACTTGGCTTTGTCTTTTATGGAGCAGTAGAGTGGCACAGCTGGTAGAGCTGCTGTCTTAGAATGCTAGAGATCTATCCTGACCTTGAGTGTTGTCTGTTAGGAGTCTGCATGTTCTCCCTGTGTCCCATGTGGATTTCCTTTGTGTGCTCCAGTTTCCTCCCACATCCCAAAGACGTTTGTAGGTTAATCGGCCTCTGAATTCCACGTCGTGTGTAGGGAGTAGATGCGAACGTGGGATAATGCACAACTAGTGTGAACGGGTGATCGGTTGTCGCAGTGGTCTTGGTGGACTGTAGGCCCTGGTTTTATGCTGCACCTTTCAATTCAATCAATAGTCCATAACTTGAGTTTCGAGTTACAACACATGCGTGGCATTAATAATGCATTCTCATCTCTGATGCAGAAAGTGTAGAGTCCTCTCACTTGGAGTATTCTCCATGGAAAGTGGTGGCTACAATTCCAACATTGTGACTGTACACCCTAAAGTATTTAGTTGGCAGTGAAGTACTCTTGAGTTGCCCTGAGGCTGTGAGGTGCACGTTCAAGCTCTCTTTCCAACAGTAAAAACTTTCAAAGACAACTTCAGATGCTCCTTAGATGGACAAAAAATGCTGGAGTAACTCAGCGGGTTAGGCAGCATCTCTGGAGAATAAAGATGGGTGATGTTTTGGGTGAGGACTATTCTTCTTTTCAGATGCCCCTTTGTTGACAGTGATTCACAAGGCATTGATTTTAACTTAGAACATTTCAGTAAGGTCTGAACAGATGAAAAACAAGAATTCCTCCCCAGTCTATCCCTTTCCCAATCTGCTCAAGCAAAAATTGCAGCCTGTTTTCTGGTTACATCAGGGCTCCCTTTCTGCTTTCGTAAACCTGAGGCCCCCTTAGTGAGTCCAGCAGAGGCTTTCTTGCCAGGCCATATCTGCCAGGAACAGCAGCTGAAGCCAGATGAGTCCCAGTGAGACATGTTCTCTAAATTCTCCTTGGCTCAGTGTGCACCAGGCAAGGCAGCAGTGTCCATATGTGCCCGACAACAAAACATACATCGACTATTTACCCCAATTTTTGTTCCGTTGTAAGCTCTCAACGTTATTTTTTTGCAGAAACAGTATTATAAATTAAGCATTGTATGCCCTCCATAATGTTTGGGACAAAGACCCATTATTTATTTATTTGCCTCTGTACTCCACAATTTGAGATTTGTAATAGAAAAAATCACATGCGGTTAAAGTGCACATTGTCAGATTTTATTAAAGGCCATTTTAATACATTTTGGTTTCACCATGTAGTAATTCTTATACAATGTTTATACATTGTACCCCCATTTCAGGGCGCCATAATGTTTGGCACACATGGCTTCACAGGTGTTTGTAATTGCTCAGGTGTGTTTAATTGCCTCCTTAATGCAGGTATAAGATAATTCTCAGCACCTAGTCTTTCGTCCAGTCTTTCCATCACCTTTGGAAACATGTATTGCTGTTTATCAACACGAGGACCAAAGTTGTGACAATGAAAGTCAAATAAGCCATCATGAAACTGAGAAACAAGAACAAAACTGTTAGACATCAGCCAAAACTTGGCTTACCAAAATCAACTGTTTGGAACATCATTAAGAAAAAAGAGAGCACTGGTGAGCTTACTAATCGCAAAGGGACCGGCAGGCCAAGGAAGACCTCCACAACTGATGACAGAAGAATTCTGTCTATAATAAAGAAACACCCGTCTCCAAACACCTGTCCGACATCTCAGAAACAATCAGAAATCTCCAAACACCTGTCCGACAGATCAGAAACACTCTTCAGGAGTCAGTTGTGGATTTGTCAATGACCATTGTCCGCAGAAGACTTCATGAACAGAAATACAGAGGCTACCCTGCAAGATGCTAACCACTGATTAGCTGCAAAAATAAGATGGCCAGGTTACAGTTTGCCAAGAGGTACTTAAAATAGCAACCACAGTTCTGGAAAAAGGTCTTGTGGACAGATGAGACAAAAATTAACATATCAGAATGATGACAAGGGTAAAGTATGCAGAAGGAACTGCCCAAGATCTAAAACATGCCACCTCATCTGTGAAACATGGTGGTGGGGGTGTTACGGCCTGGGCATGTATGGCTGCTGAAGGTACTGGCTCATTTATCTTCATGCTTGATACAACTGCTGATGGTAGTAGCATAATGAATTCTGAAGTGTATAGACACATCCTATCTGCTCAAGTTCGAACATACTGCAAAAAAGGGGGTTTTCAAAGCTAAAAAATGGTAAACTATTGAGAGGCCAAGTCAATCACCTGATCTGAACCCAATTGAGCATGCCTTTTATATGCTGAAGAGAAAACTGAAGGGGACTATCCCCCAAAACAAGCATAAGCTAAAGATGGCTGCAATACAGGCCTTGCAGAGCATCACCAGAGAAGACACCTAGCAACTGGTGATGTCCATGAATCGCAGACTTCAAGCAGTCATTGCATGCAAAGGATATGCAACAAAATACTAAACATGACTATTTTCATTTACATGACATTGCTATGTTTCAAACATTATGGTGCCCTGAAATGGGGGGACTATGTATAAACACAGCTGTAATTTCTACTTGGTGAAACCAAAATGTATAAAAATGGACTTTATTAAAATCTGACTGTGCACTTTAACCACATGTGATTTTTTTTCTATTACAAATCTCAAATAGTGGAGTATAGAGGCAAATAAATAAATGATGGATCTTTGTCCCAAACATTATGGAGGGCACTGTATAATTGCAAAATGAGAAGTTGATACAAATAGCTGAATTATTTGATAATTTGAGTGAAATGACTGGCTGAGGAAGAACAAATTGAATTAATGCAGAATTGGCATTTTCGTGTATTCTTAATTTTAAGGAAAAAGCCCCAAGTTCACAGCTACAGAAGTCTGAAGAAGGTTTCCGACCTGAAACGTCACCTATCTTTCTCCAGAGATGCTGCCTGACTCACTGAATTATTCCAGCATTTTGTGTCTACCTCACAGCTACACATGCAGGCCTTATGTCACTGCTGTACACAGGGCTTAATTGGAGGTTATGATCCATGACTGCAAAAAGTATCTAATGAGACCTTTTCATGGCTGAACTCCAAAAACATTATCAACTACCCTGAAGAAAGGTCCCGACCTGAAACGTTGCCTATCCATTCCCTCTACAAATACTGCCTAACATTCTCTCTTACAAAGGGCAAAGGACAAAGGACAAAGGACATTTATTGTCACATACACCAAATGGTGTGGAAATTGTCTTGCCATGCAGCACAAATTAGACACAACATTAAAGAAATTTAACATAAAACATAAAAACATCCCCCCACAGTGGTTCCCACTGTGGGGGAAGGCACAAAGTCCAGTGCCCATCCCATGTCCACCCATAGTCGGGCCTATTTAGGCCTCCACAGTAGCCTTCACGGAGGCCCGATGTTCCAGGCTGATCTCGCCGGGTGATGGTGCTCCGGTGTCGGGAGAACCCTCTCAGCGGCTTGGGACACCTGGAACGGCCACTTCCTTACTCGAGACCGCGGCTTCCAAAGCCAACAGGCTGCGCTGGATGGAGCTCCACCACTGGCGATCTACTGAAGCACTTTGTGGTTAGCTCACGATTCCAGCGCCCACAGTTCCTTGTGTTAGCAATTACTCGTGTGTTGTTGCCATGAAGCCGTCCACACTAACATCTGAACATTGGATAACATTGTCCAGGGCACAAGCAAGAAATGAATCCAGTCTTTCAACACCATATGGGGGTCAAACATCACTGATGATATGCTATACATTTCATTCAGGGGCAACCATTTTAAAATGAATGAATATTTCATTACAGTGAAATTCTTTGCTTGCATACCCAAGGTATGCAAATAGTCGCCACATAAGGGCACTGACAAAGTTGCAAAGTATACGCAGTATCCGCGCCATGTCCCCCTCTTTTCTAACCCCTCTCCCATCCCAACTACCACCCCCCCCCCTACAGTGGTCCCTCCACGCCCGGTCCTCTATTGCCCAATTTTCTTTCCCCTCCATTCACGACGGTCCCCCCACGCCGGGTCCTCCTTTGTTCCTGCCCTCGGCAGCGAAATAGTCACTCCACGTGGTCCGTCCTCATCCGTCAGTCGCAGACCCCATCGACCACCGCTACGACCTCTCCACTATCGCTTCCGGGTCCTCTCTGGACGCCTCCGTGGCACCAATGCAGGCCACAGCCACGGGCTCTGTTGATTCGCGGCGCGCGGACTCCGGCCCGCCGGGGCTCCAGCCTCACCGACTCCGCGGGTCACCGAGAGGCGTCCGCAGCTCTTGATGTGACTTTCTGGGATGTTAGGTTCAAAAAACAAAAGCAAAAGCAAAAATTCCACCCCCAGTGGAAATGTTAGTAGACCGTGTTCGGCTGCCTCTTAGGTGCTGCTTTCATTGACTTCCACCTTTAGCACGCACCTCACCGCAACCCCTGCCTCAAACTCTACACTAGTCAATAAACACATGACTTGAATCTTAAAATCTCAAAGTCACCAACACATAATAAAAATGTACAAAATCCTTTTTTGAAAGTTACTGGTTAAAAAGATAAATATCCCTAGTTTTTTTGTTGCGAAACTAGGACATTTCTCAAAGCTCCCAAAAATGGAAATTTGAATTCTACTGTGGGTTAACCAAACCAGCTAGAGCCAGTAATGTCTTTCCTAGATCTAATTTAATGCTCAGCAAATTAATCTTTAATTTCCCATTAGATTTTCATGGGAACTCGTTGAGAGTGAATGGACCTTATTAGACAAATCCCAGCAAAATGGAACATTCAGTGCTGTAGGGTCTGTAACTAGCTTCCAAAATATTATTAGATTACGAACATAAACAAATAAACTTGCAGGAAATATTCAACAATGTTATAAGGTGGATAAAGTTACCGGATTTACCAAAGAACATGACTGGCAACAATTAAGGATATATTGCTGAATTAAGCTTGTATACAGTAATGCACAATACTGTTGGAGCTGTACAAAGTTAGTTCTGGGTCCATCAATGTCTGGACTTTAAAATTTTAATCTTGATGTTTACGTCTCTCCAAGTCATAATCTCTGCTTCCTTCAATTTATAGCTCCAAAAATTCAGTATTCACTTAATTCTGGCCTCTCATGAATTGCTGTGTATCTGCCTACTATTTCATACAAGGAAAATCGTTCACTGTTTAAGTTCTAACCTCTGAGGTTCCCTTACAAAACATTTTCACCTCTTCTTTTAAGACGATTGATTAAATAAATCCTAGAATCTTATTATGTGATCAAAAGTTCTTTTTTTTTGTCTGATTTATTCTCCTATCAGGGATGTTTTAATATTATACTGTGTGTGGACAAAGAGGTTGTTCATTTTGCTCCAAAAATAAATAGAAAAAGCATTTCACGCAGCATCTTTTGTAACGATCCGTGAGTCTAATGTCCAGGCTCATTGAAAGAGGGAACCCTGCCAGATGGCTTGCACTCCTCCACCTTTTGACTGATCATCAAGCGCCAGGTACATTTATAAATGTGTGACTGGCGCTCTGCGGTGGTTGCATTGCCTGCAGGGCATTAACAGTGGGTGGCAGGAGGGAGGAAAGTGGTAAGAGCACTGGCTTCCTTGAGGCATAGGCAACGCTGCAGGATGAAACGCAAAAAGGATGAATCATTTGTTTCCCGTTCACTTATTTTAAAATCTCACTTTGCTCTGTGCATTCTGCTGTCCGTTGTCCAAAGGCATTGTAACCTTTGAAATTTTAACCCCAATTCTTTGCCTCAGGTAGCATGGATGGCAGGAATTGAATTTACAGGAGTATTTAATGCGAGCCAATATATTTAGCCAGATTCCCACTTTTTCAGTACTGCCCCCAAAATAGATGGCAAATCTCCATGAACTCGAGTGTGTAGGAAGGAAATGCAGATGTTGCTTTATACTGAAGGTAAACTAGTGTCTGAAGAAGGGTTTCCGACCCAAAAAGTCACCTGTCCCTCTTCTCCAGAGATGCTGCCTGACCTGCTGAGTTGCTCCAGCACGTTGTGTCTATCTCCACGAAATCTAGGTTTGATTGTAGTAGTGAACTTGAATATAAATGTTTTGATCCTCCTTGTATTGGTTACATTGCAGTAATTACAGATTACAGCCATAGTGGGCTTAAGTGGGCTACCAATAGTGAACTACGGTCCTCTGACCCTAAAATCTATTCCTTCTGTCCTCTATTCATTGTGGTGGCACAGTGGCACAGCTATTAGAGCTTCTGCCTCACAGTGTCAGAGAAATAGATTCAATGCTGACCTTGGGTGCTGTCTGTTTGGAATTTGCACATTCTCCCTGGGATCACGTGGATATTCTCTGGGTGCTCAGGTTTCCTCCCACATCCCAAAGACGTGCGGGTTTAGAGGTTAATTGGCCTCTGTAAATTGCCCCTAATGTGTAGGGAGTGGATGAGAAAGTGGGATAACAGAACTAGTGTAAATAGGTGATCAATGGTCAGTGTGGACTCTGTGGCCTGAAGGGCCTGTACCCATGCTGTATCTCTAAACTAAATTCTGACTGCCACTAGCACGGTTGGCATTTATTGCACACTTTTCACTTTAACTGAATGGTTTGCTCGACAATTTTCAGAAAGGTGGTTATAAGTTGGATCTTTTGGACCTAATGAACAGATATGAAATCTGTCGTGCTCAACCTTATGTATTCACCACTGTCCTTTACAGAAGATTTTATAACAGTCCACAGTAAAATGATGTATGTAAATTGACCAGGTTGGTCCTGCTACACACATCAACACATCACTCCACTCCCTTCTCCCACACTCATTGACATGCTTCTAATGGAGTGGCATCACTCCACCTCTCCTAGCCACCCAAGCCACCAATTAACTACCCCCGGTATGAAAGGTTCCAACGTTGCCCCCAAACCCTCTGCTCTGGCAACCAATGGACAAAATGGGCTGTACCATGCTCTACTCAATGAATGGCATGGACATTTGTACTCATCCCAACAGGAACTGAAGACCCAGCAGATCCAAAAAGTCTTCCACAGGGGTAAATAAAAACACTGGGGAAATTGGTCAAACATTTGATTATCAAATGGGTGGAAGACAGGAAAAAGACATATGGTTAACATGGAGAAAATAACATGCAAGAGGCCAGTCCTTTCAGTTTCTTTGCATGTCTGGAAGTTTCTGCTTTCTTCCAGCATTTCTTTCTCCATGCAAATATAGAGACACGGACTGAGCTGCCACCTCCAACCATGTTCTTTGTGTGGTCTAATTGCAAGTGAAAGAGCAGGGAAACCCAGCAACAGCTTGGAATTATTTTGATTGAGACATTGAGACAGGAGTGCGCACATCAGACCTGAACGCAAGTCCATGGGTCTCACTGCTTTACTATTGCTTTTATAATGCAAAATTGTAGATACTGTAAATGATGCTGGCTGCATCAAGCAAGCATTGGTTGCATTGTGTACGTGTGTACTGAATAAATATAAACCATTAAATAATTAAGTACAATTTAAAGTGTTTTATATTCTAACTTTCTGACTACAAATCATTGCAATCTGGTAACGTCATGGTTATCTGTAGTTGCACCACTTTTTGTTCCATGTTTATTGAATTTACCCAGCTGCTGAGATGGGATTTAAATCCATGTCTCTCCATCAATACTCCCGTCTAACCACTGTAACTCGTATATTAGGATGTGGGAAGCAGCATTTTGGATGAATTTAGGTTTATCAGAGAAGGAAGGTGGAAGGTTCACCTGGAGTTCACTGAGATGGACAAATCAGGAGGTGGCAATTGCATGGACGTAGGTTTGAGCAGCACATGAACCAAGGTAGTCTCAGAGTCAGGCAATATACCTGATGGTGCTCTACTCCCTCAATACCAAAGTGGAGAGTCACTTCAGATAATCTGCTTAGATCCTGGAATAGGATAACTTCTGATACAAAACGTGTGTTTTTTTCAACACAAACTGACACTGCGCATTTGTATAAAGACATTTAATTCATATCTCAGTTTAAAATTCAGTCTGCCCTTAGTCCACACAAGCTTTTAATTTGAGTGTTTTAATCGCGAAGTAAATTTAAGTGAAAATGATTTATTAATTAACTTGCTTTTAGCTGGTTGATTCAGGTTTTGTCTGACATGATACTGAGTTATATATTCAGCTAAGAATTGTCTTCATCCATTTGATATTTTTATTGTTCAGATCATTTTGGAACTCGAGTAATACTCCTCTGGCTTTTCCAGGCGTTTAACACCTTGATGTAGTTGGATCAACAACTCAAAAAGGTGTATGTTGAGATAAACCTTTTTTAATTAATATATCTATTTCATTAAAAAGTAAAGATGGATCTGTAATTATAGAAATTGAAATAAATACATCACTTTAAGCCTGGCTGCTCTAACTAGCTGTCATCTTGTTCCTATACTAGGAGAAACAATTGACAAAAAAAACTAGCATTGTTAATTATGAAATCTCTTTGAATTTTTTTTCACATAGCTATCAATTGGCTATAAAATACACACACTACTTAATCTCCTCATCACTGTGCATAATCTGCAAAACACACTGCTGGGGATATAGAAAGGTATTATAACGGTGGGGTGGCACGGCAGCACAGCGTTAGCGTTACTGCCTTACAGCGCCAGAGACCTGGGTTTGATCCTGACTTTGGGTGCTTGTCTGTATGAAGGTTGTACGTTCTCCCCGTAACCTGCGTGGTTTTTCTCAGAGATCTTTGGTTCCTCCCACACTCCAAAGACGTACAGGTTTGTAGGTTAATTGGATTGGTGTAAATGTATGAAATGTCCCTAGTGTGTGTAGGGTGGTGTTAATGTGTGCGGAACGTTGGTCGGACGGACTCGATGGGCCGAAGGGCCTGTTTCCGCGCTATACAACTAAACTAAACAAACAATAAACAAGCACAGTAGTCTGTTATCACCCAATTAGAGGTAAATGTAAAGCATGAAACTGCTGATGCTGAAAATCTGCATTAAAAACAAAAAGAAAAGCTGGAAATAATCAGCAGATCATTCAGTGTCTGTTCGCAAATCATCAGAATTGGTAGTTCAGGCCAATAACGCAGCAGAGTGGCAAGTCAGATGACATCCAGCTCATCCCTGATTTCACCATCAATGCATAGGAGTTCCTATATAGAACAGCTGGTCAGGGGGAAAGCATAATTTGGTCCAAGAACATCGATCAATGTAGGAATAAAGTTCTTGCATTATATCAGATAACATTTCCCCAGTGCTCAAAACACATTTATGTAGAATAAATTATG
>CM075977.1:138167120-138533697 GCA_038087875.1 Malacoraja senta
TTATAGTGAGAATTCAGCTGTGGAAGCCTGCCAGTCCCTTTGCGATTAGTAAGCTCACCAGTGCTCTCTTTCTTCTTAATTATGTTCCAAATATTGATTTTGGTAAGCCTAAGGTTTGGCTGATGTCTCTAACAGTTTTATTCGTGTTTCTCATAATGGCTTCTTTGACTTTCATTGGCACAACTTTGGTCCTCGTGTTGATAAACAGCAATAAAAGTTTCCAAAGGTGATGGAAAGGCTGGGGGAAAGACTAGGTGATGAGAGCTCTCTTATACCTGCATTAAGGAGGCATGTAAACACACCTGAGCAATTTCAAACACCTGTGAAGCCATGAGTCCCAAACATTATGGTGCCCTGAAATGGGGGGACTATGTATAAACACAGCTGTAAATTCTACATGGTGAAACCAAAAAGTATAAAAATTCCCTTTAATAAAATCTGGCGGTGGGGGCGCTGTTGAGCGATGAAAGAGTAACAGCATTTCCTGATAGCTCTGACAATTTAATCTTTTTAAACACACAAAAATGCTGATACAATTACATTAAGTCTTTTATTGAAATTTCGTTATCAAGAGAACAAAATTTACGCAAACAGGAGAGACAACGTTGACATGAGGAAGACCAAAACCAAGAAAAACGATTCGAGCAAACTTGGCCTGGACCAAGCACCAACCTTGCCTAACATGCTGATGCTGGAGGAGATGAACGAGGAGGAGGAAGTCCCATCCAACAAGGCTGTGCTGGCTGCTATCGTTGTGCTAAGGACTGAGATAGCCCAAATTAAGAGTGACATATGCACAACCATCGATAGCCGTATCAAAAATGTTTACACGGACTTAAGAGAGGAAATAACCACGGCTAAAAGAGATTTACTAATTTCCATCGCTAAGCTTGAGACAACGGCGACCTCACACAACACTATCAAGGAGATGGAAAAGTCAGCCTCATTCCACTCGGATAGTGTTAGCATGCTACAACAACAAGTGGCTCGTCTCAACTCGGAGCTGGAAAAGATTACTAAAAAATGTGAGAACTTAGAAGGCAGATCGAGAAGACACAATGTCAGAATCATCGGGATTCCTGAGGGGAAAGAAGGGCCCAAACCGAGAGATTTTATTGTCCAACTCCTGCAGGAGACACTCTCGCTGGAGGAGAAACCACTTATCGACAGAGCGCACAGGACCCTCCGGCAGCGATCCGCACCCTCTGAACCTCCCCGGCCCTTTGCAATAGGTCCACATTACTACCATACCCTGGAAGATATCCTACGCAAAGCGGCATCGACAAGAATCATCCAATACCAAGGTAAAAAGATCCAAATCTTCCCCGACTACCCACCAACCATTGCAAAACGGAGAGCACTCTTCACTAAAACCAGAGAAATGCTACGGGACCAACCCGGCATCAGATAAGGCCTGTTCTACCCAGTGAAACTCCTGGTGACCTACAACGGTGAGCTAACTTCATTCACCGATCCCCAAAAAGCCCAGGACTACGCGGAACACCTCCTCAGAACACGGTCAGACACAACAAAAAACATATAATACACCGGATGGTCCAGCCTCTCTCTATTATATATGTTTGTGTTTCACAAGTTCTCTAACTGTTGTTAACTAATTCATTGATACTATGTTATAACCAGTTGTTTTTGTTCCTTATATTTTTGGAAAGTTGTCGAGCTATTTTTAAGGTAAGAAGTAACGGAGGTAAACAAGGTTTACAGTTACTTAGTAGAGAAGCTTCTTATGTTTGACATTTAGTTTTTTTTAATTATTATTTCTTTTGTTTCCTTTTTTTCCCCATAGTGAACTCACGCCATAACTATTTTGGTAATGGCTGGAGATATTTTATTTTTGTTATTGTTGTAAGTTACTGGTTCTAATGCAGAAAACACAGAGAAAATCAGACAGGGACAGATCTATTCAGGAAGATCGAACTCTTGTAGATGACACCCCTTATGATATACAATTGGGATGCAAAATAACGTAAGTAATGAGACTGGCACGGAAAAATGTTTGACATTCACAAGTTGGAATACTAGAGGAGTAAACAACCCAGTCAAAAGACGCAAAGTACTGGCTCGTTTGAAATTACTGAATTCAGATATAATGTTTTTGCAAGAAACACATCTAAAGAATGACTCTCACAATAGGGCAAAATGGATAAAAGACATATATCATACAACCTTTTCCACAAAGGCAAGAGGAACAGCAATATTAATAAGAAAAGGGATACCCTTCATTCATAACAAAACAATTGCTGACAAGGAAGGACAGTATCTGGTCGTGACAGGGGAAATACACAGTACACCCTTAACTCTAGTTAATATATACGCACCCAATATAGACAACCTTTCATTCTTCAAAAAGGTCTTTGCCCTTATACCTGATATATCTCAAACAAATTTAATAATAGGAGGAGACTTTAACACTGTTTTGGATCCATATCTTGACAGATCATCCACCAAATCGACCCCAAGAAACAATTCAAGTGAACTCCTAAATACATTCCTCAAAAATATGTTTTTCAGATGTATGGAGGATCGAGAACCCTGCTGGTAGAGACTACTCTTTTTACTCCTCAGTACATAACTCATACAGTAGAATCGATTACTTCCTGGTAGATACAAAATTAATACCCTTTACAACAAATGTTAAATATCACAATATTGGGATCTCAGATCACAGTCCTCTCACTTTTTCACTGTACTTGGAAAACATGACCTCATCATATAGAACCTGGAGACTGAACTCGCAGCTACTAACTGAAAAAGAGTTTTGTGAATATTTAAAAACCCAAATTAATATTTATTTTGAAACCAATGATTTCCCAGAAACCACCCCTGCCACATTGTGGGAGGCCTTTAAAGCCTCTTATTCGAAATTGCAAGAAACAAAAACAATAAAATAAAAATAGAAGAATTAGAAAAACAGATCCAAAAATTGGACAGGGATAACGCACTCTCTCCCTCCCTCCCCTGATTTACATAGGAAAATAGCAAATTTGAGATATCAATATAATCAAATACTCTCTGCAAAAATAAGCAAGACATTCTTTATACACCAAACAAAAATACTTCGAATTCAGAGAGAGACCGCACAAATTATTGGCACGACAGCTTAGAAAAATGGAGACTGACCGAACAATACATAAAATTAAGAGTAACAATGGAACAGTGCTAACAAAATCCAAAGACATAAATGATTGATTCCTAGAGTTTTATTCCACCCTATATACGCCCAGATGCACCACAAACTCCCCTGTCATGAATGACTTTCTTAATAAATGCAATCTCCCTAAATTGAGTGAAGAAGAATGCAATGGTCTTAACTTTGATCTCCGTGTTATAGAGATTGAAAAAGCCACCTCGTCTCTTAAAACTGGTAAAGCACCAGGCTCAGATGGACTTCCAAGTGAATTATACAAGACATTTAATGATACTCTGACACTATATATATATATATGGACAAGCACAATCGGGCGGCGCCCAACCACCAACTCTAACTGAAGCAACAATTACAGTGATTCATAAGAAAGGAAAAGATGCCTAAGATGTCAATTATTAAAGATGTAATAATGGGGCATTTGGATAGCAGTAAAAGGATTAGTCCAAGTCAACATGGATTTATGAAAGGGAAATCATGCTTGACTAATCTTCTGGAATTTTTTGAGGATGTGACAAGTAAAATGGATGAAGGGGTGCCAGTGGATGTAGTGTTATCTAGACTTTCAGAAAGCCTTTGATAAGGTCCTGCACGGGAGACTGGTGACTAAAATTAGAGCACATGGTATTGGGGGTAGGGTGTTGACATTGATTGAAAATTGGTTGGCAGGAGTTGGTTGGAAAGAGTAGGAGTGAACGGGTCCTTTTCAGAATGGCAGGCAGTGGCGAGTGGAGTGCCGCAAGGCTCGGTGTTGGGGCCGCAACTGTTTACCATATATATTAATGATTTGGAAGAGGGAATTAGGAGCAATACTAGCAAGTTTGCGGATAACACAAAGCTGGGTGGCAGTGTGAACTGTGAAGAGGATGTTAGGAGGTTGCAGGGTGACCTGGACAGGTTGAGTGAGTGGGCAGATGCGTGGCAGATGCAGTATAATATAGATAAATGTGAGGTTATCCACTTTGGCGGCAAAAAACAAGGGGGCAGATTATTATCTCAATGGGGTTAGGTTAGATAAGGGTGAGGTACAGCGAGACCTGGGTGTCCTTGTACACCGGTCACTGAAAGCTGGCGTGCAGGTACAGCAGGCAGTGAAGAAAGCTAATGGAATGTTGGCCTTCATAACAAGAGGATTTCAGTATCGGAGTAAAGAGGTTCTTCAGCAGTTGTATAGGGCTCTGGTGAGACCACATCTGGAGTATTGTGTACAGTTTTGGTCTCCTAATTTGAGGAAGGACATCCTTGTGATTGAGGCAGTGCAGCGTAGGTTCACGAGATTGATCCCTGGGATGGTGGGACTGTCATATGAGGAAAGATTGAAAAGACTAGGCTTGTATTCACTGGAGTTTAGAAGGATGAGGGGGAATCTTATAGAAACATATAAAATTATAAAAAGACTGGACAAGCTAGATGCAGGAAAAATGTTCTCAATGTTGGGCGAGTCCAGAACCAGGGGCCACAGTCTTAGAATATAGGAGAGGTCATTTAAGACTGAGGTGAGAAAAAACCTTTTCACCCAGAGAATTGTGAATTTATGGAATTCCCTGCCACAGAGGGCAGTGGAGGCCAAATCACTGGATGGATTTAAGAGAGAGTTAGATAGAGCTCTAGGGGCTAGTGGAATCAAGGGATGTGGGGAGAAGGCAGGCACGGGTTATTGTTAAGGGACGATCAGCCATGATCACAATGAATGGCGGTGCTGGCTCGAAGGGCCGAATGGCCTCCTCCTGCACCTATTTTCTATGTTTCTATGTTAAATAAGTTCATACCCTCCGATCTCACTGCTAAATATAGATGGCAAGCTGTTTGCTAAAATCTTAGCCAATAGATTAAGCCCATTAATAAGTAAATTAATACACAAAGATCAAACAGGGTTCATACCTAATAGACAATCCACCTTTAACTTGAGACGTCTATTTAATATCATGTACACAAAAAGGGAAGGAAACAACGACTTGGCTATATTAACACTTGACGCGGATAAAGCATTTGACCAGATTGAGTGGCCATACTTATTCGAGCTTGTCAAGAGATTTAACTTTGGATGCAACTTTTTGGAATGGATTAAGCTTCTGTATAAAAACCCGACGGCACAAACTCTCACAAACCAAACACTCTCATCTCCCTTTAATTTGTTCAGGGGAACAAGACAGAGCTGCCCCCTATCAGCATTAATATTTGCCCTAGCTATAGAACCTCTTGCTCAGAGTATTCGATTAGATCCTCGCATTCATGATTACGACACGAAAGAGACTACAAATAAAATATCTTTGTACGCGGATGATATTCTCCTGTACATAACGGAACCTCAAACCACTATTCCAGCAATACTGGAAAAAATTAATCTGTTTGGTACATTTTCAGGCTACAGTATTAACTGGAATAAAAGTATACTGTTGCCAGTTCATACCATCCCCTCTGATACATTGGAGAATTTTCCTTTCAGAGTAACAACAGATAAATTTACCTATCTAGGGATTGAGGTTACAAAGCGTTACTCTTCCCTTCTACAGGCCAATTTCCTTCCCTTATTAGAAAACTAAAAAGCAAAATCCAATTCTGGAAAACTCTTCCAATTTCCTTACTCGGAAGAGTGAATACCATTAAAATAATCTTCTTACCCCAGCTACTATATCTAATTCAGAGCATTCCTATTTCTCTTACAAAAACATTTTTAAGAGATTAGATTTGATAATAATACCTTTCTTGTGGAATTACAAAACTCATAGGATAAACAAAAATCAGCTCTACAAATCAAAAATTAAGGGCAGGCTTGCTTTTCCAAATTTCAGATTATATTACTGGGCCTCCACCATCGAGTCCTTTGCTTTCTGGCTTGACACCTCAAACATCCCTCTGAATTGGCTAAAAATAGAAAAAGAAGTCACCCATACTCAATAGGTACCATCCTACTAGCTCCTACTTCAATTGATAAATCATATTATGGATTTAATCCTGTTATACACAATTTGATACATATATGGAAGCAAATCAGAACCCATTTTGAACTTAAACCTATATCTCTTGCTTTGCCCATAGCAAACAACCCCACATTCAAACCATCTACTTTAGATAAGACTTCTCTACATGGAGTGAATTAGGAATCCACAGTGTCAGAGACCTATATATCGATGGTACGTTTGCCACCTTTACACAGCTACGAAAGAAATTTGAACTCCCAAATAGTAACTTCTTCAGATACTTGCAAATCAGGGATTAAATACGAAAGCATCTGTCGGGATTTGAAGTTGAGAGGCAGGCTCAAATAGATGACTGCCTTAAAACATCACCATATAAAGACAAATTCATCTCCTATATGTATGATGTCCTTCTATCAATAACCTCTCCATCCTCTAGCAAGTATAAGATCAATTGGGAAAAAGACATAAATGTGCAAATACCAGGTGAAATATGGGAGAAAAGCCTCAAACGTATACATAGGTGCTCAAACAATGCTAGACACTGCCTCATACAGTTCAAAACTATACATAGACTTCACTACTCCAAGGCAAAAATACACAGTATATATCCAAATATTTCTCCTACTTGTGATAAATGTCACTCCTCAGATGCTAATCTTTTTCATAACTTTGTATCGTGCCCTAAACTCACTTCTTTCTTATCTGATATATTTAAATATCTCAGATATACTTAACATCCTGTTAAATTCAGAGCCCTTATTAATCATCTTTTGGGTATCTGAAACATCAAGACAACTTACAACTGCTCAACGACAATTCTTCTCCTACTGTCTCATTACGGCAAAGAAACTACTGCTCATGTCATGAAAAAAAACAACAGCTCCCAATTCCAGAATGTGGCTTCATGACTTGACCAGTACATTACATTTAGAAAGAATAAGATATGTTCTAAAGGATAGTCAACCAATAAAATCTGGCAACCATTTATGTCATTTCTTGCACAGAAGAATATTGACACATAACACAAACCTACCTACACTTTAAACCATCCATTTTAATGAAATTATGAGTAAGGGATAGAAGACAAGAGTTAGAAGCTTTCGAAACAAAGAATTATTGCACTGAACTGCTCCCTATGTACTGTAGTCACCTTCTGCACTTTACTTATGTATTTATTTATTTTTATTTTTATTATTTACTTTTTTTTCTCCCCTCATTATTTATTTATTACTTTTTTTAAATGTTGTTTTTAAAAACATGCCCATCCATATTGTTTGTATAATACTCAAATGTTCTGTTTTGATAAAATCTGACAACACTTTAACCACATGTGTTTTTTTACTTTTACAAATCTCTAGTTGTGGAGTATAGAGGCCAATAAATAAACGATGGGTCTTTGTCCCAAACAGCATGGAGGGCACTGTACATGTGATACAAGTTGGGCGACAGTAATATCCCAAGGACGCACAAACTATGATGTGGAAAAACAGCAGGAATTTCAGCTGTGTTGGTGCTCTTAAAAGTTAAAGATTAATCTGTGGACACCATTATGAATCATTTGGCAGGTTAAAAACAGGTTGCATTAAATTATTGCATTTTCTTCATCCTATTTATTGGTTTCCTGGTTTTACTGCAAGATCATCAAGAGTTTGTATGTTAATTAGCCTCTGTAAAATTGCCCCTAATGTGTAGGGAGTGGATGAGAATGTGGGATAACATAGAACTTGTGTGAATGAGTAATCGATGGTCAGCATGGACTAGGTGGGCTGAGGGGCCTGTTCACATGCTATATTTCTAAATTAAACTTAAACCCCTATCCCACGGTACGAGTTCATTCCAAGAGTTCTCCTGAGTTTGCCCTGATTCGAACTCGGAGATTTACAGTAATGGCCACTCGTCGGTACTCGGGGCTCTCGTGGACATTTTTCATCATGTTGAAAAATCTTCACAAGTCTTCCCGTGCTTACCTGCCATTAGCGAGTCTTCCCGAGTACCTGCTGTTAGCGCTAAGAGACGTCCCCGAGCTCTGACGTACCCGCTACATTCATTCTCTGCTTACCACGAGTTTGATTTTTTTAAAACTCGGGAGAGCTCTTGGAATTAACTCGCACCGTGGGACAGGGCTATAAACTGGAGATGCAGTAAAAGATTGTGCCCCAGAGGTTGTTGAACGTGTGGGTGTGTGCGTTTAATTAGCACTGCATGGGGAGTTCTAATTTTGAATTGATTTGAGGCTTGGAAAATAGTTGATCTGTTTCACAAATAGTGCAATCTATTGCATAAAGTAAGATAATGAACCAAGGGCCGTGTGTGTGCCCTGACGTGGAGTGTGTGGTAGTCTAAATCTTTTTAACAGGAAACCAGTTTTGCTTTCATGTTCTTTTGCCTAATTGGGGCGCGATTAAAGATAACAGTCATGATGCCAGATATGCTCTCCAGTGACATGGGTAGAAGTGGGAGTGCTGGATTATGGGAATAGGTATCACAATCTCTGATTGTTGATGGGATGGTGATGGCAAGTGGTTCAATTTCATTCTCTTCAGTTTTATTTTTGTAATTAAAGTAGCTTTTAAATAATTTTATTCATGGGACAATGATGGGACATTGGGTCAAGCTCCTGTTTCCTCTCGTACCTTATTCCTGCAGGTGTACTAATGTTTTGCGGTCGCACAGTTCATATCAGATTCACTATTGTAGTTATCCCACGGAGTCGAACAGTCCTCGATCAGCAATTGGGTCTCAAATGGTGGCACGCCGGGGGGTCACCACCAGACCACCCTGATGACCTTTGGGCAAATCACACATTGAACTGCGTTTAAATGGTGAATCAGAAGTGTAGAAAATAGTTTGGTAGGTCTAAAATAAATGCATAAAATAATTTAAAAATTAGTTTGCTTACAAAATAAAAACTGAAGAGAATTAAATCAAACCACTGGCAGTAATTATCTTTTAAATCCACGATGGTGATCCCTTGTAAGTGATGCTATTCTGTCAATGCCATCTGCGGTTGGCTAGTAGATGGGGGGGTGGGGGGGGGTCGGGTCAGGTGGATCAAGGTTCTGTACAACTCTACCCACCCTTACAGCAGAGTGGGAGGTCAGTGATACTTCCAATACCTTCCTGACTTGGGAAAAGCAAACACCAGGCACAGATATCAAAAACGTGTTGCCCCTGCAATGTTCTTTAAGCAGTCTTTCACTCTGGAATGCCTCGTGGCCGTGCAGCACAATCCTGGGCATTGTGTCATCAGACAAAGGCATTCTGCAGATCAAGGTTAATGGTGGCGGAGGGTCCTCAAACAAGCAAAATTGCCTTCTTCATTAAGGATGACCTATGAGCCATCCTGGAGGAATGAAGTGTAATCTTCATAGATAGCCTCCCTAACTCTGACTCCGATTGTGACTAGCTTTTTCACAGTCCAGGAACAGGCCTCATAATTTCTCAGTTAATGCTTGCTTTAGCAGTTCAGGTCCAGGACGTTTACAAACCACATCTTCTCATTAGTAAATTCGGAGCACATGGCAAAATGAACTTGTATATTATCACTAGCACAGTGCATTGTTCCCATTGCCAAATTAAAACCATTAGTGCTGATTATGTTAACCACTTTCTTATCTGTGCAGGATGCCAGCCAAAATGATGATACTTCTTTCTCTGCAAGAGTGTGATATCAACGTATATTGCATGCCTATTGATATCACACTGTCTCCAATGGCCTTCCTGTATAAATATGTCTTTAAAAAAAATGAAAACTGAACCACACACAGAATTCTTGATTGCATTTAAGGATTTTGTTTCGGATTAACTTCCTTTGAATGACAATAAAACCTTAGTACTAAATAGAATTTTGAGATCTATTTGATTAGTTAGGATGTTTATGGCAGGAGGCTTTGTTACATGACCAACAGAGATATATGTCCGAGCTGGCAACCCTAATTTATTGAAGCCCAGTTTATTTAAAACAAAAATAGTGTCCGTGTATTCCACCAGTACATAGATCAAAACTATTACGCTGTAAAGGACTATTGCGCAAAAAGTACTATTTACACAGTGCCTAATTGTTTCCTCTTTTAGCAGTATTCCTGGCCATGGTATTCTGTCATGAGAGCTGATAACATAAACTGGATTAGTAGGTGAATAAGTGGCCATTCAAACGTTACCACCTTCGTAGTTAGTTATTGTAGTGAAAGTAGCTATTTCAATGCCAATGCAAATACTGTCTAATCCCACATGTAATGTTCTCCACTAGAATTCTCCTGCTATTGCAGTTGCAGTTGTGTTAAAGCATTCAGATTATTACAACCTGTAGATTGATGATGCATGTGAATCAATCACACTTAGCCAGCATCACTAACTCCACCCCATTATAACATTTGTACTAACGCCCATTCCCAGCACCGTTAGTTGAAGCAGCCAGGATGAACTGACAACACCTCGTTTTGTAATGCTGCCAAGTTAATGTGCTGATTAAAGATGTGTGTAAATCTTATACTGTTTGAAGTGATTTACATGGTGTCAGAAGTGGGATTAATGCACAGGCGGATTTCATCCTTTCCCTTCTTGACTGTGGCAATCATGGTTGAGACCCAGTCGGTGGGGTCGCTGACTGCTTCAATTACGCCTTTGGAGACCATGTCCTTCAGCATAGAGTGAACCCTGTCAGTCATGGCAAATGACAATCTGTGCGGGTTTCGGACTACGGGTGTCACATCGGGATCAATAATAATCTTGTAGGACACAGGCAACTTGCCTAGGTTGTTGTTGAAGAGACCAGGGAAGTCATTCAGTGGATCAAAAGAAACTTGCAGTTTGTGGACAGTTTTATCAAAGGAAATCAGCCCCAGTTCCTGACAGGCACGATTGCCAAGCAGGGTACCGAATTAAAGTTCAACACATGGAAAGTCAATTCCCTCGTTGTTTTCTTCAGTACACATTTCAAGTTGGTTTTGCCCAGAGGAACTAGCACCTCCCCACCAAAAGCATGTAACGTGGACGCGTCCTTGACAAGTGGCTCGTTAGCCCTGATCTTGTTAAAAAGGTTGATTGACATTGTGTTGACTTTCGCGCCCGTGTCCAGTTTCGCGCCAAAAGCAACATTGTTTACAGATATCGTCACTGTAGGATCAGAGTTCTTGGCAGCAGCATGCTGTAACATGTAAACAGTAGGGTCGTCTTGCGAGTTAATTGGAATATATTCGGGGGCGGCTTCGAGCTGGAAATGGGGAGTCAGTATGTTGCTGTCTCGTTGCAAAAAATTGAGATTAGACTTGGGACTGGGCGCATTCTTTCCTCGGGCCCTTAACGACCACACCATCCTGAACCACCAGTTCATCACATGGACATTCACAAGGTAGTGGTACCTGCATCGCTACAAGACGAATACTTCAAAGAGGTACACAGCAGTCACCCAGGAACCGACTCCACACTGGCACGCGCCCGGGATCTGTTCTACTGGCCCGGAATGGCCACGTACATCCGCGACCGCGTAGCCTCCTGCCCCACTTGCAACAATCTTGCACCTCATCAGCAGCGGCAACCCCTTCTGCAACAACGTCCACCAGCATTGTCTTGGTCGTCGCTGGCTGCGGACATTTTCGAATGGTGCGGTAAGCACTACCTCGTTCTGGTCGACTCATTTTCCAACTGGTTTGAACTTGACCAACTGACCTCCCTCACTCTGAGATGGTCATCAAGAAGCTGAAAAGACAATTCTCAGCCCATGGCATTCCTGTCATTCTGAGAACCGACAATGGTCCACAGTTCACCAGCCACTTGTTCAAGCTTTTCGCAGACCGATGGAAATTCCAGCACGTCACAAGCAGTCCCGAGTATCCACAGAGTAATGGACTCGCTGAACGCGCTGTCAGAAGCGCCAAGCACTTGCTGGAGGGAGCGCGCATTTCAAAGTCGGACGTCTATCTCGATCTCCTGAATCTCAGAAACATCGTAAGAGACGGAACCTTGGGGTCTCCAGCACAGCGGCTGCTGTCGAGGGTGACGAGGTCTCCGGTCCCCCATCGCACAACAGCGGCTGGTTCCTCGGGTGTTGAAGCCCACCACTATCCAGCAACGTCTCCCAAGAGAAGCACGACATCCAGAAAACGGTCGTACGACAGTTCCAGCAGACCACTCCAGCCTCTACTGCCGGGCCAGGTCATCCGTCTACGAACTCAACTGGACATTCTCGTCTGGGCGTTGTTGTGTGCCCGACTGATGAGCCGCGATCGTACCTTGTGGACTGTGAGGAAGCGGTTTACCGGAGAAGTCGACAACACCTGCTTGCTGTGAAGGAGCCCCGACCACCGCCTGCTGATCCCTATGCTCCGCCGCTCCAGTTCCAGCCGTCTTCCGCAATGTCTCCCGCCCGTCCCCGCATGCCTGGCACCCCCCCCCCCCCCCCACGTCCCTCTGTCTCCACTAACCACGGGGTTACACCCACCGCATGTTTCCCCCCTCGGTCACCACAATCCTCTCCCGTGCGATTTTCACCTTCAGCCTCTCCGCCTAATCCTTCAGTTGAGGGAGGGGATGGTTGGGTCCACACACGCTCGGGCCGTGTTAGTAGACCACCAGACAGGTATGGCGAGTATGTTTAATACACTTCCTTTCCACATTTAATCTTTAGGGGGAAGGATGTAGATTGATGATGCATGTGAATCAATCACACTTAGCCAGCATCACTAACTCCACCCCATTATAACATTTATACTAACGCCCATTCCCAGCACCGTTAGTTGAAGCAGCCAGGATGAACTGACAACACCTCGTTTTGTAATGCTGCCAAGTTAATGTGCTGATTAAAGATGTGTGTAAATCTTATACTGTTTGAAGTGATTTACACAACCCATGACAATGTTTTAAATTAATTTAATACTGCAGCAACAAATTGTAGAAAACCAGTACTCTATTTGCCCACACTGTCACTGAAATGAGTGATCGTTTAATTCAATACATGATTTATAATTATCGTGCTTGGAATTTGCTGTGTGAAAACAAGCTCCCCAGTCAAAGTAATTAATACATTTACATTTCAAAAAATGCATGGTGTCTCAGGACAAAGATAGTTCCCATTGCAGCTAATGAGAATAGGAAAAAAACAGTGGAGTTAAGGAGTTAAAGTTTTCTTTTAAAGCAAGTTTTAAAAATGAAATGTGCAGTACTTAGATTTTTTTTCCTGTCGGTTTGCTTCGCGCTGTGGCACTTGTTTTTTCTCCATCTCTCTGGCTTGTTTTGGGTGAGGAGTTTATTGCTTCTAATGAGGGACTGTACGTTTTGACAGTGAGCTGAGTTGTTTGTTATGTTGCTCATCACAATGCTGAGTATAAATAAACTTTAGAATGTTGCAATGTGCTGGCTCTCTCATATAGTTGTGCCTGACATTTAATTTTCAGTATGAGTCCAAATATTAAGTTAATTAGTTATTTTGCATTTACACTCTGAGGATAACTGAGACGAGATAGATGGAGTAGTGCATCAGAAATTTGGCCATATACAGGTCTTTTCCCAACTGTCTGCATGGATGGTGCTTTTGCAATGTTAGTAACCAAGACAAGAGACTTGTGCAATCACTTGTGGTTATAAAATCATGGTGATTGTGTGCTCAAAAATTTTCCATGTGTCAGCTGGGCTCTGTTGGAATAATTCTTTGAACTAGAAACTAATGGGTACAATCCCCAGAACAGATCAGTTTTACTACTTAATGGGAAATATTCTGGAGGCTGAATCTAAACACTCGGTAAATCTTGCTGCATCTGTGGAGAGAAAAATTGTGTTCGCTTTTCAATACAACGATCCTTCTCAAAAAAGTAGCTAAAACCAGTTTAATGATGCAGAGGGCGGTGGGAGAAAATGAGAGAAATCTTGAGATAAGATGGAAGGCAGAAGAATTTATATGAGGATGGTGATGTTAAGATATAAAGTGGTGTTAATAGAGCAAGTAATGAAACAAAAGTCAGTGCAACGACAGCTGGTCTCATAGCTTCACCAATCCAGGTGCTGTATGGGTAGAGTTTGTACCTTCTTTTTATAATTGTCTAAGTTCCCCCCAGATGCACCCCAATTTTCTTCCATACGGAGAAGATGTGCTGATCTTCATGTGACTTAGCCAGTATAAAATACCCTTAGAAGAGTTGACTGGTGGGACCATCATGGCCGTCTTAATGGGTGAGTGAGGGATAGTAAGGGGGTGTGGGGGGGGGGGCAGCCTTGAGTGTGCCAGCATGGAATCAGTGAGCCAAGTGGCCTCTTTCCATGTTGCAAGGAAATATGAAACAAAAGATGAAGATGTAAAGACAAATTACTGAATCAATATTTGAAATTTTAGGGGTGGCGCAGTGGTAGACTTGCTGCCTTACAATGCCAGACACCTGGGTTTGACCCTGAATATGGATGCTGTCTGTACGAAGGTTGTATATTCTCCCTGTGACCGCGTGGGTTTTTTTTCTGGGTGCTCCGGTTTCCTCCCACATTGCAAAGACATTTGTAGGTTAATTTGCTTCTAGAAATTGTCTCTAGTGTGTAGGATAGAACTAGTGTAAAGGTGATCATTGGTCAGCGCAATCTCAGTGGGCCAAAGGGCCTGCTTCCACGCTGTATCTCTAAACTAAATTAAATTGTTGAACTCATTAAACCAAATGTCACAGTCATACTGCACAGAAACAGGCCCTTCAGCCCAACTCATCCATGCTGATCAAGATGCCCCATCTAAGCTAGTCCCATTTACCTACGTTTGGTGCATATCCCTCTAAACCTTTACTATCCATTTACTGGTCCAAGTACCTTTTCAATGCTGTTATCCCATGTCCTCAATTCTTTGTTTCCCCGACCCTTCCTAAAAGACTCTGTGCATTCACCCTATCAATTCCATTCATGGTTTTACACCTCTGTAAGATCACCCCTTAGCATTCTGTGCTCCAAGGAATAAAGTCCTAGCCTGCCCAATCTCTCCCCATAGCTCTGGTCCTCGTGTCCGGGCAATGTGTCTTGGCAAAGGGGGCTATGCTACTCTTTGAGTGTTGAACTTCTTGGAAGAATGTGGGAAGCCAAGAACAGAAAGTTGGGGTAAGTGTAAGGCCGGGAATTGAAAATGATAGGCAGCTGGAAACTTGGAGTCCTCCTCGCAGATGAACTGAGATTTCCAATTAAGCAGGGCTTCCTTTTGCGGAACTGTTAAGAGTGGTTTTCCTTGTAAAAGATCTTAAAATATCATTCATTGCAAATATGTCTGGATGTGATGATCAAACAATATTTGCAGCCAACGCCATTTAAAAAAGCTTAGCTCCTCTTGTGTGAGGTTGCTGGATCAAAATGGCAGTGTTCAGTCAAACTATAATGAGAGAAAACACTGCATTAAAAACGAACTCATTGCATCT
The DNA here is from genome assembly GCA_038087875.1 of Malacoraja senta. Taxonomy (NCBI): domain Eukaryota; kingdom Metazoa; phylum Chordata; class Chondrichthyes; order Rajiformes; family Rajidae; genus Malacoraja; species Malacoraja senta. The sequence goes on from CM075977.1 coordinate 138,182,576, forward strand.
GCTGTCAGTGAGTACACATTTTAATAATGGGGAATTTAATACACTCTTCAGTTGACAATGATTTATTTACTCAGCGATTAAAAATTATACAGTTTATTCAGAATAGAATTTGTAAAGCAAATTTAAAATTGTGTTTGGAAGCTATTGAGGTAGATACTTATTTAACAAAAATGTAGATAATTTTGGGACAGAACTCAAATCACAACCCTGTGAACTTTGTGCTTAAGAAGGAACTGCAGATGCTGGAGAATCGAAGGTAGACAAAAATGCTGGAGAAACTCAGGGGTGAGGCTGGGGTGAAACTCACCCGCTGAGTTTCTCCAGCATTTTTGTCTACCCTGTGGACTTTGGTTTGATTGCACTAAACATTTTGGTTTTGCACTTTTATGATCTAGTTACCTTGTATTACTGATTATTATCATATTATTGATTATTGTGCATTTATTTGTTGTATTGTTGTATTAATGGGTCTTTAAAGCTGCTGCATGTAAGAATATAATTGTTTCATTTGTGGTGCAAGTGACAATTAAATCCCTGACTTTTGAGATGGGCAGAAGTTTGATCTTTCAATATTCAATAGTCGTCTCTCGGCACTAAAGCTATATTATGTGCATAAAGCAAAATGCAAGAGGAACTAAGTGGATCGGGCAGCATCTGTGAAAGGAATGGACTGACAACGTTTTTGGTCGGGACCCTTCTTCCAGCAACTGCAGTCTCTTGCGTCTCCACCTGTGTTACGTACTTGAATGTTATGCATTCAAGTTCTGGACCTTAAATGCATAACATTCTGACTCTGCCATAATGGCGTTATAGATATTGCATTAAATATTTCACTGGCATCATATTGTGTAAAGAACTACCCAGAGTAGCCATATTGAATGGCATAAATATTTTCACCATTTCACTAAGTTGGTCGCTTGTGCCAAGCAAAGCTAGTTGCTAATGACCGTAGAGATGGGACTAAGGAGACTCGGGTGAAGCAGCGAAGTGCTGATAAAGCACTTCCGGGAAAATATTCTGCACACATATTATTTACTTAGCACTGCTAAAGGCGACCAGCTTCAGAATGTTTTTCATTTTTATGCATTGGGCCACATCTAGTCCTGCATAGATATATAGTACCTAGAAGCTTGCAGGTGAATTATTCAGCATGCTTAACAATTTATTCACCTTTCCCCACTGACTAACAACAATAAGAGATGGCATTCAGGCTAGAAAACTGCCAATTTTCCCGGAATCAGTGGGATTATTAGTTTGTATCCTTGTTATATTCAAGTTGCTGTGCACGGTACTGTGTGTCTGTGATCCAAAAGGGATTTTATCTTTCCATATGGATAAATCATACAGCTACTTTCAAAAAATAGCTTGGACAATGCTTCTCTCCTCAGAGCTCAAGCAGAGTCTTCACTGTAAGCTAATGGTACTTTGCCTGCAGTATAGGAAATAAATAGTCAGGATACGAGCAGCATTGTGGCGTAGCGGTAGAGTTGCTGCCTTTCAGCGCCAAAGACCCGGGTTCAGTCCTGACAACGGGTGGGTTTTTTCCGGGAGCTCCGATTTCCTCCCACACTCCAAAGACGTACAGATTTGTAGGCTAATTAGCTTGGTAAAGTTGTAAAATTGTCCCTCGTGTGTACAGGGTAGTGTTAGTGTGCAGGGATTACTGGTTGGTGCAGACATGGTGGGCCAAAGAGCCTGTTTCTGCACTGTATCTTTAAACTAAACTAAAACGGTATGAGTGAATAAATAGGGAGACAAGAGCTACCAGTATCAAAGATAGACACAAAATGTCGGAGTAACTCTGCAGGTCAGGCAACATCCCTGGAGAAAATGGATAGGTGACGTATTGCGTGGGGATCCAAAACCTGGGCCTTGCTGCTTTTGTACGTAGGTGCAACAAAGTTCATGCTGCAAGCTGAATTAATATCAATTTTAACCAGTATCTTGATGCAGCCCATATCTGCATCAATCAGTCAGTCTTATGCTACAAACCACCTCCCAACACCCAAAGGGCACATTGAGTAATCATCACTGACTTAATTCTGGAAAAAAGCCTCTCTATACATTCAGTGTTCAACATGAACAAGGTCATAACAGAGCAAGAGAGCAAAATTGCCATTTCTTACCTCAGGGGGGGAAATTCAGCACCAATGGTACAAATTGAGGGCGACCTTAAATTAAGATTAATAATTCAAAAGTTGCCCTTGAATTAAGGGCAACCATTTAAATTGACCATTAGTCCCAGCAAGATTATCGCTTGAAGCAAAGGTACATTTTAGATAGATTTGAGGTAGAAATTCATCCTAGGTCAATAACATTTGCAGTCCATTAAATCAGTGAGGTCCTGAATTCAGAAGTGTAAAGAATATTTAGAATATGTGACTCTCTATAATGTTTGTCCTCCTAATGTACAATAATTAGTTGTTCACAAGATGTAACTGAAAAATAACCAACAAACTGCCCATTGGAATTAGCTTTACCATCCTTTTCTCACATAGCAACAGCAACATGACAACTTACATATTTTCATGATTTCTCAAAGCAGAGGTGTTGTTGATGACACCCGTATAGCCACCATCAGTTCTCCGGTGCTTAACATGAGCTATTAACTGTATTTCTCTTTCTGTACATGCTACCAGACCTGCAGAGTATTTGTAATTTGTTCTTTTTTAATTCTGGCTAGCGGTAGTTCTGGTCTTTGCTACCTCTACTTCCTGAAGCTCGCAAATTATTATTGAATGTAGAAAGATAGAGCATGGAACCTAGAACAATTCAGCACAGGAACAGGCCCTAAGTCTGTGCTGAATATGATACCAAATTAAACTTGTCTCTTCTGCCAATCTAAACGAATGCAGAAGAGTTTAATACCATTATTGTATTTGCTTGCACCACCACCCCTGACAATACATTCCAGGCACCTACCACATTGTATGCGCGTGTGCATCTCCTTTAAACACCCTGCCCCATCTCAATTTAAAGCTATGTCCTCTAGTAGTTGACAAAAAGACCCTAACTGTTTACCTCATATTTGGTTCTCAAAATGTTGTACACATTTCAGATCTCCCTCAGCCTCTAACACACTAGAGAAAACAATCCACTTTTGATCAACCTCTCTTTATAGCAAATATCCTGGTATATCTCTTCTGCACCTTTTCAAAGCCTCCACATCCTTCCTGTAATAGTGCAGGCAGTACTCCAAATACTCCATCTTCCTAAATCTAACATATGCTTCTTATTTTCTTTATAACCAAATTTCTAATGTGTGTCATCATTCAAGGTTCTCTCATAATAATCTGAAATAGATTCCATTGGGCCCTGGGACTTATCCACTTATTGCTGTTCAAGAGACCCAACACCACCTCCTTCTTAATCTCAAAATGCCCAAACTTGTGAGTATACTCCAGACTGATCTTACCATTCTCCAGGTCCTTCTCCTTGGAGAATAGCAATGCAAAGTACTCATTTAATACCTTGCCTACATCCTCTGACCAAGCATAAATTCCCTCCTTTATCCTTGGGTGGTTCTACTCTCTCCCTCGTTACCCCAATGTGTTTTTAATGTGTGTATAAATTGCTTTCCAATTCTCTTTAATCCAACTTGCCAACGTCATTTCATGGTCCCTTCTGCGCTCGTAATTCACTGCACGAGTTCTTTCCCACTTACTTTATATTTCTCGAGGTCCTTTCTAATTTTGTTCCTTCCTGCTTTATTTGTATTCCTGAAAAGCCCCATGTGATTTAATCTTCCCAAACTTTACACATGCTTCTTTTTTACAACCAAATGTACATCCTTTTGTCACCCAAGGTTCCCTTATCTTGCCATATTCGTCCTGTCCTTGCATGCCAGTCCTGAACTCTGATTAGCTATCTTTAAATTATTCCAGAATGGTTATAGTTCTACCTCGCAGTCTAAAACTTAAGCCCTTTATTGTTGAATTTAAATACTAAGCTCTTTTCCTAATAATGTGATTCTGAAGAATCTGAAACTGGGTCTGAAGAAGGTCCTCAACCCAAAACATCACCCATTCCTCTATCCAGAGATGCTGCCTGTCCCGCTGAGTTACTCCAGCATTTTGTGTCTACAGTGTAAACCAGCATCTGCAGTTCCTTCAAACACAATGTGACTCTTCCAGCCTATGCAGCAGTTCAACAGATGGTTCACGGCCACCTTATGGCTGCTGGCAATGACAATAAATGATGACACTACAAGTACCAGCCATGTTGTAAAAGTAAAGACAGTCTGGCAACAAATGGATTGCCCAGATCCTCTGTTGATGCTCACAGTCAGGGCGAGCTGGAAAGTGGAGCCACAAGAATCTGCAGATGCTGGAATCTTGAGCAAAACTCAAAGTGCTGGAGGAACTCAACGGGTCAGGCAGCATCTGTGGAGGAATGGACATGCAACATCTTGGGTCGGTGATATAACAAGATTTAAAAGGCATTTGGGCAGTTACATAGATAAGAAAGGTTTAGAGGGATATACAGCAAATGCAGTCAGGTGGGACTAACGTAGATGGAATACCTTGGCTGGCATGGGCAAGCTGAATCGAAGGGCCTATTTCGTGCTGAATGAATCTATGACCTTTCTTCACACTGCAACTGGAAGGCATTAGCTTCATAACACTTTTTTTGACCAGAGATGCTGAGTGTGATCTTTTTTTATTTCTCTATCTCTGTCCATATGTGGCTGAGTAGAAGAACAGGGTATGGCATTCAAAATGACCACAGGATTACATGAGTCTGAAGAATGGTCTCGACATGAAACTTCGCCGACTCCTTTTCTCCATGGATGCTGCCTCACCCGCTGAGTTTCTCCAGCATTTTTTGTCTACTTTCGATTTTTCCAGCATCTGCAGTTCCTTCTTAAACAGGATTACATTAAATCATTGGAAGATTAATATATTCAGATGAAACAGACACTAACTTTAATAAATTACGGAGGATGGTATCAAACATCAGCATTCTCCCTGTATTTCTATGGCACCAGCCTACTTCGGTGACCATGCTAATAGCTCTAAGCTCAGAGGTTGTTGTTCGGGCTGCACACTGGGAGAAGAGGGAAGCGATGTGCAGGGACGTTGGGAAGAATGGGATTTTAATTTTGGTGAAGAACAGAACACAGATGTAATTCAACCTCTTATTGCAGCCTCTTTTCAACTTGACGAGAAAGAAAATCTAAAATGGCTATTTACAGACAGCCAATTTGAAATCAATTGTTTTCCATTTCCACATTAAATGAGTTATTCCTGCCCTCGACTCCAGAGTATTATGACTGAAGATGGATTGATGCCCGATTTGCCTGCTAACTTTGATAGAATAAACAAATTAAACACTGGATATACAAAGGACGAATGCAGTTTCTCTCTTTCGATAAATTATACCAAACCCCCATCAGTCTATTCAGTGTGGTACTAAAGGTCATATGGCACTATTTGGAAAAAGAGCAAAAAATATCTCGAGTGTCTTGACCAAATAAATTTGACATATTAATCTTCTTCTTATTGAGTCCACACACAAGATTAGGTTGTTCAGCCAGAGCTGAACACACTTCTCGGCATCTGCATACAATGGTGTCTGTCTTGCTCTTCTTGTGCGTGGTGGTGGAAAGATTGATGGAAACAGGGCTGCGATGTGAACGCTCTTTCCTTGACCCCGACATATTAATAATAATAAACTTGACCTAAATAGATTGTCTTGTTGATCCTCTTTACAAAATGTAGGATTTTTTTTCCATCTGAGAATTGGGTGTCATGTTTGCAACAGTATAGATTTCAAAAGTAACGCATTAATGAAGGAGCACTTTGAGATATCCTAGTGCATTAAAGGTATTGATAAAATGTCTGCCCTTCAAGGGAGATTTCAACTATTTTTCCAACAAGAGTGACAATCCTTTATTCACTACATGTGCAGCAACTCAACAGCACCGTGTACAAACCTATTGATGATAAGTGGTGCCTGAAATCTTCCTTTGCATTGTATCGGCATGTGGCCTTAAACCCCTTCAATGTGATTCAGTTAATCTGGATGAACTTTTAATGGCTGTAACATCCTTTTACACAAGGTTTAAAGCTAAACATTAAAATTCCAGTCAGACAATTCTTTGTCCTGAATTAATAAAATAGTCATAGAATCATACAAATCATACAGAATAGTCACAGAAACAGGCCCTTCAGCCCAGTTTGGATGAGCTGGGCTGAAGGGCCTGTTTCTGTGACTATTCTGTATGATTTGTATGATTTGTATGATTCTATGACTATTTTATTAATTCAGGACAAAGAATTGTCTGACTGGAATTTTAATGTTTAGCTTTAAACCTTGTGTAAAAGGATGTTCCATCCAAACTAGTCCCATTTGCCTGCATTTGGCCTAAATTCCTCTAACCCTTTCCAATGTATGTACCTGTCCAACTGTGTTTTACATGCTGTTATAGAACCTGCCTCATCTACCTCCTCTGGTAGTTTAATATACTCATGAACCTCAGTGAAAGGGTTGCCCCTCAGGTTTAAGGTGAGAGGGGAGAGATTTAATTGGAACCTATGTCCTCTGCTTCTTCATTCTCCAACATTGGATAAAATACATTGTGCATTCATCCCATCTACCATACAATACAATAGTACTTTATTAGCCAAGTATGTTTTGCAACATACAAGGAATTTCATTTGCCAAGTCAGTCATACAAATAAAAAAGCAACAGAACACACAAAATACATTTTAACATAAACATCCACCACAGTGACTCCTCCACAATCCTCACTGTGATGGAAGGCGAAAAAAGTTCAATCTCTTCACTTCTTTGTTCCCCCGCGGTCGGGAACCTCGAGCCTTCTGTTGACGGGGCGATCTTACTCCCGTAGTTGGCGGTCGGGCCCCGGGACGGGGCTTGTCGAACCATCTGCGTCATTGGAGCTTCCGACATCTATGGTCTCTACCCGAAACTGCGAGCTCTTGATGGTAAAGTCCGCAGGACGCGGTTGGAGCGATCCCAGGCAATGGTAAGTCCACGCCCTGCGGTGGGGCTCAAAGTCAGTCTCAAGCAAGGCCTGGCAGGGTAAGAGATTGAAAACATGTTTCCCCTGACCCCCTCCCCCACATAAAACAAACCAGAGAACATTAACGCAAACTTTTAAAACACACTAAAAATAACAACAACAAAAAGGAAAAACAGACAGACTCTTGGTGAGATTGCCAATCGTGCGGCGCCCCTGGTGGTATTCCCCTCATGATAATATATATCTCTATAAGATTACCCCTCAGCATCCTGCTCTCCAAGGAAGGAAACCTCCTGCCTTGTCCTATAGTCCCTCGAGTCCTGATTACAAAACAAAAATGGTGAATTTCTGGTCAAAACAGCATTTGAGGTGGAATTGCTACCCTGGAAACATTTAGTAGTTCCTATTCCATTGACAAGCATTCTGACGTGATACTCCAGGGCTTCATTTCACTGTCACTTTGACATGTTTTGCTTTCTATCTGGTATTCTGGTTTTACTCACTGTAATTATCTTTACTCCATTCTTTTGAAACTCTCCCAATTTTATTGTAATATTTTCACTCATTAGCTATTCCCACATGACTGCATCCCTCGCCTTTAAGTCTGATTCGGTCTGTTTCCCTCTGATGTGAGCCCTTTGTTTCTTTGCAGAGGGAAAAATAACCATGTCCAGCTGCAATCTCACCTCCCGATCCTGGCACCTCACCTTAATACAAATGAAAACTAAAATGAGATAACCCATTCCCCACAGGATAGATCTGATCCAGCAATACAAGATTACGCGCAGGGCTAACTCCCCACTAATCTTCTTTCCATCATTCCAATTATCAGTATCTGTGATGACACAGTGAGCAGAAGTGATAAATCCATCTCCATTACACAGGCCACAAAAACAAGGCAGCCTTTCTTCTCAATTCTATTTTCAAAATGTGCAACACTTTAAAAATAACAATCATTAGCCTTCTGTTGCTTGCAATAAAGTAGGCCTAGAGAAGAACAACACAATTACACATTTTTATAAACTAATTTAACATGAATAGCGACAACTCTGAGAAGATAGACACCTCTTGAAACAGATCTGAGAAAGAGACTGAGTGAAAGAGTATGGGGAGAAGGGAGCAGATTTCACATTTATTGTTTTTTTTCTCTCTACAACCTTCTTGTTATTGTTTGATTTTTGTCATTAAGCTTCTCGTTATTCTTCCATCCCTTGTTTCACTAAATACTGCATTTTTGTGAGGGTCGAGGGTGGGGGTTGCAGCTGATCAATCCCAAACTGACATTAATATGTTTAAGCTGGCTACTAAATAATTACGCAAGTGTTTTGTGGTGTAGCTAACATATTAGGATCTGTGCTGCTTTCCGAACATAGGAACTCCAAGCAATGTCCTCATTGACTCCACAAGTCCTTTGTAAACATGATCTGTTTATCGTTGGTCTCTCCAACATCATGGGTGGGGGATATGAATTATCACATAAAAGAATATATTCATATAATTAGAGAAAGAAATGGCCAACAAAAATGCAGCCATTTAACTCTTGAATGTGCGTCAGTCCTTTGGTGGAGGTATTCGATTATTTTCACTGCACTCTTCTTTCCTCTAACTACTGATTTTTTTTTTCCTTCACATCTTATCCAGCTCCTTTGAAAGCTGTTATTGTATTTATTTTCATCATGCTTTCATGCCATGCATTCTAACCCCAGTGTTAACTTAAAACAAAATCCTTTTGAACATCTGGTGTTTCTAAAATCATGTCAATCTGTGGGTTCTGGTGATTGACCCTTCTACCACTGGAATGTTTCCACTCATTGATTTTGAACACGTCATAATGTCACATGTGATGGGAGTAGAATTAGGCCAATCGGCCCATCAAGTCTATGCCATTCAATCATGGCTGATTTATCTCTCCCTCCTAACCCAAATCTCCTGCCTTTCCCCCTTAACCTCTGACACCTGTACTAATCAAGAATCTATCTATCTCTGCCTTAAAAATATCCACTTTTGGCCTCTACAACCTTCTGTGGCAAAGAATTCCACAGATTCACTGCCTTCTGACTGAAGGAATTTTTCCTCATCTCCTTCCTAAAATAATGTCCTTTAATTCTAAGGCTATGACCCCTAGTCCTAGACTCTCCCACTGGTGGAAACATCCTCTCCACATCCACTCTATCCAAGCCATTTTCACTATTCTGTACCTTTCAATGCGCTCCCCCCTCCAGTGCTGCCAAACACTCATCATTGGTTAACCTGGTATCATTCTTGTAAACTTCCTCTGGACCCTCTCCCGCGCCAGCACATCCTTCCTCAGATATGCTGCCCACAATTGCTCACAATCCATCAAGTATCCCCATGAACAGCATCAGCTTCTCGGCTCTCCATATAATCACCGTTTTAGTCTCCTTCACACTCTCTGATCGCCTTCTGAGTCAGAGTCAAACAGAATACTCCAAGTGAGACTAAACCAGTATCTGTGACGTATAAGAGGGGAATCTAAAATCCCCATTCTATTTCCACAATGTCATTCTGGACTGTATTCATTCTAAAATGTGTTTAAAATAAAGGATTCTTTAACTGAGTTAAACAGATGTCTATATCTCGACTACGACTACATGTTCGTAGTTCTTCTCGTTGCATGTTCTTCACGTGACCAAATAGGTTTCTGCAAGAAGTCACTATAAGTTAGACCTGTTGTACGTGGTGATGAGTGAATTGGGGTTGGGTGTTGATGGGAGTAGGTTAGAGCAAAGTAAATGATGGAATAGGATTGAAGGGTTAATTATGAGAGGCCAAACAGCCTCTTTTTTTTGTCATGAGGAGATATATGACACATAATATAAATAAATAAAGGGGATGCTCTGCCTTGGCCCAATGGGCCGAATGGCTTAATTCTGCTCCTGTTTCTTTTGATCACAACTCTGGACCATTTCCAGCACCTTATCTTGTTTCACCTCCTGGTGTTAATGCGGAAAGACCTAGGAAGTAGCTTCCAGAATTTTAGGAATGGCTGGTGGAGGTTATTGGTCATAATGGCTATTTACTACAAATGTAACATACAAGTTGCTTTTTTCAGTTTTACAACCATTAAATCTGTATATTATAACCTGTTTATTTTAATAGGTGTCACAAAAGATCTAAATTACACAATTTCTGAAGCATCGTAGAATATTTAACATGAAAAGATTGCACAAATGATTCCTTGGAGATTTCAGTTAGTTAAACTGATAAGCAAGTCATTTATTTTATCAATTGAAGTTATTTGGAAACTGGCTGCAGCTCTGAGCATTAAAGCTGTCTGGAATGCCACTGTAATTTCTTTCCATATATATTTTAAATCTCTCAATTTTAACGCCTTCTGAAGTCAATCCAAAAGAGACTCGTTCAATCGGTGCTTTAGCTGTGTTGTTTGAATGCACTTTATTTCAAAAATTCTCACTAAAACATTTTAGACTTCCTGAGCTTTTTGCCTCATTACCTGTCTGCCATTTTCAGAAAGAAAAGATAAACTAAGGTTGCTTTTGTGCTCTAGATAAATTAATTTCAGAGTGATTGACCTTCCAGCTTCCCTGAACGGAAACAACTTTCCTCCATTTACTAATCTTGCTCTCCTCTCAATTGCCGCAAATCCCCACTAAAATAGGAGAACTAGTGAGAATCAAGATCTCTCACTGAATATGGCGTTCAATACATTTAACGCTTTGAAAATTATTAATCAAGGTTTTCATCGTGAAATGTGTTTCAATTGCATCTTTAAGTGAATACACCACTATTCGTGCAATATATAATTCTGCCTGACTGAGTGCTTAGAAAATAGGTGCAGGAGGAGTCCATTTGGCCCTTTGAGGCACCGCCATTCAATGTGATCATGGCTGATCATCCACAATCAGTAACCCGTGCCTGCCTTCTCCCCATTTCCCTTGATTCCGCTAGCCCCTAGAGCTCTATCTAACTCTCTTTTAAATTCATCCAGTGAATTGGCCTCTACTGCCTTTTGTGGCAGACAATTCCACAAATTCACAACTCTCTGGGCGAAAACATTTTTTATCATCTCAGTTTTAAATGGCCTCCCCTTTATTCTTAGGCTGTGGCCCCTGGTTCTGGATTCCCCCAACATTGGGAAAAAATTTCCTGCATCTAGCTTGTTAAGTCCTTTTGTAATTTTATATGTTTCTATAAGATTCCCTCTCATCCTTCTAAATTCCAGTGAATACAAGCCAAGTCTTTCCAATCTTTCCACATATGACAGTCCCACCATCCCGGGGATTAACCTCATGAACCTACGCTGTATTGCCTCAATGGCAAGGATGTCCTTCCTCAAATTAGGAGAACAAAACTGTACACAATACTCCAGATGTGGTCTCACCACAGCCCTGTACAACTGCAGAAAGACCTCTTTACTCCCATACTCAAATCCTCTCATTATGAAGGCCAACATGCCATTAGCTTCCTTCCTTGCCTGCTGTAACTGCATGTTTACTTTCAGTGGCTTAAATTTAATTAAATTTAAATAGCAGGTTTAGATATGAGTTTTTTCCTTCAAACATACTATATGAACATGCATTTATTTCACAAAATCTGTACATAACTAGAACTCTGATCTTGTGCTCTTCCGGTTTGCGGGGTTTTTCTATTTGCGCAAAAACGGTATGTGATAGCGCTATGATTTTTCGCCAGGTTACTCGGCGTTCTGTGCTGTGAGTGCAACAAGTTTTGTTCCGATCGGTGGTATATTCTAAAAGTTATTGAGGTTTAAAAATCTGAAATACCACGCGTGCGCAGATTCCTTCAGTCTGCGCCACGCAGATTGGTCTCTTCTGTCAGTCAATGCCATGGCCGGGATGGCGACGCCCCTTCCTACCCTACTGGCAGCGGCCTGTCCCGCCTCACTCACCAACTCTTCTCTCCCCTCCTCGCAGTAACTTGTCTATCGTCTCCCCACCACCGGCGACGCCCACGGGGGGGGTTCAGTGGAGGCCCTGGTCCCGTCTGTCTCTCTCTCTCTCCTCATCACTCGCCCCTCTCTCCCACCCACCCTCTGCGGCAATGGCGGTCCCGCCTACCCCTCCCCGGGTCCGTCTCCTCCGCCGCAGTTGCAGTAACTCGCCCTCACGGCTTTCTCGAAGGAAATCTTCTCCACCAGCTCATCGAAACTCGTGGTGCCCACCGTGACGAACACCGACTCCATCTCCACCCCCCCCCCCCCGCGGCCCGGGCGCATCGAGCAGGTGGGCAGGGCGGGGACGGGCTGCGCAGTAGCAGTGGGCAGGGCCGGGACGGGCCGAGCGGCAGCAGGCGGGCAAGGCGGGTACGGGTTGAACGGCGGCTGAGCCGGAGTGGGCAGAGAGAGGGAAGTGGAGTCAGGTTGCAGGGTGGCCGAGCAGTTTGCGCGGAGTTTGGGTAACACACACATGCACACGCACACACACACACTCAATGCAAACTCGCCCAATCGTCAAGTCAACGGGATCTAAACCACAGCTAACAATGAATGACCTGTGGTGGAAAGCACTGCAGATGCTGCCTTTTAACTGAGGGTAGAGGAAAGGAGAGGAGGGAGAGGTGAGGGAGGGATTGGGGGATGGGAGGAGGAGATGAGGAGGGAGAATGGGGGGGATTGTGGGGGAGATGGGGGGAGGAGGGGAATAGAGGGAGAGGGGAGCAATGGGGAGGTCAGGAGAGATAGTAGGGGGGATAGGGGGAGGTGAGTGGGGGATAGAGGGAGAGGAGTTGTGGAGGGAGGGAGGGACTGAAGGTAGGGGAAAGGAGAGGGAGAGAGGTAAGGGAGGGGTTGGGGAAGGGGAGGAGGGGAGAGAAAAGAAGAGGGAGGGTGAAGAGGAGGGGGAGGGAGTACTGGGGGATGAGGGGAAATGAGCCGTTGGGGGCTATGAATGAGTGGTGCAATATTGCGTTGGGACGGGTTGTATTGGGGGAACGGGTGAGTGGTGAAATGTTGCATTGGGGAACGGTTTGTGTTGGGGGACCAGGCCTCCCGTGTGACAGGGACCCAACAGGTCCCACTTAGTCTAGTTACTACTGAAATCATCCCCCCTTTGCCTAAATTTATTTAGGTTTATCTTTAATATTGTCACATGTACTGTGGTACTGTGTAAAGCTTTGATTTGTGTGCTATCCTATCAAATCGGATAATTATTTATATAAATACAAGTAAGTAAGTAAGTATGTTTATTGGCCAAGTATTCACATACAAGGAATTTGCCTTGGTGCTCCGCCCACAAGTAACAACATGACATACAGTGACAGTTACGAATGACTCGGAAAACACTAAACATTAATAGTAATAAAACATTAATGATAAAACACCATTGATCAAGCATGTGAACCAACAAAATACCAAGTATGACAAACTCAAGTACAGTAGGTAGAGCAAAGGGAAAGACATGAAGAGTGAAGAATATTGTTGTCAGCATTGTAATGCACCACTTCCACAGACAAAGTCCAATGTCAGCAATGGGACAGTACCCTAACTTATGGAAGGACCGCTCAGAAGCCTGAAAACAGAGGGGAAGAAGCTGTTCTTGAATCTGGTGACATCAGGCTAATGTCTTTTCTGCCTGACGGGAACAAGATCATGCAGAAATGACTGGGGTGGGACGTCTTTGATTATGTTGGGCTCTTTGTCGAGGCAACATGATGTGTAGATGGATTTGATGGTGGGGAGTCTAGTTTGTGTAATGGACTGCAACATTCGCAATTCTCTGCAATTTTTCTTGCTGTCTTAGCCAGAGATGATCCCAAACCAAGAGGAGTTACAGAGAGGTGGTCACTCCAAGACCACGGGAGGCAGGCAAGTGGGTCACGGTTAGGAGGGGCAAGGGGCAGAGGCAGGGACTAGAGAGTACCCCGGTGGCTGTACACCTTGGCAATAAGTACTCCTGTCTGAGTACTGTTGGGGGGGACAGCCTACTTAGGGGTAGCAACAGCGGCCGGGCCTCCGGTACAGAGACCGGCCCTGTTGCTCAGAAGGGTAAGGAAAAGAAGAGGAGGGAAGTAGTAATAGGGGACTCTATAGTTAGGGGGTCAGATAGGAGATTCTGTGGACGCAGTCAGGAGACCCGGATGGTAGTTTGCCTCCCTGGTGCCAGGGTCTGGGATGTGTCTGAACGTGTCCAAGATATCCTGAAATGGGAGGGAGAGGAGCCCGAGGTCGTGGTACATATAGGTACCAATGACATAGGTAGAAAAAGGGAATTAGGAGGAGAGTTAAGGAGAAGGAGCGCAAAGGTAACAATCTCGGGATTACTGCCTGTGCCACGCGACAGTGAGAGTAGGAATGGAGCGAGGTGGAGGATAAATGTGTGGCTGAAGGACTGGTGCAGAGGGCAGGGATTCAAGTTTCTGGATCATTGGGACCTCTTTTGGGGAAGGTGTGACCTGTACAAAAAGGACGGGTTGCACTTGAACCCGAGGGGGACCAATATCCTGGCGGGGAGATTTGCAAAGCTTACTGGGGAGACTTTAAACTAGAACGGTTGGGGGGAGGGACTCAAATAGAGAAAGCTAGTAGACAGTGTGTGAGGCAGGAGGCAGAGAAGGGAAGCACTCAGACCCAACATGTAGGGGGGAAAGAAGAAAAAAATAATAAACAGAGAATAAGAGGTGGTGGGTTTCTTAAATGTGTGAGCAGAGAGACAGAGGGGTGTAAAATGAGGGTAGAAGCAATAGGTAGCAAGGTGAAAAGTAAAAGTGGCAGGCAGACAAATCCAGGGCAAAAATCAAAAAGGGCCACTTTTCAACATAATTGTATAAGGGGTAAGAGTGTTGTAAAAACAAGCCTGAAGGCTTTGTGTCTCAATGCAAGGAGCATTCGTAATAAGATGGATGAGTTGAATGTGCAGATAGCTATTTATGACTATGATATAGTTGGGATCACGGAGACATGGCTCCATGGTGACCAAGGCTGGGAGCTGAACATCCAGGGATATTCAATATTCAGGAGGGATAGACAGAAAGGAAAATGAGGTGGGGTAGCGTTGATGGTTAGAGGAGATTAACGCAATAGAAAGGAAGGACATTAGCTTGGAGGATGTGGAATCGATATGCGTAGAGCTGCGAAACACTAAGGGGCAGAAAACGCTAGTGGGAGTTGTGTACAGGCCACCTAACAGTAGTAGTGGAGTTGGGGATGACATCAAACAGGAAATTAGAAATGCGTGCAACAAAGGTAAAACGGTTATAATGGGTGACTTCAATCTACATATAGATTGGGTGAATCAAATTGGCAGGGGTGCTGAGGAAGAGGATTTCTTGGAATGTATGCGGGATAGTTTTCTAAACCAACATGTAGAGGAACCAACGAGAGAGCAGGCTATTCTAGACTGGGTATTGAGTAATGAGGAAGGGTTAGTTAGCAATCTTGTTGTGCGTGGCCCCTTGGGCAAGAGTGACCATAATATGGTTGAGTTCTTCATTAGGATGGAGAGTGACATAATTAATTCAGAAACAAGGGTTCTGAACTTAAAAAAGGTAACTTTGAGGGTATGAGACTTGAATTGGCCAAGATAGACTGGCAATTGATTCTTAAAGGGTTGACGGTGGATGTGCAATGGAAGGCATTTAAAGACTGCATGGATGAACTACAACAATTGTTCATCCCAGTTTGGCAAAAGAATAAATCAGGGAAGGTAGTGCATCCGTGGATAACAAGGGAAATCAGGGATAGTATCAAAACAAAAGATGAAGCATACAAATTAGCGAGAAAAAACAGCCTACCAGAGGACTAGGAGAAATTCAGAGTCCAGCAGAGGAGGACAAAGGGCTTAATTAGGAAAGGGAAAATAGATTAAGAAAGAAAACTGGCAGGGAACATAAAAACTGACTGCAAAGGTTTTTATAGATATGTGAAGAGAAAAAGATTAGTTAAAATAAATGTAGGTCCCTTGCAGTCAGAAACAGGTGAATTGATCATGGGGAACAAGGACATGGCAGACCAATTGAATAACTACTTTGGTTCTGTCTTCACTAAGGAAGACATAAATAATCTGCCGGAAATAGCAGGGGACCGGGGGTCAAATGAGATGGAGGAACTGAATGAAATCCAGGTTAGCCGGGAAGTGGTATTAGGTAAATTGAATGGATTAAAGGCCGATAAATCTCCAGGGCCAGATAGGCTGCATCCCAGGGTACTTAAGGAAGTAGCCCCAGAAATAGTGGATGCATTAGTGATAATTTTTCAAAACTCTTTAAACTCTGGAGTAGTTCCTGAGGATTGGAGGGTAGCTAATGTAACCACACTTTTTTAAAAGGGAGGGAGAGAGAAAACGGGGAATTACAGACCAGTTAGTCTAACATCGGTAGTGGGGAAACTGCTAGAGTCAGTTATTAAAGATGGGATAGCAGCACATTTGGAAAATGGTGAAATCATTGGACAGTCAGCATGGATTTATGAAAGGTAAATCATGTCTGACGAATCTTATAGAATTTTTCGAGGATGTAACTAGTAGAGTGGATAAGGGAGAACCAGTGGATGTGTTATATCTGGACTTTCAGAAGGCTTTCGACAAGGTCCCACATAAGAGATTAGTATACAAACTTAAAGCACATGGTATTGGGGGTTCAGTATTGATGTGGATAGAGAACTGGCTGGATGACAGTAAGCAAAGAGTAGGAGTAAACGGGTCCTTTTTGGAATGGCAGGCAGTGACTAGTGGGGTACCGCAAGGCTCAGTGCTGGGACCCCAGCTATTCACTATATATATTAATGATTTGGACGAGGGAATTGAATGCAACATCTCCAAGTTTGCGGATGACACGAAGCTGGGGGGCAGTTTTAGCTGCGAGGAGGATGCTAGGAGGCTGCAAGGTGACCTGGATAGGCTGGGTGAGTGGGCTAATGCATGGCAGATGCAGTATAATGTGGATAAATGTAAGGTTATCCACTTTGGTGGCAATAACAGGAAAGTAGACTATTATCTGAATGGTGGCCGATTAGGAAAGTGGGAGATGCAACGAGACCTGGGTGTCATGGTACACCAGTCATTGAAAGTAGGCATGCAGGTGTAGCAGGCAGTGAAGAAAGCGAATGGTATGTTAACATTCATAGCAAAAGGATTTGAGTATAGGAGCAGGGAGGTTCTACTGCAGTTGTACAGGGTCTTGGTGAGACCACACCTGGAGTATTGCGTACAGTTTTTGTCTCCAAATCTGAGGAAAGACATTCTTGCCATAGAGGGAGTACAGAGAAGGTTCACCAGACTGATTCCTGGGATGTCAGGACTTTCATATGAAGAAAGACTGGATAGACTCGGCTTGTACTCGCTAGAATTTAGAAGATTGAGGGGGGATCTTATAGAAACTTACAAAATTCTTAAGGGGTTGGACAGGCTAGATGCAGGAAGATTGTTCCCGATGTTGGGGAAGTCCAGAACAAGGGGTCATAGTTTAAGGATAAGGGGGAAATCTTTTAGGACCGAGATGAGAAAAACATTTTTCACACGGAGAGTGGTGAATCTCTGGAATTCTCTGCCACAGAAGGTAGTTGAGGCCAGTTCATTGGCTATATTTAAGAGGGAGTTAGATGTGGCCCTTGTGGCTAAAGGGATCAGGGGCGTATGGAGAGAAGGCAGGTACAGGATACTGAGTTGGATGATCAGCCATGATCATATTGAATGGCGGTGCAGGCTTGAAGGGCCGAATGGCCTACTCCTGCACCTATTTTCTATGTTTCTATGTTTCTAAGCTGTGATGCAACCCGACAATATGGTTTCTA
Source organism: Malacoraja senta (assembly GCA_038087875.1). Lineage (NCBI taxonomy): Eukaryota > Metazoa > Chordata > Chondrichthyes > Rajiformes > Rajidae > Malacoraja > Malacoraja senta. The sequence goes on from CM075977.1 coordinate 138,200,291, forward strand.
TGGTTTTTCACTCCTATGTGGATCACATTTTTGGGTCCAGATGATGTGCAGACCGTTTGATTCTTGCGCACATTGGGCCACGAGGCATGCATGATGTTAGCTGCTGCAACTATCCTCCTGAAATTTCACCAGCTGAAATGCACAGCCAAGCTAGAAGTCTGAGATAAAACACGAAAACATTGAAAATAATCACAAGGTCTGTCAGCACCTATAGAGAAACCCAGTTTATTAGCATTTCTCCATTGATGTTGCCTGGCCTGATATTATTTCAGATTTCCAGCATTTGCAGAATTTTGCATTTGAAATTGAGCTTGCTGTGTTAGAGCAATGGCTGCATAGAAGACAGCCTTTGAACGATCAAAGAAAGTTTGGAGAGTGAAAATATGCCAATGATGGTGTATTTTTAAATAAAATAGTAAGATGGTAACTGCATAGATGCAGATGCATGACCTACTTTTCCATGGTGAAATATGTTTGAACACAATTGGACTGTGCCATTCAGTCAAACTAGCAGCCTCTTAATGAGAGTGCTTCTCCTATTTTTCTATTTAAAGAAACTGTACAATGCACAAGGAATTAATCAATGTCTAAGCAACCTGCACCTTCACACAAATGCCTTTTACCTACTGCATATTGAGGAATGAGTTTTTTTAAATATAATCTTTTCAAGCCTAAATTTGCAAATTTAGTGAAAATAAAAGGCTTTATTACGTAGTGCCATTGAGCGCAAGGACAAAAGTCATGTTGACTATTCTCTGTGTGGGTAGCTGGGCTGTTGGGAGTTTGGGACAGAGGTGAGGTGCTTTCGAAACAAGACTGATGAATATGAGAACAGCTTCAGTACCAGCACAGCAGGAAAAACTAAATGAGAGGATAACCATGCATTAATAATAGAAGAAAATAATTTTAACACAAATGTTGCAAGGTCATAGAACTTCTGAAATTTTAAACAATCTAAAATGGCATAGCATAATCATTTTCCGACACACTTCAAAAGAAATATCAATTATGCTGAAACTACTGCTTCGCAGTGTTTTTGGGTAGCAAGCCTTTTCTTAGTTACAATTTATTAGCTGTTTTCATTCAGATTCTCAGTTAATATAGTTTGAAGTCTTATGATTTTCTAAAGCATTTGGCATGGAATGAAATGCCGTGACTACATTAATGTAGTGAAGTATAGCTAGTAATTGTAAACAGGAAAATAAAATAAAATATAAAGTCAAAAGTTCTTAGTTTTATATCAAAGGTTATGGGGAAAGGCAAGTAGGTTGGCTTCAGTAATGTCACGTCAATTATGATCTTATTGAATAGTGTTTGACGGTGATGTTCGCTGGAAGGAAGTCAGCCAGGATACCATGAAAACGATCTGTTTAGAAACTAGGAAAGTCTATCTCATGCCTAATGATTCAATGCGTCATTACAAGCAATGATACTTGCTTGTCACTTGTACTTAGGTACAGTGAAATTCTTTGTTTTGCATTCAATCCGTTAAAATCATACTGTAGACAAACACAATCATAGATAAGTACAAAAAGTGCAACGATTGTAGTGTCAGAATAGTAGACTTCACCGAGGCAGTGCACAAAGAGTCGCCACGTTTCTGCCGCTAACGTATGCCCTTCAAGTTTCTTGGTCCTTATTAGTACAGAGTCTTATCTTGGCCTTAAAGGCCTGTTGTCCTGGCGACGGCACTGGATCAGTGTTGCAGGGGTTGACCTGGCCTGGCAATGCTGTCGGTGTCCTCCACTGCTGTTCTGCCTCTTTGTACTCCTCTCGTCTCCTGCAGCCACTGCTCAGCTTCCCACAGCTGACCTCGATACCCCCAGTGCACCTCTGAAGGTGAGGGAGATGAACCCACAGCCTGCTCACCGATCCTCTCCTTTGTCTGCAGCCATCTTGAAATCGGCACTTTGTCCAGTGTGAGGCAATACATTTGTATACCTGTCAAGAAAATATTACAATGTTTCCTAAGGAAATCACGTTATAGGAGTAGAATTAGGCCATTCGACCCATCGAGTCGACTCTGCCATTCAATCATCGCCGATCCCTGCCTCCTAATCCCATTTTCCTGTCTTCTCCCCATAACCCTTGACACCCGTTCTAATTAAGAATTTGTCTATCTCTGCCTTAAAAATATCCACTTATTTGGTCTCCACAGTTCCACAGATTAACTACCCTCTGACTAAAGATGTTCCTCCTCAACTCCATTCTAAAAGAGCGCCTTTTAATTATGAGGCTATGACCGCTGGTCCTAGACTCTCCCACCAGTGGAAACATCCTTTCCACACCCACTCGATCAATGCCTTTCATTAATCTGTAAGTTTCAATGAGGTCCCCCCTCAACCTTCTAAACCCCAGCAAATAGAGGCCCAGTTTTGTCAAACGCTCATATGCTCACCCACTCATTCCTGGAATAATTCTTGTAAACCTCCTCTGTACCCTCTCTAGAACCAGAGGATGGAGCTAAATGACAGAGGATGCAGCAATCTTGATATGTCAATAGTTGAACTGTGCAGCTTTTCCAGTAGCATCATGAATGTACTGCTGGAAGAAGTGAGTTGCAGGAAGGAATGCCTGCTAGACAAGAGACCTCCATACAAAGTTCAAGATGGCAGGTGACAGTTTGTGCGACATTACCATAAACTCAATACAATGCAGAATTAAAATTAATGACTGAATGTTGACAAAATAAATTAAGACTGATGCAAATGTACATCCACATCTTGTAGACCAGTTCCTTGCTTTTCACTGTTTCCTTCTAATATGCAGGTGTCATGGAAACCTAAAGCCACCTCTTCAAACAATGAAGCACAACAAAGTTCAACTCAATTTGTCTGCCAAAATGAACATTTCTTCAAGTTCATTTTGGCCTTCACAGGATGTCTTCATGATATAAAGTGAAAAATGTCCATGGCAATAGCTGTGATGTAGAACATAGAATAGTACAACAAAAGAAAAGGCCCTTTGGCCTGCCTACAACATCGGCGCTGAACATGATGCCGAGATCATCACTTAACCCATATCCTTCCATACCCTGCATATCCATATACCCATCCAAAAGTCTTTTAAATGCCACTAATATCTGCTTCAACCACCACACCCAGAAGCACTTTCCTGGCACTCATCACCCACTTTGTGAAAAACAAAATTTGCCCTGCTTATCTCCTTTAAATTTTGCCTCTCTTACCTTAAAGCTATGCTCTCCAGTATTTGATTTTTCCATCCTGGGAAAAGGATTCTGACTGTCTACCCTATCTATGCCTCTCATCATTTTATATACCTCTATCAGGTTTCTCGGCAACGTCCGGCATTCCAGAGATAAGAATCCAACCTCCCCTGTAGCTAATACCCTTTATTCCCGTGTCATTGATTTTTCTCCCTCGGTCTGTTTTTCATTTGCAAGGAGTGAGCCAAGCCTTCAAGGTCAGTATGTGTTGGCTTTCTTACTTGCCTTGAACTAAGTGTCATACTTTATATTTGTCAATTGTATCTTCCTTGACACAGCTAACCAGAATAAACCCGCTATTCTCATGACTAGAGCCAGGATGTTTAGCCGCTAAAAAACTCTGAAATAGGTGGGCAAAAAGGCATAATAAAATTACTAAAAAGGCACGAAAAGGCATTTATTGACAAAAAAAGGCATAAAAAGGCATGTATTTCCACCACCAAAATATGGTTAAAAATGATAATATAAAGGTATACTACATTAAATGACCAAAGTTGCCTGGTTGCACATAATTACTAGCATTTTATTCAAATTATCTGGTGTTAAACTATGCCCTCTGTCAGACAAAATATGCTTCAGTTGTGAAAAACTTTCTACCTCAGCTGAGGTCACTGGTGCACACCCGAAACAAGCTACAGACTCTATATTCATGTCGATATCTTGTGCATTACAACCATCTTTGAGAACTTTAGCTATGTTTTGTATTTCTTCAAGATCTTGTATGTCTTTACCCACATTGCCAGGAATTTTACGAATATCTTCAGTTACTTTGTTGAAAACCTGCAAGTTATTCACTAATGTTTTGCCACGTTTCTCAAGGGAAGTGATAACTTGTGGGAAGTTTTCAAAATTGGAAGCAATAAACACAAGATCGCGGTGGAGGAACTTTTTCTGCATGATTTCACTGATGATCCTGACTGCAGCAGATTCTTCTTCTTCAAAACAGTTGACGATTTATTTTATCTTTTCAAAATTTGCAGCATAGTAGAGTACAGCAGAGCCATGTACCCCACCTAGTCAAAACGGGCTGAGGAGGTAGCGGAATCTCGGGTGCTATTTCCTTGAACAATTGCACACGTGATGGTGCTTTGAAAAAGATTTTCTTAACATTGTAAACTAGGCGATCGACATTTGGAAACAAGCTACATATGTGCTCGGCAATTCTATGAAGTCCTTGAGCTATGCATGTCAAATGCAATATTTTGGGGAATAAAACTTTGAGAGCACGAGCAGCTTTTTTCATGTACGGAGCTGCATCAGTTACAAAGAAGAACATTCTCGTGTTTTATATCTTCTGGCCAAAGTACAGCAAGTGAAGATGTAAACAACTGAGCAATAGTTGAGCTGTTTGACTTCTCCAATACTTCCAATGTCAACAAATATTCCTTTGATGGTTGACCTTCCTCCAGTGTATCGATGACCACATTGGCAACATATCTCCCCTCAGCATCGGTTGTCTCGTCTATTGAGATCCATGTTTTGTTGCATGCAACTTCCTCTAATTTTCTGCACAACAATGTTCAATTCGCTGTCTACATCATTTTTCCGTAATGATGACTCGCTTGGTATATGTTCCACTGTGTATTTCTCTAAAAAACCTCTGAGATATTTGTTTTCCAAATTCCACAGTGGAAATCCAGCATCAATGAATGCCTTGCACAGATCACTCAAACTCAGATTTGCGACTGGAGCCAGCAGTAAATGTAGTGAGGAGACAAGCTTGGGTAGTCTACACCCCAGCGGTATCTACATTGACTTCTCTAATTTTAGATAGCCCTTGTCTTCTCCCTCCCCCCCTCCCCCTTCCCAGCTCCTGTTCTAGTCCTACTTTCTCTGCCTCTTTCCTTTTTCCCACCCGCCCCTCCCCCATCAGTCTGAAGAAGGGTCTCGACCCGAAACATCACCTATTCCTTCTCACCATAGATGCTGCCACTCCCCCTGAGTTTCTCCAGCATTTTTGTCTATCTCCGATGTTTCCAGTATCTGCAGTTCTTTCTTAAATAGATCTTGGAGAAGACTGAACCAGCGGGCAGCAGCACGAACGAATGAACGACCGACGATGGCGCCGCTGGTTTTGCCCCAGTGGTGGAAATTTTCTTGTAAGTTATACTATGTTATCACGTTAATAATAACATTAATATTAACATGTTAACATAGAAAACGTCATTGTAATCACAGTAAATTGCACGACTTTTTAGCAAAACGGCGAAAGGTTGATTTAGGCACTCGATCGTTAAAAAGGCATTATCCTGGTGAAACCATCAAAAAAGGCATGAAAAGGCACATGGCAATTATGGCAAAATCCTGGATCTACTCATGACCAAGCTTTATAGTGTTAGTTGTTGCCTCTTTATGAACTTTTGCTTGATTTTTTGTCTGGATAACTATCAGAATCCTCTTGTGGAATTAACTCATAAGGTTATAAGTAATAGGAGCAGAATTAGTTCATTCAGCCCATCAAGTCTACTCTGCCATTCAATCATGGCTGATCTATCTCTCCCTCCTAATCCCATTCTTCTGCCTTCTTCCCATGACCCCTGACACTTAGGCATTGAGAAATGTTACCAACTGTTGAGTCACCAAGCATTTGGTGACTAACCCAAGACTTCCTCTTGCCTCCTGATCAGCTATCTTCCCCCTACTCCATCAGTCTGATGAAGGATCCCAACCTGAAACATAGTCTGTCCATTTCCTGCCATGGATGGTGCCTGACCTGCTGAGTTCCTCCAGCAGTTTGCTTTTTGCACAAGATTCCAGCATTTGCAAACTCGTATCTCCATTAACAAGAAATGAGTGCATTAGAATGTAAGAATGGAATCATAATATAGAAAAATGGTTTGGCGATGTGGGACTGATAATTAATCATTTCACTGAGAAATCCAGGACCCTAGATCTTGGTGGCCTTATCTTCAGTGGTTCCAGTTGCTGGGCCACAAGGAGATCTGTCATACACATGTTGGAGATAATAGATGAAGAAGTGGTGTTTACAACCGTTAAATACTGTAGAGGTAACAAGTAGAGGGACCACTTACCAGATCATCAAGATCCCCCTCAAACAGCTGTTGTTTCTAAATTGTCAGCTACTATTGCTTTAGTAAATGCCTTGCAGAAGACATCTGAAACTTCATTGAGCCTGTTAGAATACCTGCACCTGTACTACTTCTTGGCTGCAAAGAGTGAAGAGAAATACATCTTGAGAGCAGCAATACATCTGCTTCCAATGACTTCAGACAAGTCCTGCCATCATGCAGCAGAAACCAAGCTTTCAATCCCGTTCCTCTGGGACAGCAGATGCGCATGTCTCTAAGGCGCTAGACATTTTTCCCTCATATCAAACGAGGAGCATCCTGAAGGAATGATAGATTAGGCACTATACTGTGACCACCAAAGGGTTGTGGAGAAGCAGAATTGAATTTGTTGGCACGGTGTTCTTGTTTCAGGCAGAGATGATTTGTTCATGGAGCTGTACATTTATTTGGCATTTTTTGAATTGGATAACGAAAGGGTAGGAGCATATTTATTTTATGAAAGAAATTTGGGAAGGATATTGTGAGGGTGTTAGCAGGAAATAGAGAGAACTGGTAGGTATGAAATGACTGTTTGGCGTGTTAACCTTTGCATTTTGCAAGCGCTGGGCTGTCATTTACGCTATCTTTCCTCTGGCTAATAGCTGTTTACTTTCCTGTTCTACTTCTGATAGGCATTAAAAGGGGATTAGTGAGATTTTCACAGTGAATATGAGATGCTGGCCTTAATAACGTATTTTCAACCCGTTTGATGTGTCAAAAGAGGTGGTAATCAAGAGGAAAATCCAGACCAGATACACAAAATGTCTAACATTTCACTGGCAGGATGAAGTCTCCCTGAATGTCGCATCCTTTCCGTACGGCATTTGAGTTTCAGTTTGGAATCCTGAAGTGAATTGTGTATTTAAAATACTTTCATCTCAAATGCAAAATTAGCAAGTGAGCAGTAACACATAATAATGATCAAAATAATTATTATCCCTGTTAGATTTTCCTTCTTGGCTCTCGCAGGCAACTAGCCAGATGGCTTCCTCCCTGATTTTGTGTAATCCCATGCTTCACCTATCCCGGGAGCATATGACAAAAGTGACCAAGAGCAACATGGTGATAATTGTTGTTAAAAACATATTCTTCCTTATGTGGAAATTTCATCAGTGTGTATTGTTCTGTCTTCCGGCAAATCTGTGGTGGTCATGAGAAAATGCTCACCACTGATATTATGAGAGGAGCACATTTTAAAGGAGATGTGTGGGGCGTTTTTAATGCACAGAGGGCAGCAAGTGCCTGGAATGCACTGCCAGAAGTCGTAGTGGAAGCAGATACGATAGTGGCATGTACGACACATGGATATGCAAGAAATGGAGGGATGTGGATCATATGCAGGCAGATTTCAATCATATAGTCTGAAGATCCTAACGAGAGCCTTTAATATGACATTTCTTTGCCAGGTAGTGTGCACTGCAGGCAGTTAATGTGATAGTTTCTGTGACACTTGAAATTACTACTAAATTATTGCAATGTTGAGTACATGGCCTGCTGTCAGTCAATATAGTAATTGAAGTCATGACCCCAAATCCCCACCTTCTTTGAAAAAGTGACGATCATAAGTGATAGAAGAATTAGATCATTTGGCCCATCATGTCTACTCCGCCATTCAATCATGGCTGATCTATCTCTCCCTCCGAACCCCATTCTCCTGCCTTCTCCTCATAACCTCTGACACCCGTACTAATTAAGAATCTATCTATCTCTGCCTTAAATATATCCACTGACTTGGTTTCCACAGCCTTCTGTGGCAAAGAATTCCACAGATTCACCACCACAGATATCAATAGGTTTTCTCAGGTCTCCGGTTGGCCAATATTGCGAACTAAATATTGCTGTATGCTAAAGGTTATGGTAGACCATTCAGCCTAGAAATCTAATTGCACAATATATTGTTTTCTTGCATTTCAGGGTTGAACTGTGATTAAAATCAATGGGTAAATGTGATCAAAACCTTTTAGCACAGCTAAACATTGAATCACGCACTTCCATGAGCATATTGTACTTATGCACAGAGTACTAAGCACACACTAGTGTTGAAAGTTGATCTGTGGCACACTTTTACTGTAGCTGCCATATCAAAGATACATTATGAAGAGGCTCTGCAGGTTGCCAATAGGAAAGCAGGCCCACTCATTCGCAACCTAAAGGGATTTTATCTATAACATTTTTGTGGGGCCTGTTAAAGGAGACAAGCATGGGGTCATCTTGGATATGATAATGGACCAGATGCTTCATCATTATTTAGGTGAGACCTTCCATGTTCCTCTGTTGGAGGGAGGTTGGGTTAGATGGCAAAGGGAATGTTTCCAAATGCTCTAAGTATCTTCCTGACTGTTCAGTTTGACAGCACAGCCCCAGGGTCCAGTTGTGCATGACAACTTTTCAGCTGTGCCAAGGAGTTTTGTACATTACTCGCAAAATTACATGTATAATGAATGGATGTAAAAATCATTCTCCAGCATCATCTGAACACACTCGCATCAGTCTTCTGTGTGACCCCACTTTAGCTCTTTAGTGGCCTTCAACTCTTCCCTGGATTTACAGGTACCAGGTTCCTTGTTGCCTTCTTCATAAAGACTTGAAGAAATATTAACAGTAAACAATAGAAGGAAGTTTCAATATTAAGAAGAATCTTAAAGGACGGAGTGACGAGGAAGAGTGATGAAGAAAAAAGGTTTAGGGCAGGGGGGGACTGAAGACCCGATAGCTCTTATTGAAACCGAGGGTAAGGGAATAGAAAGGATATGGTGGAAATAAGAAAAGGTAAGATTAATTTAAAAACAAGAAATATAAATTTAAATCAAAGGCTTTGGAGAAACAAAAATGTAAGTCAAGAAGTAAAGAGGAGAACACGGATGCCAGACTTGGTGCAAGAAAGGATGAATTTGATGCTGTTAACAAAAAAATATATATGTGCCTCACCTTTCCTTTGGTATGACAATGCATTTTCCATGTGCAATGATTTAAATATGCAGTTTCCACAACCTCTCGTATGTTCAGAAAAATATCTAATTTCACTGTCTTTTTTTTAGTCAAGTCAAATCGTAAATGAGTGTGGCAACATGAAAATATGTAGAGTAACTACATATTTTCAACTCTTTAACCTGCATTAACAAGCATGAATTCTTTGTGCGCATATAATCAGCCAGTAACTAAGTAACATCAACAGGTCCAGGAGGAAGCAGCAGGTGCTTCTGTCAGCTCCAGACTTTTTCAGCAGCTTGTCATTTGTGATTACACTGAATACCAGAACTGCTGCGTATGACTTCTAAAAGTTCAGTATAATGGAGACTCTGAGATGCCCTGCTCACCAATAATAACTGAAAGTTTAAATGGTAATCTAGTGTACTTTCGTATCAATCTGAAATAAGTTAGGATACCCAGCTGAAATTTAAATTCCTCTGAAAATGTTAAAGTGATGTCTAAATTGGGTGTTTCAAGCGACTATTTCTGAGACCTGTGTTTTCCTAGAATTTTCAGTTCAGTATGTATTTGGCTGCACACGAACCACCAGGAGGGCAGAAAATCACATTAAATGGTTTAGATTCTCTGCACATACAGCATCTTGGAACAAAATACCAGGCACTGTTAATTGTATTACTTTGTTCTGCTGTAACAGAACTGTCAAGGAAATGACCCTCTGCTTCCTTGAAGCAGAAAAGCGAAAGAGAAATCGCAGTATTTTTAAAAACATTGTCAGACATCGACATTTACTCAAACATTTTTCTTTATCATACCACACTGGATTTTTACAATACAGCACAGCATTCCTGGAAATTCCAGGAGGATGCTTCTTCATTAATGGGGCTGGATTCCTGACCTTTACACAAGAGAAACTGGAGAGATTAACATTTGAATTTGTTCTAACCAATTTAAAAATAAACTGAGTATCAAGAATGGGAATTGTAAATGTGCAGAATCAGGAATTAAACAAGAGAGCTAATATTAAAAAGGCTCTAGAATACAGAGGTTCCACAATTTGTAATTAGATTATGAATATTCCTGAAGGAAATTTTTGATTAAAATCTCATTTAAACCCAGTTTTTATATCAGCCATAAATAAAACCAGTTGGGAATAACTGAACACTCCCTATAGTCATAGAATTGACTATAGTCCTCGCATGGGATCCAAGTAGAGATAGCCTACTGGATAGAAAATTGGCTTAATGGAAGGAAGCAGAGAGTGATGGTGGAAGGTTGTTTCTCGGACTGGAGGCCTGTGACTCGTGGAGTGCCTCAGGGTTCGGTGCTGGGCCCGTTACTGTTTGTCATCTATATCAATAATTTGGATGAGAACATACACGGCAAGATTAGCAAGTTTGCAGATGATACAAAAGTGGATCGTTTTGCAGATAGTAAAGATGGTTGTGAAAAATTGCAGCAGGATTTTGATCAATTGGTCAAGTGGGTTGAGGAATGGTTGATGGAATTTAATGCAGAAAAATGTGAGGAGTTGCATTTTGGGAAGTCTAACATGGGCAGGACCTACACAGTGACTGGTAGGGTTCTGGGTAGGGTTGTAGAGTACAGGTGCACAGCTCCCTGAAGATGGAGTTGCAGGTAGATCGGGTGATCAAAAATACTTTTGGCACATTGGCCTTCATCAGCCAGAGTATTGAGTATAGAAGATGGGAGGTCATGTTGCAGTTGTATAAGACGATGAGGCCACATTTAGAGTATTGTGTTCAGTTCTGGGCACCGTTATAGGAAAGATGTTGTCAAGCTGGAAAGGGTACAGAGACGATTTCTGAGGATGTTGCCAGGACAAGAGGGTCTGAGCTATAGGCAGAGGTTTAGTAGGCTGGGACTCTATTCCTTGGAGTGCAGGAGGATAAGGGATGATCTTATAGAGGTGAATAAGATCATGAGAGGAATAGATTGGGTAGATGCACAGAGTCTCTTGCCCAGAGTAGGTGAATCGAGGTCCAGAGGACACAGGTGAAGGGGAAAGATTTAATAGGAATCTGAGGGGTAACTTTTTCACACAAAGGGTGGTGGATGTATGAAACAAGCTGCCGGAGGAAGTAGTTGAGGCAGGGACTATACCAACATTTAAGAAGCAGTTAGACAGATACATGGATAGGGCAGGTTTGGAGAGATATGGACCAAATGGCCTGATGGTCTGCATCCCAGGGAACTCAAGGAAGTGGCTCTAGAAATCGTGCATTGGTGATCATTTTCCAATGTTCTATAGGTTCAGGATCAGTTCCTGTGGATTTGGAGGGTAGCTAATGTTATCCCACTTTTTAAGAAAGGAGGGAGAGAGAAAACAGGAAATTATAGACCAGTTAGCCTGACTGGGCAAGATGTTGGAGTCAATTATGAAAGATGATAGCTGCATATTTGGATAACAGTAACAGGATCGGTCCGAGTCAGCATGGATTTACGAACGAGAAATCATGCTTGACTAATCTTCTGAAATTTTTTGAGGATGTAACTAGTAAAATGGACAAGGGAGAGCCAGTGGATATGATGTACCTGGACTTTCAGAAAGCCTTTGATTAGACCCCACATAGGAGATTAGTGGGGAAAATTAGAACACATGGTATTGGGGATAGGGTGCTGACATGGATAGAACATTGGTTGGCAGGCAGGAAACAAGGAGTAGGGATTAACAGGTCCCTTTCAGAATGACAGGCAGTGACTAGTCGGGAACCGCAAGGCTCGGTGCTGAGACCGCATCTACGTATTTACAATATACATTAATGGTTTAGATGAAGGGATTAAAAGTAACATTAGCAAATTTGCAGATGACACAAAGCTGGGTAGCAATGTGAACTGTGAGGAGGATGCTATGAGGATGCAGGGTGACTTGGACAGGTTGGGTGAGTGGGGAGATGCATGGCAGATGCAGTTTATTTTGGGATAAATGTGAAGTTATCCACTTTGGTGGCAAGAACATGAAGTAAGATTATTATCTGAATGGTGTCAAGTTAAGAAAAGTGGAAGTACAATGGGGGTACACAAAAATGCTGGAGAAACTCAGCGGGTGCAGCAGCATCGGGGCCTGGGTGTCCTTGTTCATCAGTCCCTGAAAGTAAGCATGCAGGTACAGCAGGCAGTGAAGAACGCCAATGGCATGTTGGCCTTCATAACAATAGGAGTTGAGTATAGGAGCAGTGAGGTCCTTCTGCAGTTGTACAGGGCCCTAGTGAGACCACACCTGGAGTATTTTGTGCGGTTTTGGTCTCCAAATTTGAGGAAAGACATTCTTGCTATTTATGTGAGTACAGCGTATGTTCACGAGGTTAATGGATGGCGGGGCTGTGATATGTTTAAAGAATGGGCTTGTATACACTGGAATTTAGAAGGATGAGAGGGAATCTTATTGAAACATATAAAATTATTAAGTGATTGGACACGCTAGAGTCAGGAAACATGTTCCCGATGTTGGGGGAGTCCAGTACCAGAGGCCACAGTTTAAGAATAAGGGGTTGGCCATTTAGAACGGAGATGAGGAAAAACGTTTTCACCCAGAGAGTTGAGAATCTGTGGAATTCTCTGCTTCAGAAGGCACTGGAGGCCAATTCTCTGGATGCTTTCAAGAGAGAGTTAGATAGAGCTCTTAAAGATAACGGAGTCAAGGGATATGGGGAGAAGGCAGGAATGGGGTACTGATTGGATGATCAGCCATGATCACAGTGAATGGCGGTGCTGGCTCGAAGGGCCGAATGGCCTCCTCCTGCACCTTTTGTCTATTGTCTATAAATGCTGGCAGGTGGGACTAGTGTAGCTGGGACATGTTGGACGGTGTGAGCCTGTTGGTCCGAAGGACCTGTTTCCACACTGTATCACTATGACTCTATGAATTGTTACAGCATTGAAGTAGGCCATTAGACCTATCGAGCCCATGTTAGAGACTAAGTGTAGCAGCATAATGTTTTGCATTCTAAACATTAAAATCTGATCTTTCTTTCCCATGCATCTTGAGCAGCTGTGGTAGTCCTAAGTGGAATGTGATTTGCCGGTCTCTGGAGAACATCATTTGCATCCCTAAGGTCCTATTTTTTCCATAATATCTGGCAGTCTTTTATCAATGTTTCAAAAATGGGAAATAGATTAGCATCTTTCACAAGGAAGTGACCCGATCATCTGGGAATAAATTTAAATCTGGGGTTTATGAGAGGAAAATCATGTCCAAGAAATGTAATAAGATGGTGATCATAGATGAGCTTTGAAATGGCCATTACACATGCAACCTTCAGAGTGTGATTTATAAAGTCTCTAATAGACTTATGAAAGCATAAAGCTTTCAGAATTGTAAATTGAATTGTTAAATGGGCACACCATGTGAATCTAGGCTTACTTGTTTGTTTGGATGAAATCCCAGAAAGGTACATGGGGAAAATAGCAGCGATCCACGAGATATGAACAGTATTGTTTGCAGCAGCCTGATTAAAGTAATAATCGTGAGCTGCAAACTTCTTAAAACTTCAAATCGCTGGGAGTTTGCTTTTGGATGCTCTTTTGGATCTGATGGTGTGTGCCAAAAGATTTTTTTAAAGACCATAAACATACAAAACCAAAAATCTCGATGCTTAGTTGAACATTGTGAGGTCTGCTAGGCATGCCGAAGAGATAGGGTCCCAGTCGCACTGAAGAATATGCCCTGATTTGACTTCCCAAAAATGTAACACCTCACACTTATCTGCATTAAACTTTACTAACCATTCGTCAGCCAAACTGATCAAGATCCTGCAGTCATTTTTGATAACCATCTTCACTATCTACAATACCACCCACTTTAGTTTCATCTACAAACTTACTAATCATGCCTTATACATTCTCATCCAAATTATTGATCTAAACCGCAAACAGCTATGGGCCCAGCACTGATCCCTGAATCACAGCAGTCACAGGCCTCTAGTCCGAAAACAACTTTTCACCATCCATGAAGAAAATTTTCTATCCAGTCGGCTAGCTCTGCCTGGATCCCATGCGATCTAACCTTCCAGAGCTGAGTACTCTGCGGATCCTCATCAGATACCTTGCTGAAGGCTATTTAGACAACGTTTATGGCTTTGCCCTCATCAATTCTTTGGCTACTTCTTCAAAAAACTCAATCAGATTCGTAAGACATGATCTCCCATGTACGAAACCATGATGATTGTCGTTCATCAGCCCCTGTCTATCCAAATGCATATATATCTTATTGCTCAGAATTCTCTCCCGTAATTTGCCTACCACAGATGTTAGGCTCACTGCTCTACAGTTCACAGGCTTTTTCTTGCATAAAAGAACACTGGTCTTTGGTGACCCATCTTAACATATCTTGTCTTCTTTTGCAGAAGTGTCCAGAGAAAGGGCAGGGGAAGAGAGAATCAGCCACCACTTCCTCTCACTAACAGGCATCAAATGTAGAGTTACCCATCCCAAGAAACTAGGGTGTTATTCAATGACGAGCACTCTTGGCACCTTGAGCAGGAGCAGTTTGAGTCATGCATGGGTAGCATGACTGAGGGTCTGAATTTTATGGGACCTACTTCTAAAGTCTGAATGCTTTTAGCCTGCGTGTAGGTTAGTGCATTGATAAATACAGTTCAGTTTTACCCGCAAATGCAGCAGAATTAGAGACAATGTCACAGAATCCCAGTCCATTCAGGAGCATATAGTACATCAAGGTGGTGGAAGTTCCCAAGGGATGGAAGGCCAGTTTGCATTCCTTGCTGGATGCTGCCATTGAAACTAGAGATTCCGGCTTGTTAGGTTATCTCTCAAGGGCTTTATATATGTTATTGGTATCCTTCAGCTTATTTGCTACTTTTGAAAAGTCAACATTGCAACTTAAGGTAGTGTTGCTAGAATGGGGACTCTAAATGCTGTTTTAATTCAGCATGACAGCATGTTCATGCATTCCCGCTGCCCACGTCCAATTCCGCACAGTTTATCTCTCGAAGAATGAAGCTGCCCAAGAGCAGTGTAAAAGCTGCAGCAGGTCAGTGAGAAAACCTAAGAATAATATAATGCTGTGCAATAACCTCACATGCTCATGTCCATTAATTAACTCCTAGGAGAAGCACCAGATTAAGTTTTAGACCACATACCAGCATCAATGGGAAGCAGAAACGGAGTAGACAGATATACACAGTATGAGTTATAAATTAAATTAATATAATCCTATAAACATTGCACATGCAAATATTGCTCTTGGCAAAATTTCAAAGTGGCTTTGACTCAAGGGCACAAGTGTTAGTTTTGTGAGTTAATACACGGGGAAGGTTCTGTGGGTGGGGGTCTGCCTGTGGTGAGAAGGAAGAAGTTGTAGGTTGGAACTGCTGATGTATGTGCCAGATATGTGGTCAAGTGTAGGTCTTCCTTGTCAGCATGGCGTGAATGCCTCATGCAGTTGGCAGTGGATCTCTTCAGTTCACCAGAGCTGAAATTCTTGCTTTCATTCTGTGTTTTCTAAGGGCGGCACAGTGGTGCAGCGGTAGAGTTAATGCCTTACAGTGCCAGAGTCCCAGGGTTGATCCTGACTACAGGTGATGTCTGTACGGAGTTTATACGTTCTCCCTGAGACCGCGTGGGGTTTTTCTGGGTGCTCCAGTTTCCTCCAATACTCCAAATGCATACAGGTTTGTAGATTAATTAGCATTGGTAAAATTATAAACTGTTCCAAGTGTGTATGATAGTGTTAGTGTGCGGGGTGATCACTGGTTGGCACGGACTTGGTGGGCTGAAGGGAATGTTTCCACGCTGTAACTCTAAAGTCTAAACGTCTAAAGTCTAAAGCATTCATTCCCTGCAATTTACTTATGGCACTTCAACAAGTTCCTAGGACTTCCCAGGACATCATAAGATCATAAGATATCATAATCATAATCGTAATAGTACTTTATTAGCCAAGTATATTTTGCAACATATACGAGATATGGGAGCAGAATTAGGCCATTACGCCCATCAAGTTTGCTCCGCCATTCGAACATGGCTGATCTGTTTTTCCCTCTCAACCCCGTTCTCCTGCCTTTCTTCCCGTAACCTTTGACATCATTATAAATTATGAATCTCTTGATCTCCGCCTTAAAGATTTCTGATGCATAGGCCACAAGGAATTTCACAGATTCTCCACCCTCTGGCTAAGAAATTCCTCTTCATTGTTCTGTTGGACTGATTCAGGTGTCTTGCGAGTCCCTTCATCATACCTGCAACATGGTCACTGGTAATTTTAATGAGCTGATTTATTTGTAATAGTCTACAGCCAAGTCCTTTGGAAAACAAACAGTTGCTCTCATCTTGGCGACAAAGAATAGATTTCACCCACAAGAATCCTCATGAAATCTTCCCTTTCCGTGTCAAAATTTTCGTTAACAAACTCTGGGGAGACTTTTAACATAAGAGCCGGGACGTCATATTAGAGTTGTATGAAACATTAGTTAAGCTGCACTTGGCGTATATTGTGTACAGATCTGGTCGCCACATGACAGGAAACGTGGCTAAGCTAGAGAGGGTGCAGCAAAGATTCACAAGGATGTTAATTAAAAAACTGCTGGATCAACTCGATGGGCAAGCAGAAACTGTGGAGGCAAAGGGGTGGTTGACATTTTGGGTTGAGACACTGCATGAGAACCAGGAGCTAATGCAGGGTCTTGATCCGAAACAGCAACTATCCCTTTGCCTCCACAGATGCTGCTTGATTCACTCAGGTAACATCTGTGGAAAGATGAAGTTCTGAAGAAGGTCTCAACCCGAAACGTCACCGATTCCTTCTCTCCAGAGATGCTGCCTGTCCCACTGAGTTTGTTTCTTGCTTAAGATTTCAGCATCTGACATCTTTTATGTCTGAATTTTGCAAGGATGTTGCTTGGAAATTTGAGCATACAGAAATGTGTTCATTCTATCACTTTGCTGCTGGTTGTTCACTGAAATCTAGACCATTCCATGATTTACCTTTGCATTTCCATGGAGCTGTTTACATCTGCAATACCATCCTTGAATAATTCCAAGCAATAATTCCATTCCTTGCAGTGGCGCAGCGATAGAATTGCTGCCCTTCAGCACCAGAGACCCAGTTTTGATTCTGACTATGGGTGCTGTCTGTACGGAGATTGTACGTTCTACCTGTGACCGTATGGATTTTCTCCGGGTGCTCTGGTTTCCTTCCACATTCCAATGACATACGGGTTTGTAGGTTAATTGTAAAATTGTTTGTAAAATTCTGTAAATTTGTAAATTGGCCCTAGTATGTAGGATAGTGCTAGTGTACGAGGTGATTGCTGATCAGCGCAGACTAGCCTGGCCAAATGGGCCTGCTTCCTCGCTGTTTCTCTAAAGTCTAAAGTTTCTCGAATAGTTTCACCCTTTGCATCTGTGTTTGTTGCAAATCAGAGATTTCTAAACAAAACCACCGGAAAATGAGGCCTCTGTAAAAAAATTGCATGTCAGATGTGGGCAAATTGCCTGTTTTTTTTCCCATCCTGCCATTTTGAAGAAAACATAGATGAGAATTGCAAAATGATTAAGACTTTGCTTTGTCCTAAAAGAGTAAAACAATTGGTATTCGGGCAGTTTGCAGAGTAGCTAATCATATCTAAAGATTAAAAAAAAACAAATAAAAAGTAACATTGTAACATTTAGGCGTGCTTTTCTTTGAGATTGGATAATGTCTGAGCACAAATGAAGTGAAAATGATGGGAAAAAAGGTACTTAGAATTTTCAGTGGAGAATTATAGCTTTTGCACGCTTTTGCTGGGTGTTAGAAATGACAGAGGCAAAAAGCCTAGTGTAAAGGCAAGTGAGAATTGTATGTATAATGGAACTGCTTATTTTGCTGTCCCTGTCTGATTACTGACCAAAATTGGCAAAATGCTGCAGAAAATCTTGGATGGTAGTTGCAGTTGGGTGACTTTGTCATGCAGAGTCCCTGCGCTATTCAAAATATTAATGAGATTGTACTTGCAATATCCTAATGTCTGTTTGCAGTGCCACTAAATTGGAAAGAAAATAGGGAAAGGAAACTGTGCAGTCTGCTGTCTTGAAATTTTGCAGGAATAACTACAAAGAGGAACAGCAAAATGCTATTAATATTAAAGTGCATGATTATTAGATATAATGTTCATACCAAAATAAATTAATAAATAGAAGGCAATAGGAAAAATATCTAAATTTAGTAACAACCTAAACAGTGGAAGTGTAAATCTGCTTGTCAGCAATTGGCAAGACATCTTGGATGTTTAACTGATCACTAGCCTTTAAATCAAAGTGATACCACTGACACCTTAAATGTTTTGATGTAGCCACACTTAAGGCATTGTTTCCATTTCTATACTGTGACAGGATATGCAGGTGCTCACAAGGACACACAAAATGCAACAAAGGTGTATTGGATCTTAATCAAAACTGAGGCAAGGCTAAGAAAACTAAGTGGTTTTGCACTACAAAACGACTAAGGAGTCAAAACATAATCTATGTCATTGAAACAGTCAGGATAAATGGTTAAACGTTCCTAAACGAATAGGGACAGAAGGTCTGGGAATTGCCTGATTGACTTGAAACACATTTCTGCTGACATCTGCACCAATCCTGTCATTAGCTACTTTCCCCAGTAGTTTGTGTAAACCTCAGGTGCATGTTCCAGGAGTTTAAAAAAAAAAGCATAGAGCAACCAGAATTCAACAGAAAATATGGAAAATATATCGTAGGTCCGGCAGCATCTACAAAAGGAGAAGCAAGATTAACTCCTTGTTCTCTCTCCACAGAGACAGCCTGATCTGATGGGTATTTCCAGGGCCTTCTGCTTTATTTTTGGTTTTACACCATCTGCTCTATTTTGGTACTAGATTTGTTTTATACACTGTAAATCAGTGCAAATAATTGGGTCCATGATATAAAATAAGCATGTACTACCTCCTTTCAAGCCCTCATTTATTTTATTGAAGTGATCACACCATCATTTATAGATATTCATGTCCTGAGTTGGGATGAATAGATCGGGTAAATGCATAGTCTCTTGCTCAGAGTAGAACCAGAGGACATAGGTTTAAGGTGAGGGGGGGTAGATTTAATAGGAACCTGAGAGGTAACTGTTTTACACAAAGGGTGGTGGGTGTATGGAACGAGCTGCTGGAGGAGGTAGTTGAGGCAGGTACTATCACAATGTTTCAGAAACATTTAGACAGGTGAATGGATAGGATAAGTTTAGAGGGATATCGGACAAATGCAGGCAGGTAGGATTAGTGTAGATGGGACACGTTGGTCGGTGTGGGTTAGTTGGGCTGAAGGGCCTGTTTCCATGCTCTATGACTGTGTTTAAGATTTTAGCAATTTTAAGTAATCTAATGGATTTTGACACAATAAAAGAAGATATTTGTAGATGTCTCAAATAGTGTTGGTTTCATTAAACAGAAATGCTGAAATAAACATAAGAAAAGTCAATCCAAAACACCTCTGGTTTCGAAAACTTAAGGTCATTGAAATCACTACAGTAATATTGCATAGGACCAGGGCTATATTAATGAGCTAAGACAGGTCTTTGGGATGTGTTGAGAATGGCAACGTGTCGCCAACAAAACCATTACTACACAGGAAACTACAAGAAAATTCTGGCTGTAAATTACAATGGGGTGGATGGTATTTTGAAGTATGTGCCTTCAGGTCTTGAGGTACAAAAAAGGAAATATTACCTTTCGCTGCTTCTCCGTGGGATCATAGCATTCCCTATTATCAAACTGTTCTCAATCATATGGTGGTTGTGGCATATTTTGGGCAAGGTGGGAATCTGTTCCATTTTTCAGCTGCATTGTCCTCATTTTACCAATCATAGAATTTCTTTTACTACCCAAAACCAATCGTGCCTCATAAAAATAGCTGCTGACAGCTGACAGTTTGTAATTGTCAAGAGAGTGTGTTCGGACATTAAGTCACAGCTTTTAACACAGCATGCACTTGTGAAGTGATGATTATAAGAAATACATTTATATTGCTCTTATAGTTTGTGGATTTGGGATGTACAGACAATTACACACATAATAGTTATGTTCAGATTAGTTGGCTGAAATTTCTCCTTGTTAGGGTATGAACTGCATGCAACTCTAAGATAACTCCGACTTAATCCATCTCGCTTACAGCTGTTAGAATATGCAGACATATTATGTATTATAGAGCACACATAAAAATGACTGCCAGAAATTATGGTCACTGAAAAGGATTTTGTTGAAATAAAAATTGACCAGAATTAGTATCATTTAAAAACATTGTGCTATTTTATGAAATTAATAATTAATCGATTACTTATTTTGATGCACAGCACAATACTCGTCGTACATTCAAGCATAATTGTAGGAAAGTAGCTGTGACTGAACCTGCTAGTATGGGACTTCAGGTTTCTGTTCCTGCTGCCCGATGGTAGCAGTGGGAAGAAGGCATCGCCCCAATGGTGGCAATCGTTTCATGTTAGATGCCACCACCTTGACGCAGCGCCTCATGTTGATGCTTTCAATGGAGAGGAGGGCTGTGCCCGTGATGGACTGGGCTGAGTCCACTACACTCTGCAGACTGTCCTTGGCAGTAAATTCCTCTTTGTCGGCATAGTCTTATGCATGCATATCCTATCCAATGGTGAGAGAGAGCTGGAATGAGACGGCTGAAACAGCATCGACTGCCAGCTAAGTCTCTTC
Organism: Malacoraja senta; assembly: GCA_038087875.1. Lineage (NCBI taxonomy): Eukaryota > Metazoa > Chordata > Chondrichthyes > Rajiformes > Rajidae > Malacoraja > Malacoraja senta. Next base: position 138,221,203 of record CM075977.1, read on the forward strand.
CCCCAGTTTAGCCGGCTCTCAAAACTGGCAAAACCTAATTAATTATGAATGTTTCTGACATTCAAACACTATTCAAATTTAATTAAATTAATTAAAACGTATAACAATCAAATATCTATAATATATATACTACTACTTTCATACATCAAATTGTTCAACTGGACTCCATGCAGAGTACTGAGGTGGGACATGGTCATGAAAAATACACCAAGCAGCTGTCAGGAAGTTCAGGATTTGCTCACACATCTGTTGAAATCCTGAATTTCCTGGTTCTTAAGTAATGAAATTCTGGCAATACATTTTCCCAAAATATCAAGTTCAATGTTAATGATATTAAGAGTTTGCTGTATGTTGAGTTACCAATTCCATAACAAAAATATTGACAAATGTTAACAATGTAATATGTTTGCATCATTTTAATATTATACAGCAGGTAATGTTGGATTTACCATTCATTATATATCTAGTTCGGGTTTGAATCAGTGTTCACAGGGTAATTGGTCTGGCATGGCCCATTGTACAATATGTTATGAAGTTAAAATTGCCTCCTTACCCTTTGACACTTTGTGACAGAAATGCTGGAAAGATACTCTTGCGATAATGCCAGCTGAATAAAACAATTGGTGTTATGAGAGTAGCAGTAACAGGACTAAAATCTGCTGTTGTTGCAGCATCTTATTCCCAGTCTGTAACTGAATAAAATTGGGTTATGTGGTCTGGGGAAGAAGTTAAGGTGTTAATAAAGCTGCTGTTCTGTAACGTAGAACTGAGAGGCCCTCTTTTCATTGTGTGCAGAAGAGTGCAGCACTATTAATCTCTGGCTCTTACATAACCCTGAAATCGGATATGCTGGATTGTTTACTCTGGCCTGTGTCAGTTCCAGTCATTCTTTTGGCAGGCTTTAGTTTGCATAGCACATGACTGGGAAAATCTCCTGTTTCACATTCCATGGGCATGCAGGGGACCTTTGTACAGTATCCACCAAGGCCCAAGATTCTGATGTTGTGCAATGAAGAAGCAAGTTTACTGTTCTAGTTGTCAAACTTCTTTATATAGCTTGAGATGATATAGATGAGCATCCGACGTGTCGCGTTAATTGCTACAGAAGCATAAATATTTTGAATTATTTTGAGGCTCCAGCGAATTCAAATAAGCCCAGACATTAACTCAAAGTCCCTGAATGTCCTGAGATGGACAGCAGGCATCGTAACGTACTTATGCCATGCCACTAAGTTCAGTTCAGTATAGTTCATTGTCACGTGTACCGAGGTACAGTGATAAGCTTTTGTTGCATACAAACCAGTCAGCAGAAAGACAATATATGATTACAATCAAGCCATTCACAGTGTACAGATGCATGATGAGGGAATAACGTTTAGTGCAAGGTAAAGCCAGTAAAGTCCGATCAGTGTAGTCCGAGGGACACCAATGTTATTATCTGAATGGTGTCAGATTAGGAGAAGGGGAGGTGCAACAAGACCTGGGTGTGCTTGTACATCAGTCACTGAAAGTAAGCATGCAGGTACCGCAGGTAGTGAAGAAAGCCAATGGCATTCATTGCGAGAGGATTTGAGTTTAGGAGCAAGGAGGTCCTACTGCAGTTGTACAGGGGCCTGGTGAGACCACACCTGGAGTATTGTGTGCAGTTGTGGTCTCCTAATTTGCTATTGAGGGAGTGCACCATAGGTTCACCAGGTTAATTCCCGGGATCACGGAAATGACATTGATGAAAGAATGGGTCGACTGGGCTTGTATTCGCTGGAATTTAGAAGGATGAGAGGAGATGTTATAGAAACATATAGAATTCGTAGAGGATTGGACAGGGTAGATGCAAGAATTTTTTCCCCAATGTTGGGGCAGTCCAGAACCAGGGGTCACAGTTTAAGAATAAGGGGTTGGCCATTTAGGACTGAGATGAGGAAACACTTTTTCGCCCAGAGAATTGTGAATCTGTGGAGGCCAATTCACTGGATGTTTTCAAGAGATAGTTAGATTTAGCTCTTAGGGCTAAGGGAATCAAGGGATACGGGGAAAAAGCTGGAACAATGTATTGATTTTGGACGATCAGCCATGATCATATTGAATGCGCGTTGCTGGCTCGAAGGTGCTGACTCCTGCACCTATTTTCTATGTTTCTAATGAAGTAGATAATAGTTCAGGACTCTCTAGTTGTGGTAGGATGATTCAGTTGCTTGATAACAGCTGGGAAGAAACTGTTGTATACAACTTGCAACATCAAGCTTCCTCCTCCACTCCCTAAGATCCCCACCAGTCCCAATCGCCAGCACCCATGCTCTCCGCACAAGATGCTTAGAAGATTGGCATGATAACAACTCTGAGTTTGGCAAATGGAACTGGAAAATTGCTTCTTCATTGCACAATGCCAAACTCTTGGGCCGTGGTGGATACGGTACAAGGGTCCCCTGCATAGTGCTGGAATGTGAACCAGGAGGTTGTCTCAGACACATATGCCATGCAAACTAAGCCCCAATCTTGTGGAAGTTGACAGATGACATGAAATATAAAGTGTGAAGGACTCGATGTCTGAAGCCCAAAAGAAGCATTCACGATGTTGTGCTGAAGGATTGTATGCTCGAGGGCAAATCCCTGCCGGGAAGCAGAGAGGAACCACCGAATGTGTCTTGTCCATAGGTCCCTGGTGAAGGAGTCCTTTCTGTTTATAAGAAGTCGGGTAGGCAATATCCAGCCATCTGCTAGCTTATATTGGCAGACCCAGCAGTGAACACCCAGGCTGTCGCTGACCATTAAAATTACACCCATATCTAAATTACCTCATACGGTGCTGACTATCGTCTACTTAAATCCACCTCCATTTGGTGGCCACTCATAATGATGCCAAAAGTCTTCTGGCAGCAGTTGTGAGTACATTAGGAAGACAGCAAGATGCACACATCCATCATTTTTAACCTTTGAAATATCTTTAATCAGGCTTTATTGGACTTCAGTCTCATATCTTGCACTAAATGTTGTGCCCTTTATCTTTATCTGTGCACTGCTTGATTGTATTCATGATTTGTCTTTTCTTTGACTGGATAGCATGCAAACAAAAGCTTTTCACCCCGGTACACTTGACAATAATAACAAACCAAACTAAACTAACCACCAACTGCTTGCCCCATTCCCAATGAACAGGCAAGGTTAAAATATTTTAATACTCAAATCAAAGACAAAGTTGATTGAAATATTACAGCCTTCATGCAATGGCCAAAATTGCTATGTACAATTCCATGAGGTGTCTATGTTTAAAAAACGGTGTAGAGAGTACTTCTTAATACGGAAATTATACTGTGATTACATGGCCTTTACATGTGGTGGCATGTGGAAATGAAATTGAGGACATCTGAAGCACATTAACTCACATATTAAAGAAACTGTTTATTAAGAAGCTTAATCCATTCACGATTGGTCATCCTAACCTTAGTCCAACAACATACACAATTTGCTATTTAAATCAGAGGTCCTGAAATAATTTTGAAGTTGAGATTTATTTTTGACAAAATCACATAAATTGCATTGTGTGGTCTAACAATTCATGTTAAAGAGCAGTTTGAAATCCTTTTGCCGAAGACAAACAAAAAAAATTGGACTCCAGAAAGACGGGTCTTTCAATGCTCTGCAAAAAGAAAGCTATTGCTTCGTGGTGTTAATGTTAGGGTTTAATTTGCTTTACATCTAATATTGACTTTGCTCTATCAGCAACCACTTGAAAGGATGACATAGTTATAGTTCTTTTTGCAGTGTAAATGTATAAAATTGAACAAGAATATCCTGAAGTAATTCTGGAACTTGGCTTTGTCTTTTATGGAGCAGTAGAGTGGCACAGCTGGTAGAGCTGCTGTCTTAGAATGCTAGAGATCTATCCTGACCTTGAGTGTTGTCTGTTAGGAGTCTGCATGTTCTCCCTGTGTCCCATGTGGATTTCCTTTGTGTGCTCCAGTTTCCTCCCACATCCCAAAGACGTTTGTAGGTTAATCGGCCTCTGAATTCCACGTCGTGTGTAGGGAGTAGATGCGAACGTGGGATAATGCACAACTAGTGTGAACGGGTGATCGGTTGTCGCAGTGGTCTTGGTGGACTGTAGGCCCTGGTTTTATGCTGCACCTTTCAATTCAATCAATAGTCCATAACTTGAGTTTCGAGTTACAACACATGCGTGGCATTAATAATGCATTCTCATCTCTGATGCAGAAAGTGTAGAGTCCTCTCACTTGGAGTATTCTCCATGGAAAGTGGTGGCTACAATTCCAACATTGTGACTGTACACCCTAAAGTATTTAGTTGGCAGTGAAGTACTCTTGAGTTGCCCTGAGGCTGTGAGGTGCACGTTCAAGCTCTCTTTCCAACAGTAAAAACTTTCAAAGACAACTTCAGATGCTCCTTAGATGGACAAAAAATGCTGGAGTAACTCAGCGGGTTAGGCAGCATCTCTGGAGAATAAAGATGGGTGATGTTTTGGGTGAGGACTATTCTTCTTTTCAGATGCCCCTTTGTTGACAGTGATTCACAAGGCATTGATTTTAACTTAGAACATTTCAGTAAGGTCTGAACAGATGAAAAACAAGAATTCCTCCCCAGTCTATCCCTTTCCCAATCTGCTCAAGCAAAAATTGCAGCCTGTTTTCTGGTTACATCAGGGCTCCCTTTCTGCTTTCGTAAACCTGAGGCCCCCTTAGTGAGTCCAGCAGAGGCTTTCTTGCCAGGCCATATCTGCCAGGAACAGCAGCTGAAGCCAGATGAGTCCCAGTGAGACATGTTCTCTAAATTCTCCTTGGCTCAGTGTGCACCAGGCAAGGCAGCAGTGTCCATATGTGCCCGACAACAAAACATACATCGACTATTTACCCCAATTTTTGTTCCGTTGTAAGCTCTCAACGTTATTTTTTTGCAGAAACAGTATTATAAATTAAGCATTGTATGCCCTCCATAATGTTTGGGACAAAGACCCATTATTTATTTATTTGCCTCTGTACTCCACAATTTGAGATTTGTAATAGAAAAAATCACATGCGGTTAAAGTGCACATTGTCAGATTTTATTAAAGGCCATTTTAATACATTTTGGTTTCACCATGTAGTAATTCTTATACAATGTTTATACATTGTACCCCCATTTCAGGGCGCCATAATGTTTGGCACACATGGCTTCACAGGTGTTTGTAATTGCTCAGGTGTGTTTAATTGCCTCCTTAATGCAGGTATAAGATAATTCTCAGCACCTAGTCTTTCGTCCAGTCTTTCCATCACCTTTGGAAACATGTATTGCTGTTTATCAACACGAGGACCAAAGTTGTGACAATGAAAGTCAAATAAGCCATCATGAAACTGAGAAACAAGAACAAAACTGTTAGACATCAGCCAAAACTTGGCTTACCAAAATCAACTGTTTGGAACATCATTAAGAAAAAAGAGAGCACTGGTGAGCTTACTAATCGCAAAGGGACCGGCAGGCCAAGGAAGACCTCCACAACTGATGACAGAAGAATTCTGTCTATAATAAAGAAACACCCGTCTCCAAACACCTGTCCGACATCTCAGAAACAATCAGAAATCTCCAAACACCTGTCCGACAGATCAGAAACACTCTTCAGGAGTCAGTTGTGGATTTGTCAATGACCATTGTCCGCAGAAGACTTCATGAACAGAAATACAGAGGCTACCCTGCAAGATGCTAACCACTGATTAGCTGCAAAAATAAGATGGCCAGGTTACAGTTTGCCAAGAGGTACTTAAAATAGCAACCACAGTTCTGGAAAAAGGTCTTGTGGACAGATGAGACAAAAATTAACATATCAGAATGATGACAAGGGTAAAGTATGCAGAAGGAACTGCCCAAGATCTAAAACATGCCACCTCATCTGTGAAACATGGTGGTGGGGGTGTTACGGCCTGGGCATGTATGGCTGCTGAAGGTACTGGCTCATTTATCTTCATGCTTGATACAACTGCTGATGGTAGTAGCATAATGAATTCTGAAGTGTATAGACACATCCTATCTGCTCAAGTTCGAACATACTGCAAAAAAGGGGGTTTTCAAAGCTAAAAAATGGTAAACTATTGAGAGGCCAAGTCAATCACCTGATCTGAACCCAATTGAGCATGCCTTTTATATGCTGAAGAGAAAACTGAAGGGGACTATCCCCCAAAACAAGCATAAGCTAAAGATGGCTGCAATACAGGCCTTGCAGAGCATCACCAGAGAAGACACCTAGCAACTGGTGATGTCCATGAATCGCAGACTTCAAGCAGTCATTGCATGCAAAGGATATGCAACAAAATACTAAACATGACTATTTTCATTTACATGACATTGCTATGTTTCAAACATTATGGTGCCCTGAAATGGGGGGACTATGTATAAACACAGCTGTAATTTCTACTTGGTGAAACCAAAATGTATAAAAATGGACTTTATTAAAATCTGACTGTGCACTTTAACCACATGTGATTTTTTTTCTATTACAAATCTCAAATAGTGGAGTATAGAGGCAAATAAATAAATGATGGATCTTTGTCCCAAACATTATGGAGGGCACTGTATAATTGCAAAATGAGAAGTTGATACAAATAGCTGAATTATTTGATAATTTGAGTGAAATGACTGGCTGAGGAAGAACAAATTGAATTAATGCAGAATTGGCATTTTCGTGTATTCTTAATTTTAAGGAAAAAGCCCCAAGTTCACAGCTACAGAAGTCTGAAGAAGGTTTCCGACCTGAAACGTCACCTATCTTTCTCCAGAGATGCTGCCTGACTCACTGAATTATTCCAGCATTTTGTGTCTACCTCACAGCTACACATGCAGGCCTTATGTCACTGCTGTACACAGGGCTTAATTGGAGGTTATGATCCATGACTGCAAAAAGTATCTAATGAGACCTTTTCATGGCTGAACTCCAAAAACATTATCAACTACCCTGAAGAAAGGTCCCGACCTGAAACGTTGCCTATCCATTCCCTCTACAAATACTGCCTAACATTCTCTCTTACAAAGGGCAAAGGACAAAGGACAAAGGACATTTATTGTCACATACACCAAATGGTGTGGAAATTGTCTTGCCATGCAGCACAAATTAGACACAACATTAAAGAAATTTAACATAAAACATAAAAACATCCCCCCACAGTGGTTCCCACTGTGGGGGAAGGCACAAAGTCCAGTGCCCATCCCATGTCCACCCATAGTCGGGCCTATTTAGGCCTCCACAGTAGCCTTCACGGAGGCCCGATGTTCCAGGCTGATCTCGCCGGGTGATGGTGCTCCGGTGTCGGGAGAACCCTCTCAGCGGCTTGGGACACCTGGAACGGCCACTTCCTTACTCGAGACCGCGGCTTCCAAAGCCAACAGGCTGCGCTGGATGGAGCTCCACCACTGGCGATCTACTGAAGCACTTTGTGGTTAGCTCACGATTCCAGCGCCCACAGTTCCTTGTGTTAGCAATTACTCGTGTGTTGTTGCCATGAAGCCGTCCACACTAACATCTGAACATTGGATAACATTGTCCAGGGCACAAGCAAGAAATGAATCCAGTCTTTCAACACCATATGGGGGTCAAACATCACTGATGATATGCTATACATTTCATTCAGGGGCAACCATTTTAAAATGAATGAATATTTCATTACAGTGAAATTCTTTGCTTGCATACCCAAGGTATGCAAATAGTCGCCACATAAGGGCACTGACAAAGTTGCAAAGTATACGCAGTATCCGCGCCATGTCCCCCTCTTTTCTAACCCCTCTCCCATCCCAACTACCACCCCCCCCCCTACAGTGGTCCCTCCACGCCCGGTCCTCTATTGCCCAATTTTCTTTCCCCTCCATTCACGACGGTCCCCCCACGCCGGGTCCTCCTTTGTTCCTGCCCTCGGCAGCGAAATAGTCACTCCACGTGGTCCGTCCTCATCCGTCAGTCGCAGACCCCATCGACCACCGCTACGACCTCTCCACTATCGCTTCCGGGTCCTCTCTGGACGCCTCCGTGGCACCAATGCAGGCCACAGCCACGGGCTCTGTTGATTCGCGGCGCGCGGACTCCGGCCCGCCGGGGCTCCAGCCTCACCGACTCCGCGGGTCACCGAGAGGCGTCCGCAGCTCTTGATGTGACTTTCTGGGATGTTAGGTTCAAAAAACAAAAGCAAAAGCAAAAATTCCACCCCCAGTGGAAATGTTAGTAGACCGTGTTCGGCTGCCTCTTAGGTGCTGCTTTCATTGACTTCCACCTTTAGCACGCACCTCACCGCAACCCCTGCCTCAAACTCTACACTAGTCAATAAACACATGACTTGAATCTTAAAATCTCAAAGTCACCAACACATAATAAAAATGTACAAAATCCTTTTTTGAAAGTTACTGGTTAAAAAGATAAATATCCCTAGTTTTTTTGTTGCGAAACTAGGACATTTCTCAAAGCTCCCAAAAATGGAAATTTGAATTCTACTGTGGGTTAACCAAACCAGCTAGAGCCAGTAATGTCTTTCCTAGATCTAATTTAATGCTCAGCAAATTAATCTTTAATTTCCCATTAGATTTTCATGGGAACTCGTTGAGAGTGAATGGACCTTATTAGACAAATCCCAGCAAAATGGAACATTCAGTGCTGTAGGGTCTGTAACTAGCTTCCAAAATATTATTAGATTACGAACATAAACAAATAAACTTGCAGGAAATATTCAACAATGTTATAAGGTGGATAAAGTTACCGGATTTACCAAAGAACATGACTGGCAACAATTAAGGATATATTGCTGAATTAAGCTTGTATACAGTAATGCACAATACTGTTGGAGCTGTACAAAGTTAGTTCTGGGTCCATCAATGTCTGGACTTTAAAATTTTAATCTTGATGTTTACGTCTCTCCAAGTCATAATCTCTGCTTCCTTCAATTTATAGCTCCAAAAATTCAGTATTCACTTAATTCTGGCCTCTCATGAATTGCTGTGTATCTGCCTACTATTTCATACAAGGAAAATCGTTCACTGTTTAAGTTCTAACCTCTGAGGTTCCCTTACAAAACATTTTCACCTCTTCTTTTAAGACGATTGATTAAATAAATCCTAGAATCTTATTATGTGATCAAAAGTTCTTTTTTTTTGTCTGATTTATTCTCCTATCAGGGATGTTTTAATATTATACTGTGTGTGGACAAAGAGGTTGTTCATTTTGCTCCAAAAATAAATAGAAAAAGCATTTCACGCAGCATCTTTTGTAACGATCCGTGAGTCTAATGTCCAGGCTCATTGAAAGAGGGAACCCTGCCAGATGGCTTGCACTCCTCCACCTTTTGACTGATCATCAAGCGCCAGGTACATTTATAAATGTGTGACTGGCGCTCTGCGGTGGTTGCATTGCCTGCAGGGCATTAACAGTGGGTGGCAGGAGGGAGGAAAGTGGTAAGAGCACTGGCTTCCTTGAGGCATAGGCAACGCTGCAGGATGAAACGCAAAAAGGATGAATCATTTGTTTCCCGTTCACTTATTTTAAAATCTCACTTTGCTCTGTGCATTCTGCTGTCCGTTGTCCAAAGGCATTGTAACCTTTGAAATTTTAACCCCAATTCTTTGCCTCAGGTAGCATGGATGGCAGGAATTGAATTTACAGGAGTATTTAATGCGAGCCAATATATTTAGCCAGATTCCCACTTTTTCAGTACTGCCCCCAAAATAGATGGCAAATCTCCATGAACTCGAGTGTGTAGGAAGGAAATGCAGATGTTGCTTTATACTGAAGGTAAACTAGTGTCTGAAGATGGGTTTCCGACCCAAAAAGTCACCTGTCCCTCTTCTCCAGAGATGCTGCCTGACCTGCTGAGTTGCTCCAGCACGTTGTGTCTATCTCCACGAAATCTAGGTTTGATTGTAGTAGTGAACTTGAATATAAATGTTTTGATCCTCCTTGTATTGGTTACATTGCAGTAATTACAGATTACAGCCATAGTGGGCTTAAGTGGGCTACCAATAGTGAACTACGGTCCTCTGACCCTAAAATCTATTCCTTCTGTCCTCTATTCATTGTGGTGGCACAGTGGCACAGCTATTAGAGCTTCTGCCTCACAGTGTCAGAGAAATAGATTCAATGCTGACCTTGGGTGCTGTCTGTTTGGAATTTGCACATTCTCCCTGGGATCACGTGGATATTCTCTGGGTGCTCAGGTTTCCTCCCACATCCCAAAGACGTGCGGGTTTAGAGGTTAATTGGCCTCTGTAAATTGCCCCTAATGTGTAGGGAGTGGATGAGAAAGTGGGATAACAGAACTAGTGTAAATAGGTGATCAATGGTCAGTGTGGACTCTGTGGCCTGAAGGGCCTGTACCCATGCTGTATCTCTAAACTAAATTCTGACTGCCACTAGCACGGTTGGCATTTATTGCACACTTTTCACTTTAACTGAATGGTTTGCTCGACAATTTTCAGAAAGGTGGTTATAAGTTGGATCTTTTGGACCTAATGAACAGATATGAAATCTGTCGTGCTCAACCTTATGTATTCACCACTGTCCTTTACAGAAGATTTTATAACAGTCCACAGTAAAATGATGTATGTAAATTGACCAGGTTGGTCCTGCTACACACATCAACACATCACTCCACTCCCTTCTCCCACACTCATTGACATGCTTCTAATGGAGTGGCATCACTCCACCTCTCCTAGCCACCCAAGCCACCAATTAACTACCCCCGGTATGAAAGGTTCCAACGTTGCCACAAACCCTCTGCTCTGGCAACCAATGGACAAAATGGGCTGTACCATGCTCTACTCAATGAATGGCATGGACATTTGTACTCATCCCAACAGGAACTGAAGACCCAGCAGATCCAAAAAGTCTTCCACAGGGGTAAATAAAAACACTGGGGAAATTGGTCAAACATTTGATTATCAAATGGGTGGAAGACAGGAAAAAGACATATGGTTAACATGGAGAAAATAACATGCAAGAGGCCAGTCCTTTCAGTTTCTTTGCATGTCTGGAAGTTTCTGCTTTCTTCCAGCATTTCTTTCTCCATGCAAATATAGAGACACGGACTGAGCTGCCACCTCCAACCATGTTCTTTGTGTGGTCTAATTGCAAGTGAAAGAGCAGGGAAACCCAGCAACAGCTTGGAATTATTTTGATTGAGACATTGAGACAGGAGTGCGCACATCAGACCTGAACGCAAGTCCATGGGTCTCACTGCTTTACTATTGCTTTTATAATGCAAAATTGTAGATACTGTAAATGATGCTGGCTGCATCAAGCAAGCATTGGTTGCATTGTGTACGTGTGTACTGAATAAATATAAACCATTAAATAATTAAGTACAATTTAAAGTGTTTTATATTCTAACTTTCTGACTACAAATCATTGCAATCTGGTAACGTCATGGTTATCTGTAGTTGCACCACTTTTTGTTCCATGTTTATTGAATTTACCCAGCTGCTGAGATGGGATTTAAATCCATGTCTCTCCATCAATACTCCCGTCTAACCACTGTAACTCGTATATTAGGATGTGGGAAGCAGCATTTTGGATGAATTTAGGTTTATCAGAGAAGGAAGGTGGAAGGTTCACCTGGAGTTCACTGAGATGGACAAATCAGGAGGTGGCAATTGCATGGACGTAGGTTTGAGCAGCACATGAACCAAGGTAGTCTCAGAGTCAGGCAATATACCTGATGGTGCTCTACTCCCTCAATACCAAAGTGGAGAGTCACTTCAGATAATCTGCTTAGATCCTGGAATAGGATAACTTCTGATACAAAACGTGTGTTTTTTTCAACACAAACTGACACTGCGCATTTGTATAAAGACATTTAATTCATATCTCAGTTTAAAAATTCAGTCTGCCCTTAGTCCACACAAGCTTTTAATTTGAGTGTTTTAATCGCGAAGTAAATTTAAGTGAAAATGATTTATTAATTAACTTGCTTTTAGCTGGTTGATTCAGGTTTTGTCTGACATGATACTGAGTTATATATTCAGCTAAGAATTGTCTTCATCCATTTGATATTTTTATTGTTCAGATCATTTTGGAACTCGAGTAATACTCCTCTGGCTTTTCCAGGCGTTTAACACCTTGATGTAGTTGGATCAGCAACTCAAAAAGGTGTATGTTGAGATAAACCTTTTTTAATTAATATATCTATTTCATTAAAAAGTAAAGATGGATCTGTAATTATAGAAATTGAAAATAAATACATCACTTTAAGCCTGGCTGCTCTAACTAGCTGTCATCTTGTTCCTATACTAGGAGAAACAATTGACAAAAAAAACTAGCATTGTTAATTATGAAATCTCTTTGAATTTTTTTTCACATAGCTATCAATTGGCTATAAAATACACACACTACTTAATCTCCTCATCACTGTGCATAATCTGCAAAACACACTGCTGGGGATATAGAAAGGTATTATAACGGTGGGGTGGCACGGCAGCACAGCGTTAGCGTTACTGCCTTACAGCGCCAGAGACCTGGGTTTGATCCTGACTTTGGGTGCTTGTCTGTATGAAGGTTGTACGTTCTCCCCGTAACCTGCGTGGTTTTTCTCAGAGATCTTTGGTTTCCTCCCACACTCCAAAGACGTACAGGTTTGTAGGTTAATTGGATTGGTGTAAATGTATGAAATGTCCCTAGTGTGTGTAGGGTGGTGTTAATGTGTGCGGAACGTTGGTCGGCACGGACTCGATGGGCCGAAGGGCCTGTTTCCGCGCTATACAACTAAACTAAACAAACAATAACAAGCACAGTAGTCTGTTATCACCCAATTAGAGGTAAATGTAAAGCATGAAACTGCTGATGCTGAAAATCTGCATTAAAAACAAAAAGAAAAGCTGGAAATAATCAGCAGATCATTCAGTGTCTGTTCGCAAATCATCAGAATTGGTAGTTCAGGCCAATAACGCAGCAGAGTGGCAAGTCAGATGACATCCAGCTCATCCCTGATTTCACCATCAATGCATAGGAGTTCCTTATAGAACAGCTGGTCAGGGGGAAAGCATAATTTGGTCCAAGAACATCGATCAATGTAGGAATAAAGTTCTTGCAATTATATCAGATAACATTTCCCCAGTGCTCAAAACACATTTATGTAGAATAAATTATGTGTAGCTGCACAGGAGATGGGCAAGATCCTCAATGAATATTTTGTCCCTGTGTTTATTGTTAAGAGAGACATGAAGACTAGTGACCTTGGGAAAGTTAATGTCCTGGGGATAGTCGGCATTGCAGTAGAGGAGATCTTGGACATCTTCACACGCATGAAGGTAGATAAATCTCCGGGGCCTAATCATGTATATCCAAGGAAACCCTGGGGAGTTAGAGAAGAAATTGCAGAAACCCCGTTTGAGAGATACAGTATATATATATATATGTATATATATATATATATATCATCGTTAGCCATGGGTGAGGTGCCAGAAGACTGAAGTGCAGCTGATGTAAGAGCTGCAAAGAAAATTATAAACCAGTAACCTCGGGATGGGATTCTGAGGGATAAGGTATACATGCATTCGGATACAGAGAGATTGATTTTGAGATAGACACAAAATGCTGGAGTAACTGAGCGGGTCAGGCAGCATCTCTGGAGAGAAGGAATGGGTGACGTTTTGGGTCGAGACCCTTCTTCACAATTGATTTGGGAGAGTCAGCATTGGTTTGTGCATGGAAGATTGATCATGTCTCACAGATTTGACTGAAGTAACCAAGAAGGTCTGAGGGCAGGTCAATAGACAGCAAGACTAGTGGGAGAACTGAGAAGGGGGGGGGGGGGTGGAGAGAGAAAGCAAGGGCTATCTGAAGTTATCCCCTCCCACTTCCCAGTTCTCCCACTAGTCTCAGACTACATTCTATCTTAGTCCCGCCCCCTCCCCTGTCCAGTCTGAAGAAGGGTGTCGACCCGAAACGTCACCCATTCCTTCTCTCCAGAGATGCTGCCTGACCCGCTGAGTTACTCCAGCATTTTGTGTCTACCTTTGATTTAAACCAGCATCTGCAGTTCTTTCCTACATAATAAGTAATCGTGTCTTGGCATGGGTGACTATGTTATTGGGTACGTCCACTATTACAGGTGATCTGTTGACAACAATGTGCCAAATAGAGATGGCTTTATGCATGCAATGCATTGATCACAGAGGAGAGTTGATGTAACAATACATTGTTGCCATCCATATAAAGAGCTGCAGAGAACTTTAAAAGACCTAAAGGGGCTGTCCCACTTGGGTGACCTAATCCGCGAGTCCAGAAGAGTGTGGATTCCACACTCGCCTAGAAAACCTCGAGCTGGATCGACCGTCCGCATTGAAACCGCGAGCTGGATCGACCGCACACACACACAAACACACACAAACACATTGCGAAGGTGGGGGCCAGGAAAGCGGGGGAGTGCTGTCTGAAATTCACACCGGCAATGAAGAAGAAGGTAAAACGGCTGCAAGGTAAATCCTTTAGAGAGCGCGGGGGGGGGGGGGGGGGGGGGGGGGGGGGAGAAGGGGAGAGAAGGGGAGAGAAGGAGAGAGAAGGCAAGAGAAGGGGGGGAGAATGGGTGGAAAAGGGGAGAGAAGGGGGGGAGAAGGGGGGTAGAAGGAGTGGAGACACTTTTAAGAAATTTAATAAAGTTTAGCGGGCATTTTACCTACAGGTAGGTCTTCCTTGGTCCTGAAAACTCCAATGAGGCAATCAAAATGCTCGGTCAGCGAAGGAGATTGCCTACGGCTGACCTCGACTGCCTGTAACTAAATAGCAACCCCACTCCACAGTACTACGAGTTAAAAAGAACCATGCCGACCAAATTTTACTCGCGGAAAATTTTTCAACATGCTGAAAAGATTTCCGCGACCTAGCTGAGGCCACAAGTATTTGGGAACTTCCCTCGAGCATGAATGAGAGTTCCAGCGACCTCATAGGACCTCCTAGGACCACGTGTTGACCATGCTGTGAGCTTGAAGGTCGAAAACACTCTTCTAAACTCGCAGATTAGGTCGCCCAAGTGGGACAGCCCCTTAACGCACCATGGTCACAGTGTCACAGAATGACATTGGAAAACTAATCTCGGGCAGATTGAAGGAATTAGAAATGGATGTACAGTAGTTGCAAAGTAGCAGCACATTTCAGGAAACAATGTTATACATATAAATGAAAACCATTAAGAACACTAAAATGTTTGTTCTAATCATTCATTTATTTTTTAGAATTGCAAGTGAATTGTAACTCCTTACGAGGGATTGCTCTATGTGCATTAATTATATATATATTACCTGAAATTAATTTAGTTCTGAATATCTAGGTAGTTGTATATTTTGTCAGTGTTAATGCATCTCTCTAAAGCTGGTTAGCAGTTGCACAAACAAAACCCAAATCCATTTGCTCAGTTAGAGCCTAAAAGAACAAACACTCAATGAATGGTTTTAGTCACTTAGTAAAGAAACGATGGCAACAGTCGCAATGAGGTAATCAATATCAAACGAAGATTGTGAGGTAAAATTGTCAGGTCAGGTTTCTGCTGTAGCCTGTTAAGCTTTTCAGAGCTTCACCAGGATCCGTTTTAAGGCTGAACATAAACTTTATTCTGGCTAATTTAATTTTGCATCATTGCGCTTGCAAATAAATTCATACACTTGCTTGCCCTCGCAGTTTGGGTGATTTTTGTTCCTGTAAACACTAAATAAAAAGAAAGGATTCTTTATATGGAGGAGAACAATGTTGAAAGAGAGCTATTAAGCATTTCCATAGGTGATGTTGCCATCTTGTGCCTGTTTTTGGTGTATGCAGAGCACCAAGAAAGCTGTGAAATCATGCCTGTGCACCAGAGAGTGTTCCTGACCCCAATATCCATCACTATTTAGACCATTCACCTTTTTCAACCCATTTCCATTTGAACCACTCATGACCCTTCTCCCCATCTCCATTTACACCATTCTGCACTCACAATCCCATCTGTGTTCAGCTTGACCCTCTCGTTCCTTCTTTCTAATTTTGATATGCCTGCACCGTTCGCAACAGTGGAATATCCTTTGAAGCAAGTGGGCAAGAGGGTGATGAATTATTTACATCCTGACGGATCATGGCAGAATCTGATTATAACAGTAAATAAGTGCTGAATATTGGAAATAAACGTTCCCGCATCATGTGGATGAGGACATTATTTTAAAAATTCATGGTTTTCCTGATCAGCTAATTAGTAATTTATTTTCCTGGAACTCTTCTTCTTCTTGTTTTGGGATGGAAGGATCAGAAGGAATATATACCATCCAGTGTGACAATGATCCATTTTGATCTGATCTAAGTAGTTGTTTGTTGCCTTTAAGAATTTATTCAGTAATGAGCTTTTAAAGTAATATCTCTTGACCATAGGCAGTACTTAATTAGACATGATGTGTTAGGATTGGTCTTAAGGACTGTTTAAAAATAGCACAGTTGGTTATGTCAACTGCTCAATCACTGTTATTTTTAAGGTATTTTGCAATTAAAATATTTACACTAATATTAGATTGAGAACTCGGATGGCAGGAAATGTGAGCTAATATTGTTTGCATGTGTTTTGTAATAATGAGAGACATAAATGTTTTATGCTGTGCTTGACGTCTTTGGGAAACTATATACACTGTGTAACCTTGGCTATGGAATGCTCTCTTGCCTGATTTCCAGGATGCAGTTTAAGATAGGGTGCAGAGTGCGATGAAATTCTGTGTTCACCTCCATTACGAGGTTCAAATCCAGGCTGCACCTAATGCAAATGTTTTCTTATGCTTTCTGTTCATTAGCTTTTAGTAAAGACTAGACCAAGTGGGACCCGTTGGGCCCAGTTCCCCCAACTTAATTTTCCACCACTCACCCATTCCCCCAATGCAACCCGTTCCCCCAATGCAATATTCCACCACTCACCCATAGTCCCCAACTTTGCAGGCGAGGCACATTTCCCCTCATCCCCAGTGCTCCCTCCCCCTCCTTTTCACCCTCTTCTTTCCCCTCTCCTCTTCCCCCTCCCCAATTCCTCCCTCACCTCTCCCTCCCTCTCCTTTCCCCTACCCTCAGTCACTCCCTCCCTCCCTCCATAACTCCTCTCCCCTCCCCTGCCCCCTCCTATCCCTCTATCCCCCACCTCCTCACTCCTTACCTCCCACTATCCTTCCTCACCTCCCCCACTGCCCACCTCTCCCTCTATTCCCCACCCTACCTCCTCCACTTCCCCCCTCTCTCTCTCTATTCCCCCTCCCTCCCCCACTCTCCCTCCTCACCTCCCCCACTTTCCCCCCATCTCCCTCTCTAACCCCTCCGCTCCCTCAATCCCCCACTCTCCCTCCTCACCTCCCCAGGATGTTGAGGGTGCCGCTCCTTTCCCTTCTTGCATGCCCGGAGCAGCAGCAGCCATCGCCCTCAGAGCCAGCCTCAGCGCCCAGGCCCCGCATCCTCGGCGCGCCTCTCCAATTTGATACAAAAGACCACAGGACAAATGTGAGTATGGTGGTCCAGAAATTGTAGCGCTATCGTGTACTGTTTTGGCGTAGTTCCGGGATCACATGCGCAGACATCCATCCACACACACACACACACACACATGCATAGAAACAAAGAAGATGAGGGTTTAGTAATATATAGATAGGTGCAAAACCATCTTGTAATGATGCAGCAAGTTTGATTACTCGTTTGGGGTAAATAGCTGCCGCTGGATACAAGGAACTGCAGATGCTGGTTTACAAAAAGAAGGAAAAGTGCAGGAGTAACTTAGCGGGTCAGCAGTATCTCTGGAAAACGTGGATTGGTGACGTTCGGGTCGGGACCCTTCAGACTGATTGTTGAGGGAGGAGGGAAGGGAAATAATGCTGAAAGGAGGGACCAAAGCAGGAGAAGTGTCTCGAGCCGAAACGTCACCCATTCCTTCTTTCCAGAGATGCTGCCTGTCCCGCTGAGTTAATCCAGCTTTTTGTGTCTGTCTTCGGTTTAAACCAGCATCTGCAGTTCCGTCTTGCACAATAGATTGATCCAGTTTCTGTTGTTGATACAGATACCATTAATAGTTCGTCAAACTTTTTTTTGTCTACTTACCAAATGCAATTCACATTGGAATTCTGTCAATCTGTTACAATGTCAAAACACTAGCTTATTCCACCCTTATTCCCAACACGGCAGTCAGTAAGGAAATAGCTCCGCAGCATTATTTCAATCTTCTTAGTGCATTGTAGTATTTTGTGAAACAACTTTCAGGACCAACAAAGTTGTTTTTATTTATTTGAAGACGTTCTCTTCATTCAGTTGGTCTGGTTTAAAATAATTTCAGGGCTGTTATCAAAAGCTATTTCAATATCTTATACCTGAATGCCCCTGGACGATTCCCACTGTCTTTCATTCTGGCCTCCAGTATATCAATTTATTTTGTATTTCAAGGGGATTGTATTGTAGGCAGAACATGAAGTGGTGCTGTGCCATTTACAGATCACAAGACTCGCTTCAGGTTTTTTAAGGGGCTGAGATTGTGTGTAGGCACCATTCTAAATAAATGATCAAATCCAGGAACGAAAGATGATCAGGCCTGGTGTTGTCTACATATTCTTGTTCACATGAGGAGAATCTTGAAAATTATAAGTTTGATTGACCTGTAAGGACACAAAGTGCTGAAGTAACTCAGCAGGTCAGGCAGTATCTCTGGAGAACATGGATAGGTGACGTTTCAGATCGGGACCCTTCTTCAGACTGATTATAGGGTGGGTGGGGGGAGGGGGGGAAGAAAGTTAGAAAGAGGGAGGGGCAGGACAAAGCACGCTAGATGAGTGGGACATTGGGGATTATGTTAAACCCAAATGTACCTGAACTGATCTTAGTATCCACCAGCAAATGATCCACTTTTACAACAAACTATAGCTTAGACAATAGGCGCAGGAGTAGGCCATTTGGCCCTTCGAGCCAGCACCACCATTCAATGTGATCATGGCTAATCATCCCCAATCAGTACCCCGTTCCTGCCTTCTCCCCATATCCCCTGACTCCGCTATCTTTAAGAGCCATATCTAGCTCTCTCTTGAAAGTATCCAGAGAACCGGCCTCCACCGCCTTCTGAGGCAGAGAATTCCACAGATTCTCAATTCTGTGTGAAAAAGTGTTTCCTCGTCTCCGTTCTAAATGGCTTACCACTTATTCTTAAACTGTAGCCCCTGGTTCTGAACATGTTCCCCAACATCGGGAACATGTTTCCTGCCTCTAGCGTGTCCAAACCCTTAATAATCTGGATACTTTCTGGATACAGGGGATATGGGGAGAAGGCAGGAACGGTTTAGGGATGATCAGCCATGATCACATTGAATGGCGGTGCTGGCTCGAAGGGCCGAATGGCCTACTCCTGCACCTATTGTCTATTGTCTATTGTCCATAATCTTATATGTTTCAATAAGATATCCTCTCATCCTTCTAAACTCCAGAGTATACAAGCCCAGCCGCTCATTCTCTCAGTTACTGGAATACAACGGCACAAATGAAGAATCTTTTGTTTTTGTTGTCCTTCTTTTCAACCCTGCCTTCCAAAAGACACAGGCAACGCTACTACAAGGGTAGGATTTCCTGCGTTGGCCACAATGAAATACATTGGAGCAATGCCAAGGGAAAAATATCAAGCTATACAGATTGTTAGTCCATACCTGAATCTATCTGACTTTTTACCCATTAATTTAAGAGGATGGACAATTTCCTCAGCTCCAATTAGTGTGTCTTATTCCTTAAAGGTTTTTCCTCTCTGTATTGGTAGTGGAGACAGACACGATTGTGGCGGCATTTAAGATGCTTTTAGATTGGCACACGGACATGCAAGGAATGGAATGGTATGGATCACATGCCCGGGGAGGAGATTAGTTTCACCTGACCGTGTTCGGCACAGACATTGTGGGCCAGAGGGCCTGTTCCTGTGCTGTACTGTTCTATGTTCTATTGTGCTCAAACGATTTAAGGTGCTCATGAGAAAGGATGGGAACGTTTGCACCACTCTTTTAGTATATTGGATTTGTTCCGTATCCAGGTCTTATACATTTTGAAACATCTCAGCATTTACGAATGTTGCAGATCAAATGCAATAATTACTCACACAAGGCTGAGTTTCAGAACATTTATTGATATTGATCACTGCTCAGCAGCAATATTCAGATCCCTTTTGGCTGGGAATAGTTGGTAATCATGTGAAGGGTTTTTAGAAGAAGATTTGTAAATACTTAACACCGTTTGCATTTTGAAAACATCAATAAACCTCAATATTAATATATCACTAATGATAAATTAACATAGAAAATTATTCATTTCCAATAATATGCAGCTTAGCAAACAGAAGTTAGACTTGCCGCACCTGCATTATGTACAAGTACATTCCTGAAAACAGAGTGGAATAACAAATGTATATTCACATTTAACAGAACATGATTTGGAGAAGAGGCAGCCATTAATTGCACTGTTGTCACTCTCTTGACAAATATGACATTGGCAGAAGTTGTTGAACATTTACGCCTTCTGGATGGGTATGTCCACAGTGATGGACAACAACTTGCAACGCTATTTGATATGGACGCAGGCCTTTTCAGCAATTTTGAGGCTTGAATCATTATTAGTTAAAGGGAATGTGCTCACTTTAGAAATTACATTGATATTATTTGATCATATGTCCATTCATGTTATATAATAATAATAATAATAATAATAATAATAATAATAATATCTTTTATTGTCATTGCACGTCACTGCAACGAGATTTAGTATGCAGCTCCACCGATGTACAGGAAAAGTAAAATAAATAAACAAGCAAGCAAGTTGAGTGACCATCCGAGGGAGACTGTCCAGGGGGGGTGGGTGGGGGGACACTCAGCAGGGCCGGTTCAGAGCCGCAATAGCTCTTGGAATAAGGCTGTTTCTGAGTCTGGAGGTTCGGGCGTAGAAGGCCTTGTAACGTCTGCCGGAGGGAAGTAGTTCAAGCAGTCCGTTACAAGGGTGTGATGAGTCCTTATGGATGCTGACGGCCTTCCTGAGGCACCGTGTGTGGTAGATGCCCTCCAAGGCTGGTAGCTCTGTCCCAATGATCCTCTGCGCTCTGTGAATTACGCGCTGAAGAGCTCTCCTCTCCGCCTCCGTGCAGCTGAGATACCACACAGAGATGCCATACATTAATATGCTCTCTGTGGTGCAGCGGTAGAACGTTGTCAGCAGCTGTTGGGGCAGACCAATCTTTTTTAATGTCCTCAGGAAGAACAGTCGTTGCTGTGCCTTCTTGACCAGCGCAGCGGTGTTGGTGGACCATGTGAGGTCCTCTGAAATGTGAGTGCCCAGAAACTTAAAGCTGGACACTCTCTCCACACTTTCCCCGTAAATGGAGATTGGGGCGTATTCTCCATTAAGGGACCTCCTGAAGTCAATAATCAATGCAAAATGTCTTTTATCCTAGAACACTTCCTTCTAAATATATTATGTTCAGTCAGTTTAATGTAAGTCAGAGAGCCATACAGTGTGGAAATAAGAACTTCGGCCCAACTAGTCCACGCCAGCCAACATGCCCCCACCTGCCCGCGTTTGACCCAAAACCCTCTATGCTTATCCTATCCATGTACCCGGCCAAATGTTCCTTAAACCTAACTATAACATCTGCCTCAACTACCTCCTCTGGCAGCTCGTTCCATGTACCCACCATCCTTTGTGTAAAAATCTTACCCCCTCACCTCAAAACTATGTTCTTCTATGTGTCCTCTTGATTCTCTCACTCTGGGCAAAAGACTGTGCATTTATCCAATCTATTCCTCTCATGATCTTGTATACCGCTATATGACATCACCCCTCATCTTCCTGCGCTCCATGGAATAAATTCCTAGCCTGCTCAACCTCTCTCTATGCTGTAGCACAGGCCCTCGAGTCCTAACAACATCCTCGTCAAACGTCTCTGCACCCTTTCTAGCTTGACAATATCTTTCCTATAACATGGTGAACAAAACTGCACAATACTCTAAATGTGGCCTCACCGATGTCTTATACAATTGTAGCATGACCTCCCAACTTCTATAATCAGTACTCTGACTGATGAAGGCCAATGTGGCAAAATCCGTCTTGACCACCCTATCTGCCTGTGATGCCACAGTCAAGGAACTATATACTTGTACTCCTAAATCCCTCTGCTCTACTCCACTCTCCAGAGCCCTGCCATTCACTGTGTGAAAGTGTAATAGTGATGAATTGCTAATGAATTAGGAACATGTAAGATATCTAATTTATTCTCCTTCCTTGCTAGATTAGTGTGGGTCATAAGGGATTCTGTTTGGCCCAAATGTACCAGAATTGATCTTAGTATCCACCAGCACATGAGCCACTTCTACAACAAACTATAGCCTACTGGAAATCAACGACACAAATGTAGACAACAACATCTCGTTATTTTACATTCCCTGCAGCATTACATTCCGAGCCCCTCTCATCTGGCGAGGTTAAGCCACTCACTGGAAATACTTTGCTAGATTACATTGGGGGAACCTGCTGAGAAATTTAATGGAGCTTTGCTTATTTGAATGAGAGAACTTTTAAAAAACATTCTCCTTCATTTTCTTCAACGAGCTGAAGATACCTATTCTCTTCCAGAGTTTGAATCTTGTTGAGGAGTCTCTAAAGATTTGGTTTTAATTGGTAACCATGGTCCCAAGGAGCCATCCATTCATTACATTCTCTTCTACAAATAGCCTTGGAAACATACAATAAAGGAGTTGAAGCTTGGAGATTAGTAGTCACCTGGAAGGTTCATGCTTTGTGTTGATACAGTCCGTGCACTGGAGAAATGATTTCCTTTCCTATTGAGGTAAGACATTGAACTGCCCATGGTATCAACAATCAATGTTCCAAGCACTTGGCAACCCATCAACACTATAAAATAGTTGTTGGCGAGAAACCAGTTGCTATGGTGATTTTGGACATTTTCTACATCTGAAAAGTGCCAGCTGATTTTTTTTTTTTAAGAAAGACCCTGTATTTAAATTGTGTATCACCGAATCTCAAACATCTTGGAGTACTTGTTTATGCATCATATATTTTAATATATCGCAAATATCCCACTGCTTTTTCACACTAAACAAGTTATTGGTGAGTTTCTAAGCAGGAACAGAAAACATAAAATGAAACGGTGTATTTGTTGGAGAAATGTTGGCAAGCACATATTCTTCATCGACTAGGGATCTTTATTGAATATATGAAGGCCCAAACTTGCTTGGTACCTGGCAAAATATGTTGAACCCACAGTGACCAACAGAACAATGCTCGTTTATTTAAGGTCCACTGAAACAAAATTCTATAGTACATAGAGCCCAGGGTGCCAATGATCAAACAGTAAATACTTTATGTGGTGAAAATTGTTTCCTTCAAGCTCTGCACTTTTGTAAAATGTGCAAAATAAAGCATGGTGATTGTGGGCCTGGTTTGTGGATAACAAATGTTTGCTTATGGAGGCAGAGGTACAGCAAAGATCTGGAGAAGTAGCAAACAGAATGCATTAAGATCTTGTTGTGGTGAGGGGACAGTCAGCTTCTGGGAGCCCTGACAGGTTAAGGGGTTAGAGTATTAGACTTGAGAGGTACAGCATGGAAACAAGCCCTTCGGCTCATCGAGTCCCCACCAACCAGTGAGCACCCCGTACACTAGCATTATCCTCCACACACCAGAGACAATTTACAATTTTACCAAAGCCAATTAACCGACAAACCTGAACGTGTTTGGAGTGCGGGAGGAAAATGGAGCACAGATACACAGAAAATAGGTGAAGGAGTAAGCCATTTGGCCCTTTGAGCCAGCACCACCATTCAATGTGATCATCGCTGATCATCCATAATCAGTACCCCATTCCTGCCTTCTCCCCATATCCCTTGATTCCACTAGCCTTACGAGCTCTATCTAACTCTCTTTTGAATGCATCCAGTTAGTCGTCCTCCACTGCCTTCTGAGGCAGAGAATTCTCCAATTTCCAACTCTCTGGGTGAAAAAGTGTTTCCTCATCTAAGTTCTAAATGGCCTACCCCTTATTCTTAAACTGTGGCCCCTAGTTCTGAACTCCCCCAACATCAGGAACATGTTATCTGCATCTAGCGTGTCCAATCCCTTAAGAATTTCCCAGGTCAATTCTTCCCTTCCCACCCGCACCATCCCCTCCCCGGGCACTTTCCCCTGCAACCGCAAGAGATGCTACACTTGTCGCTTTACCTCCCCCCTCGACTCCATTCAAGGACCCAAGCAGTCGTTCCACATGCGACAGAGGTTCACCTGCACCTCCTCCAACCTCATCTATTGCATCCGCTGCTCTAGGTGTCAGCTGATCTACATCAGTGAGACCAAGCGTAGGCTTGGCGATCGTTTCGCCGAACACCTCCGCTCGGTCCGCATTAACCAACCTGATCTCTGTGTGGCTCATCACTTTAACTCCCCCTCCCATTCTGAATCTGACCTTTCTGTCCTGGGCCTCCTCCATTGCCAGAGTGAGCACCACCGGAAATTGGAGGAGCAGCACCTCATATTCCGCTCGGGCAGTCTGTACCCCAGTAGCCTGAACATTGACTTCTCCAATTTCCAGTAGCCCTAGCTGTCTCCTCCCCTTCTCAGCTCTCCCTTAGCCCTCTGGCTCCTCCTCTTCCTTTCTTCTTCCCGGCCCCGAACCCTGCATCAGTCTGAAGAAGGTTTTCGGCCCGAAACGTTGCCTATTTCCTTCGCTCCATAGATGCTGCCCCACCCACTGAGTTTCTCCAGCATTTTTGTCTACCTTAATAATTGTATGTGTTTCTATAAGATCCCCTCATCCTTCTAAATTCCAGTGCATACAAGCCCAGTCGTTCCATTCTTTCATCATATGACAGTCCCGCCATCCCGGGAATTAACCTTGTGAACCTACCCTACACTCCCTCAATAGCAAGAATAACCTTCCTCAAATTAGGAGACCAAAACTGCACACAATACTCCAGGTGTGATCTCACCAGAACCCTGTACAACTGCAGAAGGACCCCTTTGCTCCTATACTCAAATCCTCTCATTATGAAGGCCAACATGCCATTAGCTTTCTTCACTGCCTGCTGTACCTGTATGCTTACTTTCAGTGACTGATGTACAAGGCCACCCAGGTCTCGTTGCACTTCCCCTTTTCCTAATCTGACACCATTCAGATAATAAACTGCCTTCTTGTTCTTGCCACCAAAGTGGATAACCTCACATTTATCCACATTATACTGCATCTGCCATGCATCTGCCTACTCACCCAACCTATCCACGTCACCCTGCATCCTCATAGCATCTACTTCACAGTTCAAACTGCCACCCAGCTTTGTGTCATCTGCAAATTTGCTAATGTTACTTTTAATTCCTTCATATAAATCATTAATACAATATTGTGAATACCTGCGGTCCCAGCACCAAGCCTTGCGGCACCCCACTAGTCACTGCCTGCCATTCTGAAAGGGAACAGTTAATTCCTACTCTTTGTTTCTTGTCTGCCAACCAATTTTCTATCCATGTCAATGCCCTACCCCCAATACCATGTGTTCTAATTTTGCAGCACCTGGAGAAAACCCGCACGATCACAGGGAGAACGTATAAACTCCATGCAGACAGCACCTGGATCTCTAGTGCTGTAAGACAACAACTCTACCGTTGTGCCACTGTGTCGCCCACTAACTAGTCATGACTAGTGTGGGCCTCTTTGGGAAGGCCATGAGGAACATTAGCTCCAAGTTGTCCTTAAGCAGCGGTCTCTAAATCCTGTTATTTTACTATGATCTCTTCCACTGTATGCTTGGGTCCCTTTCACTAATACTAACCGAACAAGCCTTTTGTGAGCTCTGGATGAATTTGTCAGCGACTATCCCATGAACCAAAATCAAGAGAAATGATGTTGGGGTTTGTACAGCTTTTGACACCACTCGGTATGTCCATTTTCTTGTGACTATAAATACAAAAGACACAAAAAATCCGAATGAGAAATTGCTGAATTGAAGTTTTGCCACAGAGTGTACATAAACATTATGCTACATGATAAAACTTCCTGCCAAATTTCAGTTTAACATACAATCAATGCAACACTCTTGACAATATAACACTTCCTTATTGTTGAAACCAATCCATCGCTTTAACTTATGACTTGTGATGGGACTCTGTGCAGATTGGAGCTGGGGTTATGATTAGAAATTGAATTGAATTGAAAGATGGTGAAGTGAACAACCCTATTGACCCAATGGGTCAAGTGATAATAGCCTCTTGGTATTCTAAACTTACATATTTGAAAGTCCTACCTAAAACTGACTGGGCTGACTTCATTTCTGATGGTTGGGAGTCACCCTGGTGAGAATTTGCCCACTGATTCTGATCATGAAGATGGTGCCTACTAGGCTAACATGCCCGGATTCAATGTATCCTTATCTCTTTGGCAGGTTAAACCCTCCCATAGTGCATTATTGGGTATATTTTTATAATGAGCACCCACGTAGATCTGAAGAAAAGTCTTGGCCCAAATCGTCACCCATTCCTTCTCTCCAGAGATGCTGCCTGTCCCGCTGAGTTATTCCAGCATTTTGTGTCTACCCAATTAGTTACTGATCCCTACTTTGACCACCTGTACTCAGACCTGTGCTGAGAGACTTCCCTGCAAAAAACAAACTGCTGGAGGAACACAGCGAGCAAAGCAGCATCTGTGCTTACCTATGTATATAGCCACAGAGTTAAGCAGATTGATAGCAGACCCTTCAGCCCAATTGTTCCATGGTGGTAAAGTTGCCTTGCTGAGCAGGTCCCATTTGCCTGCATTTTGACCTATTTCCCGCTAAACCCTTCCTGTCCATAAAAGTGTCGTGGACAGGAAAGTTGTAGTTGTATCTGCCTCTGGCAACATGTACTGATATTGGTTTACTATCATGTGTACCGAGATACAGTGAAAAACTTTCTTTGCATGCTATCCAGCTATATCATGCCATATATGAGTACAATTGAACCATTAGGGAAGTACACCAGGTAATGCAGAGAAACATACCAGAGTGCAGAATATAGTGTTACAGCATCACATCGTTACGGTTGCAGAGTAAATGCAGATAAAAATATGTAAAGGCCGCTCCGGGTTGGGAGATTGGAACTACAACCTTAGCTTATGAGAGGATCATTTATTAGTCTGATAACAGCAAGGAATCTCTTCCTACAATTTGTACATTTGCTGATTACTTCGTTCTTTCACTTTAGATTGTGAGGTTAAACTTACACTAAACTTTGGGATATATGGGCTGCAAACTGCCTCTGTTATAGAGCTCAGGAACACAACGTAACTCAGCTGGTCAGGCAGCATCTCTGGAGAACATGGATAGGTGAGCCTGGCCTGTTAATGTAGGTACAGTTGGCCACCCTTCCTGTAGAGACAGCTAGCATGCTCAATCTCAGTTGATGTTGTCTAGGCCCGTTGCTTTCCGTTTCGTAAAAGTCATAAACTACAGATGCTGGAAATCAAAAATAAAAGCAGAAAATGGTGGAAATCCATAGCTGAAATTGTCTGCCTTCTCCGCATTTCACTTGTACATTCTTTTACAGACACAAGAACCTGCAGGTGCTGATTTACAAAAAAAAGATACACAATGCTGGGAGTAACCTAGCAGGTCAGGCAGCATCTGTGAAGAACATCAATAGGTGACGATTCGGGTCAGTTCCCTTGTACAGACTGATTGTAGAAGGGGGAGGAAAGCTGGAAGAGAGTTCGGGGCAGCATAAAACCTGGCAAGTGAGAGGCGGAGGGGGTTTTGATTGTCAGATGGTTGGACAAAATCCAGAGATGAAAAGACAAAACGTGTGAGATAAGGAGAGAGGAATAGAAGAAGTGGGAAATGTGAAACCAGAGGAAGGAATATAGGGATGTAGGTGGAAGGGGTTGGAGAAAGGGGAAAGGAGCATTGAATATGCTTCCATGTGGGGCATAGGGAAGAGAGGAGGGGAGGGGGGGGAGGGAAGTCTTTTAGGTTAGTTAGCTAACATTTGAGAATTCAATGGTCATACTGTTGGGGTGTAAGCTACCCAAGCGGTATATGATTTGCCCTATCAGAAACATCTCACCTTCCTGCAGCTTAACACATTTCTTTCCTCTCCTTTCCCGTCCTGTTGAAGGGTCTTTGACCTGAAACATTAACTCTGCTTCTCTTCCCTCCTATGTGACCCAACCTGCTGCGTAGTTCAAACATTTTCTGTTTTTATTTCATCACACAGCAGATCAGATAACATCTACAGTTCTGATGAAGGGCCTTCAACCTGGTTTCTCTTTCCACAGATGCTGCTTGGCCAGCTTGGCGTTTCCAACATTTCTGATTTGCTTTCGGTTCCACTTAAGTTGGGCTTGAACTCAGCTGAGTAAAAATGGTGTGAGTAAAAAAAATCTAAACATCATCTTACCCTACATACTGCATAGTTCCCACCAGGTGGAGAATTCATTTTGCTTCTACAACTTAAGGCTATATTGGTATTTTAGTCCACAATCTGAGTTAGAAGCAAAAGAGCCACTCACGTAGGTAAGCTGCTATTTCCTGATGAAGCTCAACACTGATCACCGTGTTATAATATCATTGTAGCACAGCAGATGAGTTTGGCCTAGAAATGAATTATTACCCATACTTTAATTGGTAGCGCCATTACAGATCCCTAAAACAGCCACTGAAATCGCAGCTAAGTTAGTTAAGAATGCAAACATTGGACAATGGGCTTTATGGAGCTTGGAATCCTCTTCCAGTTTAATCTATTGTGCATAGCAGGCCTTTTCAAGTAATCCACTCAGTTACCTTCTTCACACATTGATTCAGATTATTGTAGACTCACTAGCTCAAAGCTGGTGGGGTATTGATGCTCATTCAATGTTCCAAAGAGCAACTTCAAGGGTGGCCAGTACTTCACATTTTCAATATGCAGCCTTTAACTTTAAAATCATTGTAGAGTGATACAGCAAAGAGCTTGAAATACTTGTCAATGAAGAGTGCTTGAATACGACGACAAAAACAGCACAATTATTCACATTTCTTTTATCATCTGCCTCTCAACATCTTTACTTCAACAAACTTGCAAATAACTTTTTCTTGTGAAAATACTGTGTGTTCTAGTATCAAGCTGCAAGGTATTGTGTTTGATCAACCCCCTGTAATTACTCATTCGTGCTGTGTCGTTCTATTCATTGAATCCCTGACCTTGCAGGAAGCACTAGAATTTTAGTGATAGCTTTTTTTCTACCTATTTTCTTTCAATCATTCTTTAGGCCACTCATTCACTGTGTAAAAGTGGGATTGGTCTCAGGTTTTGTGTCTATAATGGCAACAAGGATCGCCAACCTGTACTTTGTTTCTTCTTCCTCCATTCATCTATTTGCACAAATTGGCTTCAATCTGGGAATAGCTGGGAGAAATTGCCATTTGATGTCTTACCCTTTACTGAAGGGGTGGTTCAGACAGCATCATCTACATGAAAAAGCTGACTATTTGTGGTACTACTACAGCTCAATGGTAGAATAGATTTTTATTGCAAGTGCACAGAGGCACATATGTGACTAAATATCTATACATCAAAACTGCACTTGGAGCTGATGTATGGGTGCTGTCAAATACTGCTGTTTAATTTTTTGTTTAGTTTGGATGTACAGCGTGGAAATGGGCCATTCGGCCCACTAAGTCCGTGCCGATCAACGATTACCGGTACACTAGTTCTATGTTCTCCCAGTTTTGCATTCTACACACTCGGGGCAATTTTACAGGAGCCAATTAACCTACAAACCTGCACGTCTTTGGAGTTGATAAAAAACTGCAGACAAGATCTTACTTAAAAAGCTGAGTATTATAAAAATGTTTGAGCTTAATTCTTATGTAAATATGAAGTTATTAACATGTGATCACTTTGGAGAGCTGGAGACTTGTGAATGAAAACCCACCCGATAATTTGCTTCAAGTGCATACAGTCGAGAATATTCCAATCATTCAACATGGGCTCTGCAGGGAACAAAATCCTTCAAAACCTTAAACAGGAGCAAGAAATGAAAGCTCGATTTCAATACTGTGTAGCAATGTTACAACATTTTGAGATTTTAAAAATAAAGTCTGTAATTTATCCCATCAGATAAAGCATAAAAAGAAGTTTAATTTGACACCTAATTCACTTTCATATCTTCAGTATTAAAAAGGTTATGGCCATTTTCATACTTGGAAATTAGCATCTTGTTCCCTATTGCTTTTCCATTGACTTAACACAAAAGCTGTGATCGAGGACAGTCAAAAGCCCATAACTTTCTTAAAAATAAGAGAATTGAAAGACATTTTCAGTTATTATAGATTGAAGCATTCTGAAACAAATATGAAACAATCTTACTTAGATGACATTAAATTAAAGCATATAATTAGTTGGTTACCTAATTGTAGCTAATTACAAAATTCAATTACTAGATCTAAACATCTATCAATTTCTTAAGAATAGATTAACATTTTTAAATAGCCTAAGTGTCCAAATAACATTCACACAAGAATTCACAATATAACATAATTTTTAAATCTCATTGTCATGGATTTACAGGCCAAATGGAAGGAATTTAATGTTTAATACCTGTAAATTAATGGCCATTTAAATCATCTTGCGAGTTGGGTTTTCTGGAACGTGATCAATTGGAACGTTGATTTGCGGTGAATTTAAACCCGTATCGGCATGAAAAATTCTGCCGTTAGTTCGGGGAAAAGAATTACCGTTTCGCATTAAAAAATGTGAATTAAAGGCTTCTTAGGAAGCACTTTTATACAAAAAAAAAACTGCTTTCGTTTAGCTGTCCCATGTGTGAAATCCGTCCCCGTTGTCGGCGTTGACGGCTTCAGAAGCTGATTTTAAAATGACTCCAGCGCTGACATTGTCGATCGAATAAAAATAAAAAATACACAAAACGCCCGTCGGAACGATTTTTCAGCAAACGCTTGCACTCCAACGAAATATTAACCAGGACAAGGTAGGAGAAACCCGCGTTTTAACCCCGCCCCCCCCTCAAAGGCGCCAAAATCGCGCACACGGCCAGTGGCAGAATTACAGCGCCGCTGAAGGTAAGTATTGTAACATACCTACATTGTGTGCACAATTTTCATCCATTTGTCAGAACAGTAACATTATAACAAAATACACAATTTTACAAGTACAACTATGCATTGGGACTGAGTTAATTTAATCTTTAAGTAATACATTACCATCCAGCTTTATCCAATGTGGTGTCAACTACCAGTGACCTCAGCTCCCTACTGACTTGGAGGATGGAAGACCATACCTTCATAGCAGTATGAAATTCAACACAAAAATCATGACCCTGAAAGTGTGAGCTTTTTTCTCCACCATCAGCGGCATAGCAGAAAGGGGCTCGGCAGTCAACAGCCAGTGCTCTAGAAACCCATCCTAATGCCCATGTTCGAACAGATAATCACTGGCAAAGCTCTGCAGATATTAGAATTGACCTGAGAAAAATGCCACAGTGTAGCCTGGGGCCATTATGAAGTTTAGAAAAATTTACTTTTTTTTTCTTTTAAGACTAATAAAGGCCAATTTTTCAAATATAATTGAACACACTGCAGGTGATTATTTTGCACTGGCCCTTTCAAAGGCTAAATGACCATGTTTACAAGTAGCTGTTCCACATGATCAAGTAGGGGTGGCACAGTGGCGCAACGGTAGAGTTGCTGCCTTGCAGAGTCAGAGACCCAGGTTTGATCCTGACTATGGGCACTTGTCTCCAAAGCATTTGTACATTCTCCCTGTGACCACTTGGGTTTAATCCGGATGCTCTGGTTTTCCCCCACACTCCAAAGTGAGGGTTTGCAGGTTAATTGGCTTCTGTAAATTGCCCCTAATCTGTAGGATAGAACTAGTGTATGGGGATCACTGGTTGTGCAGACTCGGTGGGCCTGTTTCCAGGCTGTATCTCTAAAACTAAAACTAAAACTAAAGTGATGTTGCATTAGAGGATTGGCCTGGGACCTAAAGCAATTTAAGGAAAAGAAAAAATCATCCCTCTTCTGACAAAACATTAAGCTTCACAATGGACATGTCTGAAACCGGCAGATATAGAGCATAGAACATTGAAGTATACAGTACAACAACTGGCCCTTCGGCCCACAATGCTTTGTGGAAACATCAAGCCAAGATCCTCACATCTCCCTGTTCATTACCCATATCCCTTCATTCTCTACATATCCATATCCCTATCCAAGTCTTTTAAATGCCACTAACATACCTGCTTCAACCATCACCACCGGCAAAGTGTTCCAGAGATTCACCACCCTCTGTGTAAACAAAAACCTGCCCTGCACAATTCCTTTAAACTTTGCCCCTCTAATCTGATATATCTCTGAATATGTTTTCCACTTCCAATTTCTTAGTGAATGCCTTTAGACAATTTGGATATTTTCATATTCTTGCATCACGAGGAAAGAATAGGTAGCGGGTAGAGTGGCGCAGTTGCAGGCACAGTGGCACAGCGGTAGAGCTACTGCCTTACGGCACCAGAGACCGGGATTCGATCCTGACTACGGGTGCTGTCTGTATGGAGTTTAAACGTTCTTCCGGTGACCACATGAGTTTTCTCCGGGTGATCCAGTTTCCTCCTACACTCCAAAGACTGCAGGTTTGTGGATTAATTGGCTTCTGTGAATTATAAACTCACTATTGTGTAGAATAGTGATAGTGTACTGGGTGATTGCTGGGCGGCGCAGACTTGGTGAGCTGTAGGGCCTGTTTCCACACTGTATCTCTAAAGTCTAAATTGCTATTGCTATTTTTTCAGTGAAAACAATTAAAATTTGTGAGTGGTCTGGGTAAGGGTTTACGTGGGATTTGTGGATTTGTTCATGGACGTGAGAAAATAGGTTACAGGCAAATAAATAGAGGATTGGGACTGATGGGAGTATTCTAAGAGCTAGCATTGTCTCAAGGGGAAAAATGGCCCCCTGGATCATAAAGCAATATGAAAAGATATAACATGAATGTCTCTTGGGTCACCTTTTTTCTATTACTATAGCTTCCTTGCCAGCGCAATCTTAGAGAAGGACAAAATTAATGAAAAGCACAAAGGCCAGATATATTTGTTATGCACTAACTTTATTCTAGTGCCGAGCTCCTAACCTGTCCAAGGAGAATGAGACGACAATATTCTCCTGATGTTTAATTGTATAAAATCCTGTGACATTACTGTATTCGTCCTCTGCTGCTGGGATCAATTTTACTGGGAAGCAGATGGCAGGTTCTGTCAACTAGAAGCGATGTTGATGAGATATTCTTGCTGAAAGAGGATAGGAAGACACATATATTGAAGGATGACGGATTGTGACAACTTTCGATTTATCTGATGTCAGCACGGAATCTTTTCACCACTATGTTATTAGAGTATGTAAATGTAGAGAGTGTACAGGGCCCTAGTGAGACCACACCTGGAGTATTGTGTGCAGTTTTGGTTCCCTAATTTGGGGAAGGACATTCTTGCTATTGAGGAAGTGCAGCGTAGGTTTACAAGGTTAATTCCCGGGATGGCGAGACTGTCATATGCTGAGAGAATGGAATGGTTGGGCTCATATACTCTGGAGTTTAGAAGGATGAGAGGGAATCTTATTGAAACATATAAGATTATTAAGGGTTTGGACACGCTAGAGGCAGGAAACATGTTCCCGATGTTGGGGGAGTCCAGAACCAGGGCCCACAGTTTAAGAATAAGGGGTAAGCCATTTAGAACAGAGATGAGGAAACACTTTTTCACACAGAGAGTTGTGAGTGTGGAATTCTCTGCCTCAGGGGATGGTGGAGGCCGGTTCTCTGGATACTTTCAAGAGAGAGCTAGATAGGGCTCTTAAAGATAGCGGTTAGGGGATATGGGGAGAAGGCAAGAACAGGGTACTGATTGGGGATGATCAGCCATGATCACATTGAATTGCGGTGCTGGCTCGAACGGCCAAATGGCCTACTCCTGCACCTATTGTCTATTGTCTATTGAGTGAAATAACTTCCTGTTGAGCTAATTGAGGTTATGTTCACAAAAGCTCTCCAAGCACCACTGGGTCATCAACTCCACTTTGAACCCAAGGAAAACCTCATAACTGAATGAATTTTCCCGCTGGTGCCTATTTTTCAGCTCCCTGGTAAAGGCAATTGGGAGCTAGAAGTAAACAAGTGAGGGGTGGTAGCACCTCTGGGGAACAAATAAGAGTTGCCATGTCAGGTTTTAACCCATCATCAGATTATTCAAAGTTCTGGCAAAGGTTATCAACCTGAAATGTTAACTCTCTTTCTCTTTACATAAATGCTGCCTGCTCTGCAAATTCAATTTGTTTTTTCAGAATTACATCTGCAGTGGGGTTAATTTTTATCCTAATTAAATAACCTGAAATCTGGCTTTAGTCACTGTGATTCTTGATTAGTACAGATGTCAGAGGTTATGGGGAGGAGGAGAATGGGGTTCGGAGGGAGAGATAGATCAGCCATGATTGAATGGCGGAGTAGACTTGATGTGCTGAATGGCCTAATTCTACTCCTATCATTTGACCTTATGACCTAAGGGTGCCATATTTGTTGGATGGAATACTCTCATTTTTCAAATTCTTCAGTGAGAAATACACATGATATAATATGGAAGCAGGAATTCATAGCTGTAGAAGACTCGGTTTCGTAAGACTTTGCAGCCAACATATTCAGTGGAAGTATACTCTCTGGTTGGTTCTGTGATATAAATATGAACATACCTCTAGTTTCCCTCTCCCCTGACTCAGTCTGAATAAGGGTCTCGACCCGAAACATCACCTATTCCTTTTCTCCAGAGATGCTGCCTGACTCGCTGAATTACTCTAGCATTTTGTGTCTATCTTCTGTGCAGACCAGCATCTGCAGTTCCTTCCTACACATATATATTAATGTGATGTGCAAAAAGACAAAACTGCTCGAGAAACATAGTGGCTAGTGGAAGGAAATGGACAGTTGATGTTTCCTATCGAGACCCTGCACTCTGGACTGAAAGAGTGAAGGTGAGATAGTCAGTGTAAATAGATGAGGGGAGCGGGACAAGAGCTGGTATGTGATGGGTGGATCCAGGTGAGGAGGGGTGGAATGGTGGATGGAGATGGGTGGGGGGAGTGGTGGGTATGTATATGACCACAGAGGCTGAGATATGATATAACAGAGGAAAGGAAGGTGGAGTATGGATCCAAGTAAATAAGGTGGGGTGGTCAGAGAGGAACAGCAGGGCATGTGACCTGACGCGAGGAGAGCGTGGGTGATGAGCAGATAGAATGAGTAGGGGAAGAAGCCGTATGAGAGGGGTTGAGGTGTTGTGGGAGAGAAGGGTATACGTGGGAGGATCTGGGCAGTTGGAGAGACTGACGGAGAGCAGATTGCCTGAAATTAGAGTATTCATGCCACCAGGTTGTAGACTATCGAGGTGGAATATGATGTGCAAGTGCTGCTTTAGGTTTGGTTAGGTCACTAGCCCTCATTGAGGTGAGTGGTGGGAATAGTGAAGTTGGAAGTGCAACTATTTACTTCTGGGATGAGGAAAAATATGTTTTAATACATGCAAAATGAAATAAAGTGATATGATTATCAAATACTTTGTCTGCATAATAATAATTTGGTACCAAAGCTATAATGCAAATGCACCATGGGGGGTAACATTAGCCAAAAGACATTTTTCTGCATTAGGTGCTGGTTTGAAATTTACGAGTGGAAGATTCTTCTTTAACCATCGATTTTTAGGATGATGTTCCTGCAAAATCAGCATTCACTGGTGATGGAATACCTTTTGTTTTATAAAATTACATGGTTAGTTAGACTCTAGCAGAAGAATACTATTCTGGTGATAAATTATAATTTATACCATTGAGAAAGTCAGTTTAATGTTACCTTCCCACAAATAGATCAAATCAAACCACACTGAAATGTTGTGCCAAATTTTTGTTTGAAATTTATAATTAAATAGACTCCCAGTCATTTTTCAGGCAGAGTTCTTTAGGTCTTTCCTCATTCTACTGTATGTAGCAGCTATTAAAGGAGACGGTAATTGCAGTGGGTAAATGTGCTAAAATAACTCCACACACCTGTCCATCCTCAGGGAATTTTTTCGTGCAATTGATAACAGGAAAAAATATCTTCCGCTGAACATTTTACAATAACAATGAACTATATGTTATATTAATAACACTTAAGGTATCTGGTTGCACTAAAATATGACTTCTGATTGTGTGAAAGATAAAATCAAATTGTACGAGAAGCTCTTTACTTTATAATTCACTCAGATCGCGGATGTGTTCCTGGGCTGTACTGGGTGCTTCCCATTCCATTCTACCCCACACTATAGACCCGTTGTTCTACAGTTCTGATAGCTGATAGGGATACGGTGAGAAGCTATTGAACTTTTAACAGGCTAGTTATTTAACACTTGTCAATAGAAGGGGAAGAAGTTTGATATAGTGCAAGCAAAGTACACTGTTTCATGGGCTGTTTTACCCAGGACAATGATTTCATTGTATTTGTGTCTTTCTCAACAGATCATAGAAACTCAATAATTAATGCAATTGAGTGCTCATATACACTTTAAAAGTATTATGAGTCCAGACTTTGAGTTTAAGTTTAAGTCTTCTTTTGACATGAGAGACTAACTGCATTCTGAACGTCCTGGTACTGATTAAAGAACAGGATTTGAGAATTAACACATTCAAACTTCCACAATTCTGTGCTGGGAAAAATAAAGCAAGTATCACTGTATTTTACACGAGCTCTTCGTATTTGCAATGTTAGTTAATGTAAACTAAATACTATTTCTTTCACATCAGAAGAAAGATTGGAGTCAGTGAGGGGAAGGAAAATGTGGCGATCTGCCATATTATACATCGGGTTGTAAGCTGATTTAACATTTTCCTCTTGTAGAATCGCCCTTTGTGTATTGTGATTTCATGTCTACCTCCGTCAATATTAAAAGGGTCATGAAATTTCAAAACAAAGATTCAATTTTCCACATTTAAATAATAATATCTTAAGAATCCTGGTGTGTGTTCAATTTATCTGAAATGGGAATGGGAACCTCAGATGGCTCTGTTTTCATCATGATGATTGATGTGTATTTTATGGTGCTGATTGCTGCCTGATCTGCAGCCAAAGGCATGAGCACAGGTCTATGTTCAGTTTATAAATACCTGATTCAGTACGTATTGCGAAAAATAGAACTCTGCAAACAGGGCGAGTTGCAACCTGCTTCTGGGGCATACGTAATTCTTCTTGTAATTTCTATAGTTGCTTCACTGCTAACTTTATTTTCATCATTTAGCACATTGTGACCTTCCCTTTGATTCAAGATCCTCCAATTCATTATTTCAATTATAGATGAGGTTACCCTGTCTCTATTTTCAATTCCATAAATTAATTTCTGCAAACCAAGATCCGCTTACCAATCACACGACTTTGTTATCTACACTCATTCCAATGGTTTCTCTCTAATTGCAGACCTAACCTCATAACCTGTACCGATGCTTGTTACATTATGATGGGGTTAAATATGAAATTACTGAAATATTATAAAATAATATTAAAGTTTATTATGTTCGCCCCAAATCTGTTGAAATAAACTCACCTCCAAAAGTTGCTTTCTGCAATTGCTACTCTTCTCAACTGATCTCGAGCAAGAGAGTGGAGGAGCCGGGCCCTAAAGCATTAAGGGCCTGTCCCACTGCCGCGACCTAATTCGCGAGTTTAGAAGAGTATGCCCTCGACTTGCAGCATGGTCGACACGAGGTCCTAGGAAGTCTTTGTAACTCTCCTTCATGTACAGGGTCTTGGTGAGACCACACCTGGAGTATTGCGTACAGTTTTGGTCTCCAAATCTGAGAAAGGACATTATAGCCTTAGAGGGAGTGCAGAGAAGGTTCACCAGACTGATTCCTGGGATGTCAGGACTTTCATATGAAGAAAGACTGGATAGACTTGGCTTATACTCGCTAGAATTTAGGAGATTGAGAGGGGATCTTATAGAAACGTACAAAATTCTTATGGGGTTGGACAGGCTAGATGCAGGAAGATTGTTCCCGATGTTGGGGAAGTCCAGGACAAGGGGTCACAGCTTAAGGATAAGGGGGAAATCCTTTAAGACCGAGATGAGAAAAAACTTTTTCACACAGAGAGTGGTGAATCTCTGGAACTCTCTGCCACAGAGGGTAGTTGAGGCCAGTTCATTGGCTATATTTAAGAGGGAGTTAGATGTGGCCCTTGCGGCTAAAGGGATCAGGGGATATGGAGAGAAGGCAGGTACGGGATACCGAGTTGGATGATCAGCCATGATCATATTGAATGGCGGTGCAGGCTCGAAGGGCCAAATGGCCTACTCCTGCACCTATTTTCTATGTATCTATGTATCTATGTATCAAGAGTAGTCCCATCGTACTTGAGGCCTCAGTTAACTCGCGGCGTTTTTTTTCAGCAAGCTGAAAAATGCCCGCGAGTAAAAAAAAGGTCACCATGGAAAAATTCAATCTTTTTTTACTCGTAGGTTTAGTCGTAGTAGGTCGTAATGCTATCGGAGGTAATCAAAGGAAATCAAAGATAATCGACAGTAATCAAAGGTAAAGCTCGTTGAGAAAAAAAAGGTAAGTCCGACCGGTAATGTTAAATGCCCGCTAAACTTTATTAAAAATTGTCTGGCTTCTTAAAAGTGTCTCCACTCCTTCTCCCCCCTTCTCGCCCCTTCTCTACCCCTCTCTCCCCTTCTCACCCCTCCCCCCCTTCCTCTCCACGCTCTCTAAACGACTTACCATAACTGTGCCAGCCATCTTTTACTTCCTGTTCATCGCGGGTGTGAATTTCAGACAGCGCTCCCCCACTTTCCCTGGCCCCCATCTTTGCGATGTGTTTGTGTGTGTGTCCAGAGTGTCGACCCGGCTCGTGGTTTCCTTGCTGACGGTCGATCCAGCTCGAGGTTTGTCAGGCGAGTGCCCTCGAGCTTGAAGGTCGAAGACAGTCGCTGAAAAGTCGCGTTAGTGGGACAGGCCCTTTACCCATTGTCACGTCCCAATTCCAAGCATTGCCTGCTGTCACATTTGTTGGGATTTTTAGACACATGGAACGTAGATGTTCATCAAAATCATAATAATACTTGATTAGCCAAGTATGTTTTGCAACATATGAGGAATTTCATTTGCCATACAGTCTTACCAATAAAAAGCAACAGAACACACAAAATACATTTTAACATGAACATCCACCACAGTGACTTCTCTGCATTCCTCACTGTGATGGAAGGCAAGGAAAAGTTCAATCTCTCCCTGCTTTGTCCTCCAGCGGTCGGGGGGCTCTAACCTTCCGTTGACGGGACGATCTTACTCCCGTAGTCGGCTGCGGGCCTCCTCGTCGGGGCGATCAAACTCCTGCATCGGGGGGGATCTCAGCTCCACCGCGCCGGGCGATCTAGCCCGCGTTGGGGCTATTCGAACGACGTGCGGCTATTGGAGCTTCCCGACGTCGGTCTCAACCAGAGACTGCGAGCTCCTTGTTGTTAAAGTCCGTTGGAGCGTCGATCCCAGGCAAGGGATCGGCTCCGATGGTAAGTCCACGGCCCCGTGGTGGGGCCCAAAGTCAGTCCCTAGCAAGGCCTCCAGCTCCATGATGTTATGCCGCAGAGTGACCAGAGATATACGATCTGGATTTAACTGTACAACTGATTATTATTTTACTAAGCCCCTATTTCAACAACAAAGTAGTTATTTTAGGGAATTAAGATGACAGCAGTATCAAGAGTTTTGAAATGTAATCAAGTATTCCAAAGGACTGTCATTTGTGTAGAGCTGCGTGATAATATTATTAGAAAGCATTCTGTTGAGAATCTTCAATTGTTTTTTATGACAAAGAGTCACTGTGCTACATGCGCCACAATGTTTTGTAAATATTCTAGCCTTTAACCGACAGACGGTGGACTCGATCGATGTTGTGACATTGCGACGAAGTGAAACCGTGGCTG
Source organism: Malacoraja senta (assembly GCA_038087875.1). Taxonomy (NCBI): domain Eukaryota; kingdom Metazoa; phylum Chordata; class Chondrichthyes; order Rajiformes; family Rajidae; genus Malacoraja; species Malacoraja senta. The sequence goes on from CM075977.1 coordinate 138,261,171, forward strand.
TTTAACTACATGTAATGAGCGTGAGGGGAAGACAATGAAGGACCCGGCGTGGGGGCACTGCCATGAGGGACGGTGGGAGAACAAAGGGGGACCTGGTGTTGGGGGGCACTCTGGTTTTAGAATCCTCTGCCCAGGGGATAAGCCTGCGTTCGTTTGTTTGTTTGTTCATTTGTTCCGGTGAAGGCACTATGCACACGGCAGCCAGCCAACAGTCGCTTGTCTGTTTCTTTTTGTTTTCACTTTTAATTTCAAGTTTTCATGTACCTTGTTGTGTGTTGTGACTGTTGGCAGAACAAATTCCCTCTGGGGATGAATAAAGTTCTATCGTATTGTATCGTATCGTAATGCCTGGAAGTGGGTTAACCAAAGATTTCTATTTTGTGTGCAGTACATTTACGAGCCTGTTATGTTGACTGTTTTGTAAGATGCTGGCAGGTGTTGTATCTGATTATATCGCATCATGTGGGCTGCCATGAGTTTGAGTCGTCCTGCTCTAGTAATCACTACAAGATATAAAACATGTTCCATTCCCATTAGGTGCTTCAGCTGATGAGTTTCTTTCCGCACACAGGCTGACACTATGCCTCCCATTACTGACAGATTCCCATTTACAGAAAACAGGCTAATGTAAAAACATATGTAGTTGCTTAGCTGGCAAACAGACATTGAGATTTTTTTAAAGGTATTTTGTAGTCTCTCGTACACACACGCCAGTGCTCTTTTTTTTCTGCTGCAATTAATAATGTTCCAGAAAAAACTCAACCAATTGGGGTTGAGTCACTGAATCATTTGAACTTCCAGCTATTTTTCAATCCAGTTCCATAATGGACATTATGTCCATAATGGACATGTCATACTCACAAAATGGAACAACATGGTGAGTTATGAACACAACTCAAATAATCTCCAAAGAGATACTGGAGTTTAGTTTCGATTTAAAAGATAGTAGCACAGATAATACAAGCATTCGGAACTTGGAGGCTAGAGAATGCACCATGGAATGTTTTCTCTGGAACGTCAGAGGTTGAGGGGAGGCTTGATAAAAGTATATACAATTATGTGAGGCATAGAGAGGGTAGACAGTCAGAACGTTTATCCCAGAGTGCTAAACTAGAGGGCATGGCTATAAGGTGAGAGGGGGAATGTTTATTGGAGATGTGCTGAGCATGTTTTATTACACAGATGGTGGTGGGGGCCTAAAATGCACTGCCAATGGTGGTGGTGGAGACAGATACATTAGTGGTGTTTAAGCTTTGGGTTAGGCACAGAGATGGAATAGAGAGGTATGGATCATGTACAGGAAGATGAGATCAATTGAGCTTGGTATCATGTTTGTCATCAAACGTTGTGGGCTAAAAGGCCGGTCCTGTGATGTATCGTTCTATGTTCTTTGAGTGGTGCTTCAGATACTTGGAAAGATCAAGGCCTCTTCAATACTGCCTGGTCAAAGTCTTCACAGAGCAAATTTGTTGCCAGTTCCATCATCTCACGGAGACACACGGAACTTCTAATGCTGGAATCTTGTGTGGAACACAGAGTTCTAGATAGAGTAACTTGCATTCCTTAAGGGCCTGTCCCACGGGCATGCGACTCCATGCGGCAAGCGCGACCTAACCGCAAGCGGGGGCCGCGCGGAGGTCGCGGGGCCGGTCCCACTTCGATCGCCGGAGCCGTATGGAGTTGTGCAGAGCTGGTCCCGACATCGCGCGGGGCTCCGAAAAACTGACACTGTTCAAAAATTACATGCGGCAACGGCCTGCCGCCCCGCTGCCGCCTCAATGGTGGTGCGCACCGCCTCGACGACCGTGCGCACCGCCTCGACGACCGTGCGCACCGTCTTGACGGCACTCGACCTCCGCGCGGCCCCCGCTTCCGATTTGGTAGCGCTTGCCGGTGGGACCGGCCCTGTACGGGGATCACTCGACCTTCGCGCAGCCCCCGCTTGCGGTTAGGTCTCGCTTGCCGCATGGAGTCGCATGCCCGTGGGACAGGCCCTTTAGTTAGGCACTCCATATTATCGACTTACTGATGGTGAGAGGATGGAGATCAAAAAGTGCTGGAGTAACTCTGAGGGTCTTGCAGCATCTCTGGAGGACATAGTTGGCAATGTTTTGGGTCCATGTCCTCCATAGAAGCTGCCTGACCCACTAACTAAGGAATGCAAGTAATAATGGAGAGGAAATAACAAAACGAACAAGAGGCTAAATCCCCATTCACCAGACAATGATTGTTCATTGGAGAAGCCAATTATCAGGCTTATAACTGAAACATGTTTTCCATTTACATACTCCACAATGCTGTACCTTTGCCATGTGTAGGAAACTAATACTGAAAACTTGTGGTATGGGGATCATGTCCATCGTAACTGGTAAAGCTGAAGGGATATTGAACAGAGTATTTCAAAATTAGTGAGAGGATTTTTTTTATAGGCCAGACAGGAAGATTATTTATACATTATCACAATGGAATGAAGAGAGGTTATAATCAAATCTAAATGCAAAATAGATTTTAAGTCCCAGCAACCTTTGGGAAGACATTAAAATTAGCAACTGAACAAGTATGAAAAATTTGAAGAAGACATTTGGCCCAAATAATAGGTGCAGTTTGCCCTACTTAGACATTTATATATTTGGTTGAGATATCTCTTCCAGTATTCATAAGATGAATAAAATTCTGTACAAAAAAAGTGCAGAAAAGGGTCTGAAGAAGGGTCCCGACCCAAAACGTCACCCATTCTTTTTCTCCAGAGATGCTGGCTGACCCATTGTTACTCCAGCACTTTGTGTCTATCTCAACTAATAGCTGCATGGATATAACACCTAAGTATCAAGATTATCCAGTTACCCTATTCCGTGCAATCTTGCCTTAAAAACAGGTTGAAAAAAATGTGACAGTTTCAAAATGATCTAGTTAAAGTTTAGTTTGCATAATGTAGTGGATTCTATGTTCATGATGTAACTACCTTGAATTGATAAGTAAACGGATGAAACATTGTAAGGAAAAGAACACATACAAGAGGTGGCCACTGCTTGGAAGGGTAACCTGCCGCCTAATGTGCATATTATAAAATTTTCACAGTGCACCTGAACCATCCCTAACTTTAAAGTTGTTCTTCAAGTCAACTGTGTCCAAGCTATTTACAACTTTAAGTATCTTGTTCAGAAAACCTCTGAGAAATCTCCATCCCACGCATGCAGACTCATGTTATACATCAGGTAAGTATTTTTTCCTCGACACATTTTTACAGTTAGCCTGATAGCTAAAACTGTTCATAGTAATCGAACTGACCAGGGTACTACACATTGTAATGAGACTTTATCTGGCTCTATGGACCTCTCAATAACTGTGGCTTTCCAAGGTACATGCTTAAGTTGACATTTTAATTGCCTTTATGCCTCCCTCAGGATATACATAGGTAACAATAGCCTTCTGGCTACTGACCTCTGTCAGCCTTCTGAACACATAATCCTGGAGGTTTAATAAATAGCTACCGGCCAAACTAAACGACAGCTGCGTTTAACTTCTCTCCTGATGCTGGGCCTTGCCAAGAGGCAGACCTGGGTGGAGCACAATTGTTAATGGCCATGGATGGAAAATAACATAACTCATGGCCTTAGATTGCAACTAATTGCAACTCGATAACAACGAGGAAGAGCCACGGATAGGAAAATTGACTCTTTTATTATTAATAAAAAGAGCAAATCAAGATCACGCCAAGATTGACAAACCCCTTTAAGCCATATGCCATTCAAGTTTAGTACAAATGTAAATAATAATATTGAGAATATTTCTGCTGACTGCATTTCATGACAACTCTTTGCAGATTTAAATGGACATATTGTGCACCAAACATCACTTCTGACAGAAGATCCCAGAATTGGCAATAGATAGAATTCGCATTCATTGTCTTGCATTAGTTTGCTGGCATTACAAAATTGACAACAGAAGACACAAAGTGCTGGAGTAACTCAGCGGGTCAGGCAGCATCTCTGGAGAATATGGATAGGTGACGTTTCGGGTCTTCTACAAGAAGTGACCATCCTGTCAATAGTTATTAGGCATTTCAATCCACAAGGTACAGTTTTAAAATATACTAGAGCAAGTGCAGACCCGTTGGGTCTGGACACCGAACGTGCGTTTGCGGGGGGGGGGGGGGGCTGTGGCGTCACACTAACCACCCCCTTTCCTCCAAAGCATGGAATCTGGCACCCACAAACACACACACTCATCACACCCCTTGATATTATTTTAATTTTTTAATTTGCTTCTTTTATCCCATCTCCACCCTATCCACTGACGGGCTGTTTTCCCAACGCGCGTTTGTGGGAGGGGGGGGCTGCGGCATCACACTCACACTAACCACCCCCCAAACACAGGCGGGGGGAGGGGGGAGAGGAAGACGGGGTGGGGAGAGAAGAGGGGAGAGGGAGACGGGGTGGGGAGAGAAGAGGAGAGGGGAAGGGAGGGGAGAGGGGGAGGAGGAAAGGGGAGAGATTGGTGAGGGAGAAGAGAGCAGGGTGGGGGAGAGGGAGGGGGGAGTGAGAGGAGAGCGGGGAGGGCAGAGAGGGGGGGAGGGGATGTTAGAGGTGGAGAGAGGAGATGAGGGGGAGGGGAGAGGAGTAGGGGAAAGAGAGGGAGAGAGGTGGTGGAGGGAGAGGGGAAGAGTGGGGAGTGAGGGGCAGAGGGGTAGCGGGGAGTGGTGCAAGAGAGAGAGGGGAAGGGGGTGGGGGGGAGATGGGGTGAAGAGGGGTGGTGGAGGGGGTGGGAGGGGAGGGAGGGGGAGAGGAGAGAGGGGGAAGAGTGGGGAGGGAGAGTGGAAGTAGGAGGGGTAGGGACAGTCCATCTGTTCCCCATCTCCACCCTATCCACTGACGAATAGCCCTCACCTCTCAGGTGCGTCTAGAGGGGTGGGGGCAGAGAGAGGAAATGTAATGTTAGAAAAAAAAATTTGAAGAGGGGGAGGAGGAGGGTGGAGAGGAAGGGGGAGAGAGGAAGGAGAGGATGGGGGAGAGAGGTGAAGGGGGGGGTTTGGAGCGGGTGTGCATGAGTCGAGCTGCGAGTTGTGAAGAGAGAAGGGCAGAGAGAGAGAGAGAGGGGAGAGACAGAGAAACTGGTACACAAAAAAAAGCTGGAGAAACTCAGCGGGTGCAGCAGCATCTATTGAGCAAAGGAAATAGGCAACGTTTCTGGCCGAAACCCATCTTCAGACGTGTTTCGTCCTGAAACATTGCCTATTTCCTTCGATCCATAGATGCTGCTGCATCCGCTGAGTTTCTACAGCATTTTTTTGTGTACCTTTGATTTTCCAGCATCTGCAGTTCCTTCTTAAAGACAGAGAGACTGTTGGCGGGCTGTTTCCCCAACGCGCGTTTGGGGGGGGGGCTGCGGCATCACACTCACACTAACCACCCCCCAAACACACAGGCGGGGGGAGGGGAGGAGAGGGAGACGGGGTTGTGAAGATAAGAGGGGAGGGGGGGAGAGGGAGACGGGGTGGGGAGAGAAGAGGGGAGGGAGGGGAGAGAGGGGAGAGGGGGAGGAGGAAAGGGAAGGGATTGGGGAGGGAGAGGAGAGCAGGGTGGGGAGGAGAGTGGGGAGTGGGAGGAGAGCGGAAGGGCAGGAAGGGGGAGAGTGGGAGGGGGGTGAGAAAGGGGGGGAGGGGATGTCAGAGGTGGAGAGAGGGGATGAGGTGAAGGGGAGAGGGGAGTAGGTGGAAGAGAGGGGGAGAGAGAGGGAGGGGGGAGGGAGAGACGAAGAGTGGGGAGTGAGGGGGAGAGGGGTAGCAGGGAGTGGTGCAAGAGAGAGGGGAAGGGGATGGGGTGGAGATGGGGGTGAAGAGGGGTGGGGGAGGGGGGAGGGAGGGGAGGAGGGAGATGGGGTAGGGGAGAGAGGGGGAAGAGTGGAGGGAGGAGAGAGCGGTGGGGGGAGAGAGGGGAAATAGTGGGGAGGGTGAGTGGAAGTAGGAGGGGTAGGGACAGTACATCTGTTCCCCATTCCCTATCACCCCCAATCCTCTTCCTCTATTCCCACACACGTGACGACGCCCTTCGACACAGGCTGCCGGGGGTGGGGGGAGGGGCAGGGACTGGGGCTGCTGCAAAGGCATATGTAAATGGATCAATTCCGATTGGACATATGTGAGCATTGGGCATTGTGACATCACACAACGGAACCTTCACTAACATTCTATGGCTGAGAGCTGTTTTTTTAACATTTTGAAATTTTGGTGGTGGGGTGGGGGAGAAGTATTTTATTTTTAAAAAGTGTACATAAACATGACCAAATTTAATCAGGATCGGCAATTCGTAAAGAAAAATGAAATCTCTTTAGAAATGCAAAAAAATATCGACGTTTCTGCGTGCGGTGTGGGCATAGGGCGGTATCAAAGGGGCTGGCTGGCACAAGTCAAGCAGGTGGACGGACGGCAGCCACAGAGTTTTAATATATTACTAGACCAAGTGCAGACCCGTTGGGGCTGGACACCGAACGTGCGTTTGCGGGTGGGGGGGGCTGTGGTGCCACACTAACCACCGCCTTTCCTCCAAAGCACGGTTGCGGGGTGGGAATCTGGCACCCACAAACACACACATTCATCACACCCCTTGATATTATCTTAATTTTATTAATTGGCTTCTTTTATCCCATCTCCACCCTATCCACTGACGAATAGCCCTCACCTCTCAGGTGTGTCTAGAGGGGGGGGGGCATAGAGAGTGTGCACAGACAGAGTGGAAGAGAGAGAGAGAGTGCAGAGAAAAAGATAAAGATCAAAGAGTGAGAGCAGAGAGATAGCAGCTGATAGGCGCTGCAATTGGAAAAGTGATTTATTAAATCTTAAAATGTAAATAACTTAAAATACAACAATTTAAATGGTAAAGATAAAATGTATTCAGTTATGTTCATTTTTGTTGTGTCTCTTGCTCCATGTTTTTTTGTTCTTTCTCGTTGATCCTCGACATATTCAGTTATTTCTTCTTGGGTCTCCTCTTTCTCCCTCCACACTCTTCCCCCTCCCTCCACACTCTTCCTACTCCCTCCCCTACCCCATCTCCCTAATCTCCTCCCACCCCCCACCCCCATCCAAGGGGTGGGGGGAGAGAGGGGAGGGAAGGGGAAGGGAGGGGGAGAGAGAGGGGGGGTGGGGTAAGGGGAAGAGAAGTTGAAGAGTGGGGAGGGAGGTGTAAGGGGAGTGTTGGATGAAGGACAGGGGTGGGGGGAAGGGGGCAGGGGGAGAGAGGGAAGGGGGCGGGAGGAGAGAGGGATGGGGAGGGGTAGAGAGGTGTGGAGGAGGGGGGGAGGGATGGGGGAGGGAGGGGATAAGGGAGATGGGGTTGGGGAGGGAGGGGGAAGAGTGTGGAGTGAGTGTGAAGAGTGTAGAGGGAGAAGGGGGGTGGGGGAGAGAGGGATGGGGTGGGAGGAGGAGGGGAGGAGGAGGGGTGGAGAGGGAGAGGGTGAGGAGAGGGAGATGGAGAGGGGGAGGAAAGAGGGATGGGGGACAGGAGGAGAGGGATGGGGGAGGGGGAGAGAGGTGTGGGGGAGGGGGGGAGTGATGGGGAGGGAGGGGAGGAGGAAGATGGGGTAGTGGAGGGAGGGAGAAGAGTGTGGAGGATGGGGAGAGGGGTGGGGGGAGAGAATGGAAAGAGTGGGGAGGGAGAGTGGGAGGGGGGGAGAGAAGTGGAAGTGGGGAGAGGGGTAGAGGGAGTGGTGGAAGAGGGACAGGGGGAGTGCTGGAAGAGGGACAGAGGGGTAGGGTAAGGGGTGGGGAAGAGAGGGGAGGGAGAGAGAGGTGTGGGGGGAATGGGGAGGGAGGCGAGGAGGGAGATGGGGTAGGGGGTAGAGGGGGAAGAGTGCGGATGGAGGAGGAAGAGTGGGGAGGGGGAAGGGGGTGGGGAGAGAGGGAAGGGGGTGGGGGAGGAGATGGGGGAGAGAGGGAAGGGGGTGGGGGAGGGAAGGGGGGTTGGGGAGAGGGAAGGGGGGTTGGGGAGAGAGGGATGGGGGTGGGAGGAGGAGAGGGAGAGCGTGAGGAGAGGGGGAGGAGAGAGGGATGGGGAAGGGGAGAGAGGGATGGGGAGGGAGAGAGGGGTGTGGGGGAGGGGGGAGGAGATGGGTTAGGGGAGGGAGGGGGAGAGGTGGGGGGAGTGAGGGGAAATCTGGGGAGGGAGAGTGGAAGGGGGAGGGGTAGGGACAGTCCATCTGTTCCCCATTCCCTATCACCCCCAATCCTCTTACCTATTCCCACACACGTGACGACGCGCTTCGACACAGGCTGTTGGGGGTGGGGGGGAGGGGCTGGGGTTGGGGCTGCTGCAAAGGCATATGTAAATGGATCCATTCCGATTGGACATCTGAGCAATGGGCATTGTGACATCACACAACGGAACCTTCACTAACATTCTATGGCTGAGTGTTTTTTTTTAAACATTTTGAAATTTGGGGGGGTGGGGGGGGAGAAGGATTTTATTTTAAAAAGTGTACATAAACACGACGAAATTTAATCAGGAGTGGCTATTCGTAAAGAAAAATGAAAATCTCTTTCGAAATGGAAAAAAATATCGGCGTTTCTGCGTGCGGTGTGGGGCGTAGGGCGGTATCAAAGGGGCTGGGTGGCACAAGTCAAGCAGGCGGACGGACGGACGGACGGACGGCAGCCACAGAGTTTTAATATATTATAGATTTAGATTATAGATAGATAGATAGATAGATAACGATATTGGTGAGCTCGAGTGACTGTCTGGCGGGCGTTGGTGATAACGAATAGCCCCTTTATTGTTAGTCCTTTAAGCTACAACACATAGGAGAATCTTGATTTTTTTAATGTTATCATCCCAATGGATTATCTCACAAATGCCAGCATCCTTGACTAAGTGGCTAACTATTAGGGGGAATTTAAAGACATCCCCATGGGTTACCAATCCACTAGAAGCAGCTGCTATAAATTACCTGGGTTAATAGGAAAATATAAAATATGTCCCGAGTGCCTACCTATAATAACACCATAGGAAAAGTCAAGGACAATATAAGGCCATTCAGACCCTCAAAGCTTTCCATTTACTATCTAGGCCTCACATCTTAGCTTTCAACTAGAATGGTAAGATATTTAATGATAGCTATCAAAATTTGTCCACACTTTTGATTACTTAATGAATATAAAGGGATAGCCAGAAAATTGTGGGTAGGAAGATGTATTGAATCTAGGTCGAATGATCTACAGTTTGGTATAAATTCTTTTCTTTCTGAGATTTGAATACTCAAGGGCCCAAAGGAATTAATAATTGCCTGCAGTAAGATTATAACAGTCAACTGAGAATTCCAGAGTAAAACAAGCAATTATAAAATGTATTTGGAAGAAAAATTAAAAATCTGAATTATAGCAACTCATTATAAACAAAATGGTCAAAGACTAGTGATGGTCATCCAAACTACCTGTAAAGTATCATTAGCGTTACAACAAAGCCATTGAATTGCTCGAGGCAGTGCCAGTGGGAAGAGAAAAAAAACCTCCTGTAGCCTGAACAATAAAAGAGTGTGTGTGCTGTGTCATATAATACACAACCTTCCTCCAAAATGGATAAATAATGAATAATAGAGGGCTGGGCAGCAGTGATGCATACTGACCTGATGCTCATTGTTATTGTTTTTTAAAAGACAGCAGAAAGTAAGTTAAGTGCTTTGACTAAAATCAAAGACACTTTTTGGCTTGGAGGTAATGACCCAAATGGACAGAGCCAAGTCAGAAATCGTAAAAATTTGGTATGTTTTAGTCAGTGGTCATTGGGATTTATTTTTTTTCTCCACTTTAAGTTCAAATTAAGTACTAGTTCATGAAATTGTTAACACTGTTTGGACAAAAATAGTTTAATTCTATACCTTCTGTATTTTCTGGTAATGTGAACAAAGATTACACCTTTCCAAAACTAATTTGATTTACTGACATCAAATCTCATGAGTGTATTTGTGGCAGTATAAGGCTGCACTGATTAACACGGTATAGTCTGTGTTCATTTTTTTTTTTTTTGTCTTAACCTGAAATGCCCAAGGTGGTGTCAATATCATCCTGGGCTAAATGTGTATATGTTCTTCCTGGCCAGTCTGGCAGTGGTGCATACCATGGGATTGCAGTACAATTAGAGTCATGGAGCTACACAAAAAGGAAATGCCCTTAGGCCCACCTACTACATTGGCATACTGGGCTAGTTCCATATGCAAGCATTGGCCCATAGCCCACTTAACCCTGCCTATCAATATATCTGTTCAAATGTCTTTTAAATGGCACAATTGTATCTGCTTCTATAGCTTCCTCTGGCAGCTCATTTCAGATATGGACTGCCCTCTGAGTGAAAAAAATAATACCTCAGGTCATTCTTAAATATCTCCTCTCTCACCTTAGGCCTATGCCCTCTAGTTTCAGAATCCTCTACCTTGGGAAAAAATACTGTGAGTATTCACTTTATCCAGTCCCTTCTTGATTTTGTACTCCTCAATAAGGTCACCACTCAGCCTCCTATGATCCAAAGAATAAAAACCCCAGCCTATTCAATCTCTCCCGAAAATGTAACCTGCAGAATCTTATGTGCTTTCTTGGACAGTATAACACCCCCACCCCCCTCCCCACCTTAATTCAAGCCATTTGCACTATGAGACACCCTACACATCTGACCCTCTAATTCACGCTAACTTTTGGGAGTCCCATCAAAGTGATCATTCCCTTCCTGGTTCTAAATTGTTTGCAGGATATTGATCCCCCTCAGTTCCAGTCAAACCCATCCCCTTTTTGAAAGGTCACTTTCTGTTCCAGCAGTGATGCAGTGATGATCCAAATATTTTACCCCTTACCCCCTGCACCAACTTCGACTGCCACATATTAATCTGGCTAATCCTTCTATTCCTGCCCGCACTAGCATGTGACATTGGGAGTAATCCAGAGATTACAACCTTTGAGGTCTTGCTTTTTAACCCCTTTCCTCTGCAAGACCTCGCCCCTTTACCTATGTCATGGGTGCCGACATGCTTGATGACTTACGGCTGTTTGCCATCCCCCTTCAGAATGTTCAGCAGCTGCTCTGTGACATCCTGGACCCTGACACCAGGGAGACAACATACCCTCCTGGTGTCCTGTTTGTGGATATCCTGTTTATCCCCCTAAATATAAAGTATCCGTTCACTATAGTCTTGTCTGACTTCACCCTACCCCATTGTGCCTCAGAGCCAGACCTGCTGCTACATATCTGGCTGCTGCTGTTCTCCTCTGAAGGGTCACCACCCCTAACAGCATTCAAAATAGTATGTGTTTTTGAGGAGAATAGCTACAGGAGATTCCTGCATACGCTGCTTTACCCTTCCTGTTGGTAACCCATCTACTTTCTGCCTGCACCTCACGTATGACCACCTCTCTATAACTCTTATCTACAACACTCTCAGCCTACCAGATCTCGAAGTCTTCCAGCTGCAACTCCACTTCTCTCGTGGTGGTCAGTCAGGAGCTGCAGGTGGACGCACTTCCCACTGGTGTAGTCCTCAGGGATACTGGAAGTTTCCCTGATTGTCCACAATATGCAGGAGGAGCATGCCACTGCCCCCACTGCCATGCCGACCGAATCAAAATGAAGGTTGCAAAAAAGATACCTTACCTCATTTTGCCGCCACCCTCTGCTCAGCCTCCTGGCCAAAGCCTCGACACGTACACTCACACACAGTGCACCGCCTCAACAAATACTTTCACAAAATGACCTGCATTCGATTCCAGGACTGCATTATTACTGTACTCGTATCTGGTAGTGGGGAATATTGCTCAAATCATAAACAGCAGGGGGTGAATCTATCCATTTTGAAATGTATTTATATAAACCAGACTTTTGTGATTGCTATTACTTTAAATAAAATAGAGTCTTGCATTGTTTGTGCTCTTTGACATATCAAGTCAAGTGTTTTATTGTCATATGTCCCAGATAGAACAATGAAATTATTACTTGCTGCAGCACAACAGAATATGTATTCATAATAAATAATATGATAAACGAGAGAGAGAAAAAAGTTCAGTGTGTATATATACACATACTCACATATGTTTATATATGTATATATCTATATTACTAAAAGTCTGATCTTGACCACTTCCTGTTGTTCTGTATATTGATTTTAGAAAAAACGCTGCCACTTACGGCTGTGATTTTGGCCATCTTACTCAGAGTCCCCCTCCGCTGTGCAGGGCAAGAGGATTTTTCCCATCGATGAAAAATAAAAGAGTTATTAGTGTTTAAAAAATGTTGAGATTCACTCTCCTGAAGGCCACGCCCCTTCTGGAGGGACTATAAAACTCGGAAGTGTTGAGTGCCTCAGTCAGTCTCTGCAAGATGGGGGAGCGAGAGGGTTACATCTCTCAGTCTGAGCTGTGAATAACACTGAACACATGTCTACTAAACTGTGAGTGTGGTTTTACTGACCTTGAGTGCCCTTAATGTGGTTTGAAAATGAAAATGTGGTTGGTTTGAAATAAAGCACAGCAAATGGTTGGTGGTGATTGGTTTGAAATAAAGCACAGCAAATGGTTGGTGGTGGTTGGTTTGAAATAAAGCACAGCAAATGGTTGGTGGTGGTTGGTTTGAAATAAAGCACAGCGAATGGTAAATGATTAAAAGTCTAAACTTGACAACTTCCTGTTTGCACTGTATATTGATTATAGATAAAACGCTACCACTTACGGCTGTGATTTTGGGCTATCTTCCTCAGTCCCCCTCCGCTCATCAGGTGCACAGGATTCTTCCCATCAATGAAAAATAAATGTGTTATTAGTGTTTAAAAAATGTTGAGAATCTCTCTCCTGTCAATCACATCATGAAGGCCACGCCCCTTCCAGTGGGAGGGGGGAGGGATTATAAAACCCGGAAGTGTGGGTGTGGCTCAGTCTCTGCAAGATGGGGGAGGGGGAGGGAGAGGGAGAGGGAGAGGGAGAGGGAGGAGAGGGAGAGGGAGAGGGAGAGGGAGAGGGAGAGGGAGAGGGAGAGGGAGAGGGAGAGGGAGAGGGAGAGGGAGAGGGAGAGGGAGAGGGAGAGGGAGAGGGAGAGGGAGAGGGAGGGAGAGGTCATGACTCTGTCTGAGCTGTGAATCAACTGAACACACTGAATGTCTACTGTTTTGTCGTGTTTTGTGGTTTTATGGTGGTTTTATGATGGTTTCACCCTGCTTGAAATGGTATGAAACTGTATTTGAATGTGGTGGCCTTGCACCCTGCATGAAATGGTATGAAACTGCATTTCAATTTGGTGGCCTTGCACCCTGCATGAAATGGTATGAAACTGCATTTGAATTTGGTGGCCTTGCACCCTGCTTGAAATGGTATGAAACTGCACTTGAATTTAGTGGCCTTGCACCCTGCTTGAAGTTGTATGAAACTGCACTTGAATTTGGTGGCCTTGCACCCTGCTTGAAGTGGTATGAAACTGCACTTGAATTTGGTGGCCTTGCACCCTGCTTGAAGTGGTATGAAACTGCACTGGAATTTGGTGGCCTTGCACCCTGCTTGAAGTGGTATGAAACTGCATGTGAATTTGGTGGCCTTGCACCCTGCTTGAAGTGGTAGGAAACTGCACTGAATTTGGTGGCTTTGCACCCTGCTTGAAATGGAATTTCAAGGAATAGCCATGACTCAACTGCCAGCCCACCAGCCGTGAGTGAGCTGCCAGCACATCAGGCTTGAGTGACTGAGCCGCCTCCCCAATATATATATATATATATATATATATATATATATATATATATATATATATATACGCACACATACTCAAAAACAAATAATAACTGCAATAATAATAATAATAGTCTATCTTAGTTCAGAGCTTATGAGGTTGTAGTGTTTAATAGCCTGATGACTGTAGGGAGAAGCTGTTCCTGAACCTAGACTTTACAGTTCTCAGGCTCCTGTGCATCTTCCCGATGGCAGTGGTGAGATGAGTGTGTGGCCAGGATGGTGTGGGTCTCTGATGATGTTGGCTACCTTTTTGAGGCAGCGACTCCGATAAATCCCTTCGGTGGTGGGTAGGTCCAAGCCGGTGATGGACTGGGCAGTGTTCACAACTTTTTGCAGTCTTTTCCGCTCCTGGACGTTCAAGTTGCTGAACCAGGCCATGATGCAACCAATCAATATGCTCTCTACTGTGCACCTGTAAAAGTTCAAGAGAATCCTCTGTAGAAGTTCAAGAGAATGAAAGCACAATATAGCCAATTAAATACTTATTGCATTGCAGTTACGGTTTTGACTATAGATTTGTGGAGAGATGCAATGGTGTTTTCTCTATGCACAACTGTAGCTTCAACAGATAGCAAAGAGATAAAATGACAGGATATTGTTTGAGGAAGCAAGTGTTAACCAAGATACCAAGATTTCTGAGAAGGGGAGGAGAAAGTAGGGACTACCTGAAATTAGAGAAGTCAATGTTCATACTGCTGGGGTGCAAACTGCCCTAGCAAAAACTGCCCTAGCAAAATATGAGGTGCTGCTCCTCAACTTACGGTGGTCCTCAACTAGCCATGGAGGAGGCCCCAGGACAGAAAGGTCGGATTTGGAATGGGAGGGGGAGTTGAAGTGCTGAGCCACAGGGAGATCAGGTTGGTTATTGCGAACCGAGCGGAGGTGTTCAACGAAGCGATCACCAAGCCTACGCTTGGTCTCACCGATGTTAAGCAGCTGACATCTAGAGCAGCGGATGCAATAGTTGAGGTTGGAGGAGGTGCAGGTGAACCTCTGCCGCACCTGGAAAGACTGCTTGGGCCCTTGAATGGAGTCAAGGGGGGGGGGGTAAAGCGACAAGTGTAGCATTTCCTCGGTTGCAAGGGAAAGTGCCTGTAGAGGAGGTGGATCGGGTAGGAAGGGACGAGTTGACCAGGGACTTACGGAGGGAGCAGTCTCTGAGGAAAGCAGACAGCGATGAGATGGGAAGATGTGGCAAGTGGTGGGATCACGTTGGAGGTGGCGAAAATGTCGTAGGATTATTTGTTGTATGTGATGGCTGGTAGGGTGGAAGGTGAGGACAAGGGAGGAACTCAGCAGGCCAGACAGCATCTGGGGAGGGAATAGACAAGCAACTTTTTGGATTGGGACCCTCTTCAGGTCTCCAGCTGAAATATTGCCAGTCCATTTCACCTTCAGATGCTACCTGACCCATTAAGTTCCTCCAGCACTTTTTTTATTTGTATATTGTTGAGCTTGCCATTGTGTTTTTTTTGAACAATACGATAATGTATCAAATTCACTACATTAGACAGAAGTTCTTTTCTAAAAATGTATTCTTTGTTTTACTGTTTAATCACTGTCTAAGGTTTCCCATTGATATTCTGAGGTTGTGGGGAACTGGGCAGGAGACCTGACATTTCCTTCAGCAGTTTTGCTTTAAACAGTCCCATTGGCAAAGCACTCAACACCCTTTCTGCTCCAGCGCAGCAGCATTTCATGAACTCTGGAGTGCATGCATACATGAGAAGGAAATTGACAACAAATAGCTCCAGGATTCAGTAGTGTACATTGACATGCAGTGGGGTGTAGAAAGTCTAACTACGCATCCTTAACATTCATTGGCATTATCAGGGCTGATTTAAGGAAGTTGGCACATTGTGGCAATTTTCTGAGCTAATCAACTTAAACCAGGCATCCATTTCAAATCCACACGAGCTTGAAGTATCCATCTTATCCTCCTCTGTCTGTAGTGGTCTGTTTTGGATATTTTGCTGTGTGTTATCATTTACCACCTCTGGTGTCTTGGATGTGTTTCTCTTCCCCCCTATTCATAGTTTTTCTCTTTCTTCTTCATTTTCCTTCCCACCTATCCTCTTCACAGCTCAACAGTTAAATTATCAAAAGAACAAAGAATTGCAGATACTGTCTTGAATTCATAAGTTTGGCACACATTGATCGGCATTTTAAAATACAATTTTTTTTTAAAGTTATTTTTTGATTACCAGAGGTTGTGCTAACTGGACTTCCATATGATTGTGAAAAGCAAATTATGCGAAGTACAAAGAAAATAAAGAGGGTACACAAGAACTGGAGGCACTGGAATCTTGAGTGTGATATAAAGTGATGCAGTAAACTCAGTGCGTCAGGCAGCATCTGTGGATGGAATGGAAAGGCCGAATATTTGGGTCAGGACCTTCTTCAGAAGAAAATAAGGTTTCTGTTGATAATGCTGCTGAGGCTGATTGTGCATTAATACCAGTATGCATGGATGGATCTGAGCAATTAAACTTCAGTTTGAGGTGAAGACAGTCAGTTATCCCTTTTATCTACTATAGACCAAGTGGGACCCGCTGGGTCCCTGTCACAGGGGAGCCTCGTCCCCAACGAACCCATTCCCCCAACACAATATTCACCACTCATCCGTTCCCCCAACTGCGCAGGGTGGCTCATTTCCTCTTATGCCTCAGCAATCTCTCCCCTCCTCTTCAGCCTCCCTCTTTTTAACTTTAAAAAAAAGTACAATTGCACTTACTGCCAGGACTTTAAAAAAATAATCCAATTGCACTTCCCTTGCCTCCCCCAGCCACTCCATCCCCCTCCTCTTTTTAAACTTTAAAACTTGCTGCCAGGACTCAGTGTTCTGTGATTGCAACGTTGTTGCGGGCAGGGCCAGCAAGGATTTGGATTTTTGACTCTGAGAAGTTAAGTGAAAAGTCAAATTCTTAACGTTTTAAATGTGAATAACTTGTAAAATACACCTTCAATCTGAATGAAATTGGATACCACACACCCACAGGACAAATGGTGAGTAAGGTGGTCCAAAATTGTAGCGCTATCGTGTATCATTTTAGCGTAACTAGGCCATGAATCGCACGCCCGCACACACACAGACAAGATGAGAGTTTTAGTGATATAGATGTTTTAATATATAGAGTTTTAATATATAGATGTTAATTGACGGAAAATGTGTTTCTCTCCAGTCACTAAATTCAGTTCTGCTTGGCTTTTACAGTGATTTACCTGCTACGCCGACAAATCACTTGAATGATTCCAATGGGAAAAGAAAGTAATAATTAACTGGCCTGCACTTCTGTTATAGTGTTCCATTCAGAAAAAAATCTAACTTTCTCCAATTACTGACTGATCTCTGAGATTTCCCTCTGTGTTGAACAACTTTTTCATTGTGCAATACATTTCTTAATTAGAGACCGGAGTGAAGATGAGAGTGAATTGAAAGGCTCTAGAAACACGTGGACAGCTAAGCAGGTGTGGTTAGACAATATCCTGTTGAGCAGTGGGTGAGCATTTTAGCTTGAAAAGAACTTGCTAAGTTTCAGAGCTGAGGAGAGATGAAAGGATACAAGCAGGCTGTTACTTATACCAAGCTCCTCATTCTTTAACCATTTTCTTGTCTAAACTCATTATCAGATTTATTGTCAAATCCACTGGCTCTGCTTTGCTGTTCAAGGTTCACTGCTTATTAATCTATGCGGATGCTTAGGTGAGCAATGGTGGTTGTCTCGTAGTATATCTATCTCCAGCGGCCTCTTTCTGTATTTCTCCTCAGCCTAGACACAAAATGCTGGAGTAACTCAGCGGGTCAGGCAGCATCTCTGGGGAGAAGGAATGGGTGACGTTTCGGGTCGAGACCTTTCTTGAGACTCCTCAGCCTCATCCATGGAATGGAATGGAATACTTTATTGTCACATGTGATAAGTGTTTGCTTGCATACCCAAGGTATGCAAATAGTCGCCACATAAACGGTGCTGACAAAGTTACAAAGTATCCCAGCAGGCTCCTCCTTTGTTCTCCCCCCTCCCCCCTCTTGGCGGTCCCCCACACTGGGTCCTCCATTGATCTTCCCTCCAGGTGGTTCCCCCACGCCTTCATCCCTCGCACCCTCATCATGCCCTCATCGACCTATCCGTCGAAAGTCACCAAAAATGTAACCAGTGTGATTGTAGAAAGACTTAACATTGTAACCTGCCTAAATACTATTCAATCCCTCCCCTTCTTTCCATAGAGAATGGTGTTCCATTTAGGTTTAGGTTTATCATTGTCACATGTGCCGAGGTACAGTGGAAAGCTTTGTTATGCATGCTATCCAAACAGATCTGGTAATACCATTACAACTCGCGTGCCATAGATAGAGCAAAGGGGAAGATACAGAGAGTGGAAATGTAACGCTCAGCATTGCAGCGCATTATAGTGCATCAGTAAATTGATCAAAGCCCTGCAATGGGCTAGAGGTGAATCTGACAGTACCCTAACTTATGGAAGGGCCATTCAGAAGCCTGATAACGGAGGGAAAGAAGCCATTCCCGAGTCTGGTTCCTTGAGGATTTTCCTGTGTTATCTTCCTTGAAAAGGGGAAAAGGAATGGCCACAATGGAATAGAGCCACAACTTTATTTTATTCATGACTCTCATTCAACTGTCTGAGAATCAGTGCTTGAGGAGATTTAGATTTTGAGATATATACTTCATTATTTATGTAAGAGATGGGATTGAGATCAAAACCATTTCCAAGGAATATCATAGCTGTGAACATGAAAGTGTAAGCTCCATTGACATTTGTGCTTCAGCATCTTTCTAATCTTGTGCTGCAGATCTCAGCAACCCCATAACAAACTTCCATGCACCTTTGCATCGGGTTAGTGACTGACAAATTACCAATGACAGCTGATGAATTCTTTTAACTATCCAGGGATTGCTCCTGCCAATGTGAGAGCACTGGGCTTTTCTGGAATGCCAGGTTTCTCACGGATGCTGGAGACACTGGAGTAAATCTGTGTTGTTGTTGGCTTTGCTGGTGGGCAGATACAGCAGCTTGTGTTACTGGAAAAGGATACCTTTCTCTAACCTGTAATTAGTTAGTGACCGTGGGGATAAGATTTTGCCTGTCAACATGAAACTTCTTGGCACTTGACACAATGCATTTTTAAAGAGACTGTCATCTGCCAGAATATTCTGCAAATTAAAGCCAGGTACTTGAATGGCTTCTGGTAGGTGAAGGCTTCCCTTCTAAACTAGTTAATGGTTCCTTACAGTAATGCTGCGGAGGGTGCCCCGAAGCAAACTTAATCATCAGAATTTGAAAAACATTTACATTTGGGATGGGCCGGATGGGTCTCTGGTTCTATTCAAAATACTGTAACATGAGTACTTAGATTAATCATCTCCTATAGTATTCACTGTGCACAGGGGAGAGTTCAACAGCAGGGAGAGAAGGAGCCATGGCAACAACTAGAGGATAAGTACCAGTAACATTGAGTGGGAAATTGAAGGACATAAGAACAAAAGAATTAGGAGCAGGAGTAGGCCATCTGATCCTTTGAGCCTGCTTCACCATTCATCAAGATCATAGCTGACCTTTTATCTCGATTCCATTTTTCCTCCAATGTCCCATATTCCCCTATTCCCTCAATATTCAGAAATCTAACTGCCCCTATTTTACATGGACTGAATGAGCTTCCACAATCCTCCGTGGCGAAGAATTCTAAAGATTCACCCACTTTCTGAAGAAATGTGCCTTCGTCTAAGTCATATGTCCTACTACTTTATTCTGAGACCCTTGCACCACATTATATTTCAACTACAATGCTCTCGCCCACTCAAATAAATCATATATAATTCCACAGAATCCTTTACATCCTCTTCCTTACTTACTATCCCACCTTGTTTTGAATAATCAGCCCACAGGAAAAATATCATATTCCAAATTGGTGATAGAGATTATGAATAATTCAGGCCTAAGCATTGATCTTTCCAGTACCCCACAAATCACGCCTTGCTAAGCTGAGAAAGATACATTTATTCCTTCACTTGCTTGCTGCATGTTAACCCAATATATAGCCAAATTCCATGTGCTGTGACTTTGTTGACCATTCTCCTGTATGGGATCTTATCCACAAATCTAGTTATCTCCCTTTATGCACACCACTGTTTTTTTGCATCTTCACGGAATAGATTTTCAAACATTTCTTCCTTTTCATGAGTCCACAGAGACTCTGCAGAAGCCTATTTTCCTTTTCTAAGTGTTCTGTCTTTACTTAATTTTGTCGCTCTTTCTTGTCTTGTCTTTCTGCTGACTGGTTAGCACGCAAGAAAAGCTTTTCACTGTACTTCGGTACACATCACAATAAACTAAATTGAAACGTACGTTCAATTTACAATGTTCTTGTGTCTGACCGTATGTGACCCATGTTTGCCCTGATTATTTTGTTTTACGTTTTGCATACCCATACAAGTTCTGATCTTGCATTCACTTTTTTTTATGTTTCTTACCATTTTATTCTTATTCCACTTCACTTTCTTTATCAATTTCTTGTTTCTCCTTTGCTGACTTGTAAAATGCTTCCAGTCCTTAGGCCTATTTCTCTATGTTTCCTCTTTTGATGTGATACTGCCTTTAATTTCTTCTGACAGCCATGGAGAAAGCATTTTCTATCGGATTTTAATCCTTAAATGAATGTATCTCTGTAGAAATCTTACATTATTTTCAGACGATTAATCTATTGCGTGAAGGGTGAGAGATGCAGCTATAATGGACACATTTCTTTCAAAATAAAAACAAATCCTGATATACAAAAACCAAAGATTATCTGTGATCGGCAGCGCTGCTACCATATCCCCTCCCCCATTCCAAACCACAGACCCTTAAATCCCAGGGCACTGGGGTCCTGTGCTGCAACAAACATAAGAACATAAAATTAGGAGCAGAAGATGACCATTTTGTCTTTTGAATCTGCTTCACCGTTCATCACGTGTTGAATAAACAAAAATTGCAAAAACTCATATACGGTGGTGCAGTGGTAGAGTTGCTGCCTTTCAGCGCCAGGGTCCTAAGTTCGATCCTGACTATGGGTGCTGTCTGTATGTAGGTTTTTATGTTCTCCCTGTGACCACGTGGGTTTTCTCCAGTTGCTCCCATTTCCACCCACACTCGGACAAGTTTGTAAGTTAATTGGCTTTGGTAAAATTGTAAATTGTCCCTAGTGTGGTGATCGCTGGTCAGTGAGGACTCGGTGAACCAAAAGTCTAAAGTCTTCACACATTCTGTATACATTCAATAGGAGCATGCTCAGTAGTGTTTGCATCTATCTAAACAAATCAGCCTGAAAAGGAGGGAATTTTGACATCCTGTGGCTTAGTGGATGTATCTAATCTGTTCTTTGTTCATCTATAGACTCATGTGTATAGGCTCACTTTCTAGATTACCTGACCATTTATCTTGGAGTATATGTTTCTAAAACTGAGGTTCCAAAGGTAGGGATCTTCCAGAAAGAACTCTTAAAAGAGGCTCCAACGTCTTTCACAAAGAAGCAAATGAAGTTATTTATTATGTGAAGGAACAAATGCCCGTTGAACAACATTGAAGATGGTGAAGAAAAAGTTAACTTTTAGTTATATTTTTGGGGATGTTGGCATCAGTGGCAATACCAGCATTCACTGGTTTATTAGATGTCATCAGAGAATGGATTAAAAAAACCACAGACTGCAGTGGTTAATGAACCAGATGGGTGTTTAACAACAATCCAGAATTAGTGGCCAAAATTAATGTTACTTGCTCTTTTTTTCAAGATCCAAACTATTAATTTGAATTCTACAGCTGCAATGGTGGGATTAGAACTCATGTCACTGGATTATTAATTTATAACCACAGTAATTTAACTACTATGCTGTGGCAGCACCGTACTCTGTACTGTGGAATACAATGGCTCATGAAGCTACTTTGACAATGAGTGAATTAACGTTACTGGTCTACATTTGAACAAAAGAACAGAAAATGCTGGAAATACTCACTGTGTTAGGCAGTATCTGTGGAAAGAGATACGGAGCTATGTTATTCAATGGATTGTTGCTGGCTGCTTGGTGAGAGAATGCTATATTTTAAATGGTTTGATTTAATAATTGCATGATGAAGAGGTGTGCTAAACATCGTTGATTTGCTGTTAGATGTCGAGAGATTTCCTCCCATACATAAAAGGCAGATGACCGTTCACTCAACAAATGAATTTCATTCCCAGCAAATGGCACCACCAAGTGGAGTAAAAACCTATGGCTAGCAATGTGGCTTAACCTTCACCTTCACATTCTGAAGAAGAGTCTAGGCCAGAAACGTCACCTATCCATGTTCTCCTGAGATGTTGCCTGAGTTACTCCAGCACTTTGTGTCTTTTCTTGTAAACCAGCATTTGCAGTTCTTTGTGTCTACATCTTTCCATTCCATGCTTTTGATTGTTAATAATTTTTAGGAGATGGGGATAGTGAGGAAAAGCTATGCCCTTGATACTGTGCTAGACCAGTGGTGGATGAGTATCTGACTTCCTTCTTGGTCCAAAAATAAAATTCATCTTTAAAAACAACCAAGACGTAAGATCTGCTCCCGAGCATCTTCTTTGAAGTACTGATTAAGCATCTGAGTATTGTTACTCAACAAAACTGCATAATACATGACTGCAGCAAGACAAGACTGCAAGATAACACACAGTAAAATAAAAGTGAACATGTTGAATGGAAATGTTTCAAACGGCTTTCACAAACAATCTGGGTGTCACATATGTGATGAACAGCAAATTCAATAGATCCAAAAATACAATAAAACAAGTTTTCTCTTCTTGTTGATATGCATCACCATCAATTGTAGAAACCAGTCGCAGGGAAGATCAAAGGCTACTCCTTGTTTCCTTCATTAACGATATTGTTAAATCATCCAAAGTCCCTGCCCTTTGACAAAATTACATTCCAAATTTCTCCACAATAATGTTCTGTTTCCTGTGCAGATGTATCCATAAAGATAGTGCTAATATAAATGTGTTCAAAGTGCATTGTTTTCCCACTTCTTGAGTGGTTATCTGAAGTAGTCAACAAAAAGAAATAAAAACCATTTGATGTGCGAACATCACCCCATCTGTTTGGCAGAATGATAAAAGAAAGCCACTTCCAGCTCCATGCATGCTAGCTCCTGCTTAAAAATTTCCTGAACCTGCTCAAAAGGAGCTCTGGAAATGTAAATCAACCAGCAAAAAGCAACTTCAAAACAAAATGTGCTCTGGGGCTGCTGCTTTGTTTTCTTCTGTTTGACTGTCATTTAATGCAAGTCTGTCAATTACACTTTCAGTCATTTTCCATTTCCTTTTAGGAACTGATCCACATGGATCCCTGTTAGTCAAACTCTGCGGTATTGTCAGGCAAGTTAGAGCGACTCAGTTGACAATCTGAAAATTATTTTCATGCAATGTCACTTTGTTCCATCTTTGCACTTCTATCCATTCCCTTTTTGGCCAGTTTCTGAGTAATTTCCCAGGTTCTGCTTCAGGTTATTGAATCATTGTAACTGCACGTTTCTTTTCTACTTTGCGGGTTGTTTATGTCGTTCTATTTCAGCAATTATTTTTAAGCCCTTTTAACTTGGTTCTGAAACTATTCTCTCCCATACATTTGTGCGATCTACAATTGTACAACCATATCGTTATGGTATTTTTTTACACTTACGGCTGTGGAGGTGAGGAACTGGATATTTTTTAATTGGCGATTGACAAATTCTTGATTAGTACAGGTGTTAGGTGTTATGGGGAGAAGGCAGGAGAATGCAGTTGAGAGGGAAAAATAGATCACCCATGATTGAATGGTGGAGTAGACTTGATGGGTCAAATGGACTAATTCTGCTCCTGGAACTAATTAACTTATGAACTGGGGTCTACAGAGTTTGAACTGCAGGAGAGCAGTATCTATGTCCTTCTGTTTTAATAAAGCAGGAGCCAGATTGAATAATGTAATCACAGGGAGCTGCAGCAGCATGTAGCTGTGCTGTGGTCTGAACTAAATAACCATGTTGGAAAAATACATTCTTCGATATAAAACTTTTACAAATATTGATTACATTGTTGTAGTTTGCTACTTGCTCCCCTTGATCACCACTGCTGGGACCATGTACAATGCCTTCTACAACCACATGGATCCCATAATCTAACCCCCCCCCCCCCCCCCCATACCATTGCTTCTCCTTATCATCTCTTCTGTATGACCTTTCTTGCCACCGACATCTCTGACGAATCTATCAATAATTCTGCTTAACATGTCCTTACTATTGGGCAGTGACAGATGCATTCTGGATTGTAAGGGTCATGTAATCCACTTATAAGGGTGACCAGTTACACTAAAACTGTGGTTATCTTGCATGAAAAACACTAAGATTTTGCTTTGAAAGAAATGTTTAGAAATAATATGTGGTTCATTCATATGTACCTCTGACATATCAACAATCAGAATAAAGAATTGCTGAACAAAATCTAATGGAATTGAACTACATGAATCTTTATGGACCAAGTATAGCAATCACATTGAGCATTAATCATTCCTTTTGGAGAGGTAAGTTTCTCCAAGGTAATCCAGGAGTCAGACTACAATATAAATTGGATATGTTTGAATTATTAACCCACAACAATGTAAAGGGTGTTGGCACTCAATAGCAGACTGAAGGGTGAATCATAATAAGTCATTCATCACATTTAGCTATCATAATTCTCAGCTAAAGGAGTGAATGAGGCAACAACTGTGTATGCATGAAGCCAACTTTATTTTGCCTGCATGTCTTTAAAATGTTAAGTGTGGAATTTCACAGGTTTCAAGGTCTTTCCTTAGAATTTTCCGTAGATGATCTGAAGCACCCCATGATAATTCAATCCCTATCCTAATATTGAAGATAGACTGTCTTCGGTATAAAGCAGCATTTGCAGTTCCTTCCCACCTATCCTAATATTCCTGTTTGACAGTCCTGCACTGTCTAATAGGTTGTTAACAAATCTAAACTTCTTGTGAAATGTAATAGCTATTTGCCTTCAAATATGAACTGCCAAGTTAAACAACCTGTTAGCAAGCCTTTAAAAGTGACAATCGAAAGAGTTGTCTCTTTAACTGAGCAACCTACCAACTCAGTTGAAACAGTTAAAACTATGGAAGATTATTGGGTGTCCTGATTGATACAGATCAATGAATCTTGATGCTGCGTTGATGAATTCTGCATTGAATATTGCACTTTTAAATGTATTTGGATTCTCTGCTGTCATGATCCCCTCAGTAGTACATTGGAAGTTTATGCTTCTGTGATTGAAGTTCAAGAGTACATGATTAAAAAATGGAAAATTCTGTTAGAAAAAATCACATTGAAACAGGACTGTTCTCCACTCACCTGAGTAGAAGCAGGTGAGAGATTGGATTAAAGAGTAGAAGTAAAAATATTAATGGGGAAATTAATATCCAATAAATAATATTTTGCCAAAAGCAGCATTGCTAATGTTTTGAATAGCTGTGACACGATGATATGTCACAGAGATGTAACAAAATAAAGAGGCAGATTCACTGCAATCTTTCATAAATGACAGTACATTAATCCCCAGCGAAGAAATGGTGTGTAAAGTTGTGCACCTGTTTCTCAGCCGAAATATCGGGATCTTTAGTAATTTACACGACGCTTTCAACTCTGCCTATGAGCACATGGCATGTCCCAATTAAGTTTTTTTTAATTTACATAATTTATAATGAGGACCAGTGGATTAGAACCATGACATAGCAGACATTGCAAACTCATACTAATGTTCACCCAGGCAAGAACAATAGCTTTAATTGTGTTTAAGCAGTTATTAGAAAACTGCTGACTGATCCTTGATGAAATGAGGAGTTGCATTTTACAATCTGAACAATGGTACATACTTTATTTGACGTCATCTCTCACAAAAATAGGAGGCTTGTATTGGTCGTGTCAAATGATTGCACCACCAGAAGTAGTATTATAAAAATCTTAATTTGCAGGCATTTCTATAATTGCCTGGACTGCAACCTGTCATCACCACACTGAAATTTGGGTGTGTGCAATGTGCCTCCATTGACTGCTCCTGACTTCTCCATGTTTCCACAAATCCCGAATTAGACATTCCAGTTATTTTTAGGTCTCATCAAATTATACGTAGCCATTAAAGGGCCTGTCCCACTTAGGCTATTTTATAGGCGACTAGGCTGTCGCCACATGGTCGCTGGGGTGTCGCCTGTATGGTAGTGAGTAGTCTCCTCAGTCGCCCAAAGAGTCATAGCGTCTTTCTAGTCGCCACTGGATTTTCAACATGTTCAAAAATGTTTGCGGACAGTTGGCGACAGTGGGTTGACGCCAATGAGCGTAGCTTGACTTCTCCTGACGTAGGTGCTGTCGTAGGTTGTCGCCGGTGCTGTCTTCGGTGAATTCCATTGACGACTACCTATGTCAACCGGCGACAGGTAATGGCGACTGAATTGTCTTCAGTTGTCGCCGACAGGTTCGTAGTCTGTCACGGATGGACGTAGGTTGATTTTGGTTGTCGTAGGTTGTTACCTGTGTGGTCGTATTTGCCGTATGTGTGGTTGTAGGTGGACATCCTAATGGGTCGCCAGTTGTCGGTAGCTTGCCATAGCTTGACATCGACTAGGTGGAAGGTTGTAGCTTGTCGTGGACATTGTCGTAGTGGAGTCCAGTCACTGGTTTTTTGGCGACCTGCTACGACTATGACAGTCGCCGGCAGTCACCTAAAAAATCACAAAGTGGGACAGGCTCTTAACACTTCTATGTTCCCCAAAATAACATTAAAAACAGATGGATTTGATATCCTTTTGCTAATTAAACGAGCGTAATCATAATTTTGGACAATTCCTTTAGGAATCATTGTTCCCAGGTCCAAAGATTTAGGTAAACAAAAGTGCTGGAGAAACTCAGCGGGTGCGGCAGCATCTATGGAGCGAAGGAAATAGGCAACGTTTCGGGCCGAAACCTTTCTTCAAACTGATGAAGATTTAGCTTCAGAACTGTTGCACTTTGCACAAAGCTGCTCTCCTTCCAGCAGCATATGCTTCACTGAAATACTACAGAATACTTCACAGAAGTGTCTATGTACCTGGATAAGGTTTCCCCCGACAGTTCCAACAAAGGTACATGAGGCAGGGGAAATTTCCCCCATTGACTGTCAGAAACAGTAACAGCCACTCTATGAACTAATGCAATGCAATGTTAACTTTAGGTCTTTCAGCTCTATAAGCCTTTTTCTGTGTTCACCCTGATCTGTACCTCAATTCCATTTACCTATCTTTAGTCCATATACCTCAAAATTCTTACTCAGCAAATCCATCTTTGGTTCGACATATGGCATATTTTGTGCCTATAGCAAAAGGGCCACTGCACATCCAAGATCTTCTGAGACCAATAACAAATCTTCTTAACCTAAAAGAATGAATGGTTTCTAGTATGGAATACCTCATCTTGGGCGCAGATGCGGCTTAGACGGAGGAATTGGGAGTAGGGGATAGAGTCTTTGCAGGAAGCTGGGTGGGAAGAAGTGTAGTCGAGATAGTTGTGGGAGTCAATGGGTTTGTAATAGATGTCAGTCAATAGTCTATTTCTTGTGATGGAGACTGAGATGTTGGGTTTACTCCCTAGGATGATGGGTTTATTCTGTGAGATTACATTGACAGGATCTGTGGGGGTATGTCTTTTGAGCAGAGAATGGTTGAAATCTGGAACATTGCACGGAGGAGATTGTGCAATTGGATACAATTACAATGTTTAAGAAACATTTAGCCAAACAATTAAATAGGCAAGGCAGGGAATAATACATTCCTATTACGGGCAAATGGAATTAGTGTCGATAGGCCAAACAGATTAGCCTGTGTGTTTTGGGCCAAAGGACACGTTTAGTTTAGTTTAGTGTCTCGTATACCGAGGTACAGTGGAAATCTTTTTGTTGTGTGCTATCCAGTCAGCGGAAAGACTATACATGATTACAATCGAGCCATCCACAATGTACATATACAGGGTAAAAGGAATAACATGCAGTGCAAGATAAAGCCCGTAAAGTCTGATTAAAGGAAGTCCAATCGTCTCTAATGGGGTAGACGGTAGCTCAGGAATACTCTCTAGTTGTTGATGGGATGGTTCCGTTATCTGATAACAGCTGGAAAGAAACTGTCCCTGAATCTGGAGGTGACACTCATCTTTGATTATGCTGAGGGCCTTGCTGAGGCAGCGTGGTGTAGATGGAATCAATGGAAGGGAGGTACGTTTCTGTGCTTTATATGGCTCTCTACTCTCCAGAGTTTATAAGAATGAGAGGTGATCTGATTGAAATGCACAGAATTCTTGACAGGGCAGATATAGAATTGATGACTCCCCTGGCTGGGGTAGGCACAGATTGGCATTCAGGATGTGGTTGAGAGGAAATGTTGTTACTCATGGGCAATGAATCCTTGTAGAAACAAGGAACTGCAGATGTTGGCTTACAAAGAAAGGACACAAAGTGCTGGAATAACTCAGCGGGTCAGGCAACATGTCTGGAGATCATGGATAGGTGACATTTTGGGTCAGGGCCTTTCTTCCGACTGAATCCTTGGCAGTTACTATGTAATATGTTAGTACACTCAGTTGCTGAGTAAATTCAAGTTTTTTAGATGTTAAAGAAATCAAGGAATATAGGGATAGTGCAGGAAAGTCATTGAATGGTGGAGGATGCGAGCGGGGAAGAATGACCTTCTCCTGCTTCTATTCTGACATCTTAAACATAGGAGATGTAAAAAAAAAGATTAACCATAACAATTGAAGAAAAACTTGCATCCAGAAATAATGGAACTTAAAAGTGTTAAATGTCGGAGCAAAGAGATACATTGGGATGTATTAACAGATATCACAATGTTGCAAATGTATTTACACCTTTGATGGACAATTAACGTCCAAATTCAGCAGGTCTTAAAAATAATTGGAAGGCTAGGGATGTGATAATGAGGTTACAAATTGACCAGCATGTTCTGGAGTTTCACAGCCTCTAACACGTCTCATAATCGAAGGTATTCACTGACCAATTTGCAGTGCGTGCTATTTTCCCAGCAAAACCCGACCTACCACTTCTCTCAAATATTGACACATGTTTGCACCTGTACCTTAATTGCTCAGGTGCTGCACAAAGCTCACTGTGTTTTGAGTCCATACATTTGGTCGATGGACTTGCTTGCAATTGTCTAGTTGCAGATTTCACTGTAGGTTAAACGCATCTCACTGCATTCATTACACAAATGTACCATTGGAGGGATGTCTGTAAAAAACTAAGTTTACAGAAGTGTTTTTTCTGAAACCATCCTCTCTGCAAATGACAGCTAAAGGGACAGAAAAGGAATTAAAAGCAGTAGTGAGGTTAAAATTCTCCAGGCACCCCCATCTTATTATTATGCGAATGGTACAGTCCATCTCCTTAATAATTCTTCCTTTTTAATGCTATTATGGTATAGCGCTGGCTGTCAAGAGGATCATATTTGTCTGTCAAGAAGGGACTGGTATTTTATGCCATTGTTCTTACTGATAGCAAGTGTCAGACACATCAGAAGATGAAAACTGAAGTTATAAGTAAGTAGAGAACTTTGCATCAAAGATTTATGTAGAATTTAGGTTATATTAATACAGGTGTTTATAAGGTATAGCTAAATGGATTATTTTCTAATAGACATATGGATTGAGTCATATTGTTATTTGTACACTTTTATTCTATTTGTTTTTTGTCCATCCGTCAATTAGTATTGTTCATAAAGCCAATAGATTTTTTTAAATTATCATATTCATTCAGTTCTCTTACGCATGTTATACCATATCCTTAACTTCGTTCAATAAAATGTAATTTGAGGAGACAGTATTTACATTCTTCCTTAAATATTAAATAAGTGTAGTCATAGATTTCATGGCAAACATTGCGTATTAAACTGCATTTTGATGCGGGCCTGAGGTGGGCAAAGGTATTTAGGATTAGATTTTAATCTGTTTAAAAGAAGAGTGCTGTCAGCAGAAACAGATTGGGTTTCCTTTTAAGCTGTGGCCATATATTTCTATTAAATTTGTGACATACTGAGATTACAAAAGATGGTTAAAAAGTGATTTTGTTTCAGTTAATACTATCTAAATCTGATTGAATCACACCGCTTCAATCTAGACCTGTGATGGTATGTATTTTGCAGTGGAGTTTTCTTCATGAAAAAGTATTTAGCAAACTTTTTGTTATTTTTTTCAGATATTTGATGTGGTTTAAAAAAACACTTTAAAATATAGCATCTCCCCAAATAACATATTTTTCTTGCAATTTATACCTGTTCCTACTCTCCTTTCTTTCAGAAGGAATATTAGGTTTTTACTAAATGCTTCGGTGTGAAAACTAAGCCTCTAAAAATATATATATTTTTCCTTTGTGTCCAAGAACAGGTAAAAATAAATACTTACAACAACAAATGAATCAAGATTTTAAAATATGATTCCTTAATTTCACTAAACAATTCTTTAACCTTGTGTGACCTTTTGGAAAGGCTTGTGAAAGCAATTTGCATATTACAGCAGTCCTGTAGAATGTAATAGGTGACTGGAATACTAAACACCTTTTTCTTTGTACACCAACAAATTTATAATTGCAAGAATTAAATGGTCCTAGTTATCTGCAGTCCAACGAGATGATGTCAGGACAACCCTAATTAGCCCATCCACTTCTAGTTTGGTCATAATTTCACCTTGTTCTGTTGTTTCAGTTAGTCCCATTGATGAGGTGATTTTATGAGATATTGTCTGTGTTGTATTGATAAGAAGCAAATGACATTACAATAGTTGAAGCCTCAACTAGAAAATTGGCATTATGATTTGGTTCTATGTAGTGTAAAGTTGGCAGTTCCCAGTTATTTGATTTGGGCCTATGTTGTAGGTGAAGTTGTCGAGATTTCTCTCCTTATTCACCCCTCTGAAAATGACTGTATTATCTTGGCTTGTCTTTGTGTAATCAAACCCCCATCTCCGTACCCTACCTACATCCCTCCCCCCGCTGATCCCGTCAACCCCAACCTCCAACCGCACCCCAAAGCCCTTATGAAACAGCTTGCAATATTTCCCTGCATTTAGAGCACTCAATAAATGCAAGCCGTTCCCTGGACTTGTTTGGAAAGATGAACAGATGAGATTTGTCAGAGGCATTTGTACTCAAAATCAGAGTTTCAAAGAAGACTGGTAAAAAATATTGATCTCTGACAGATTATCAAATTTAGTGCACAATATCTTTGGACAGGAGAGAAGATAAATAATTTTCACACTTTAATATCAAGAATATTATTCATTACATTGACAGGAACAAGAACTAAATTGTAAGTTTCTGATAAATTTATCTTGTGTTTGGTATTTTCTTTTTGTTTCATGTTATATATCACTATTGTACTTGATATTTTACATGCTGCATCTTGTTTGTGAGTTCTGTTTACACTGCGCTTTGCCCTGGGCACTAGCAGTAATTTTTAACAGAGCTGGGAATAAATTAAAACAGGGAGAATGTCAAGCAAGACTTTGTTAGGAAAGAAGAGTGGGCAAGTAAGTGGCTGAGGTGTCAATGGAGGAGCACCTTAGGACCAGTGACCACAATCCTATTCATTTCAAAAGCATTGTGGAAAATGGTAGGACTGGTCCACAAGTTAATGTCCTAAACTGGTGCAAGGCTAACTTTAATGACATTAGACAGGAACTTGCAAAGATTTATTGGAAGAGGTTGTTAGCAGGTGAAGGGATGCTAACAAGTGGAGGCTTTTAAACGTGAGATAGGAAAGGTTCAGAGCTAGAATCATCCTGCCGGAATGATGGCCAGGCTGCCTGGATTAGGGAATGCAGGTTGACAGGGGGCATTGAGGCTCGAGTCAGGAAAAAGAAGGAGGCATGTGTCAGGAGTGGGGAGCTGGGATCAAGCTAGTCCCATGAAGAGAATAAGGCAGTAAGGAGTACATTTAAGAATGACATTAAGGAAGTAGAAAGGGAACATATGATATCCCTGACAAATAAGATAGAGGAGAATCTGAAAAGGTTTGCTGCATATATTAAGAACAATATCATAACTAGGGAGAAATAGGTTCACTGAAGGATCAGTGTGACAATCTATGGGGGGAGCCATTGGAGTTGGGCGAGATCTTATCTGAGCACTTTTACCTTTATTTACAATGGATTAGGTTGTGGAAGCTAGTGTATTCAGGGAAGAGAGAAATGAGGCATAAAGGCATTTCCATGAAAAGACAGGATTTGTAACAATGGAACAAATTCTTGGTTTGGACTGCCTTTTCTATTGCATATAGTTCAGATTACTATGGTATAGGAATGATGTAACTAAACTAAGATGGGTGTGCAAAATATTCACTGGACTGGGGGGGCTTGAGTTACAAGAAGAGATTGGATAAGTTTGGACTTTTTTTCCTGGAGTGGATAAGGCTGAGAGGTGACCTTATAGAGGTTTAGAAAATTAAGTGGGATATAGATAGGGTAGACATTCCAAGTCTTTTTCCCAGGGTAGGTGAGCCTAAAAGTAAAAGGGCATAGGTTTGTGAGAGGGGAAAGATTTAAAGGGGACATGAGGGGCACGTTTATAACACAGAGGATGGTGTGTATATGGAATGAGCTGCCATAGAAAGTGGTGGGGGATGTGCAATTACAATGTTTAAAAATACATTTGGAGAGATAAATGGATAGAAAAGGTTTAGAGGGATAAGGTCCAAATGCAGGCAAATGGGACGAGGATGGAGAGGTATCCTTGGCAGCATGGACGAGTTGGACAATAGGGCCTGTTTCTGTTCGGCATAACTCAATTAAGCTGTGACATGATAGGAGCAAAGTTTAAAGGAGACATGCAAAGCCATTTTTTTTAATTAGAGGGTGATGAGTGTTCAGAACAAGCTGCTATGGATGATAGTGGAGGTAGATACGATAATGTTTTTTTCGAAGATTTTAGATAGGTACACGGATATGCTAGGAATGGAGGGATATGGGTCATGTGCAGGCAGATGCGATGTTTACCTTGGTATTGTATTCGACACAGATATTGTGGGCCAAAGAGCCTGCTCTTGTGCTTTGCTATGTTCTATGAATCTATGAAAATCTATTTTTAATCCCGTGAAACATTTCACTCCAATCGTGGCAATTTTTAATTATGTTTTGTTAGGAAAAGAAGGGGAATAAATCTGTCTATGAGTGTGGTGTTAAGCTGTTGGGAGCAAGTCGTTGTAACACTCCTCCAGTACTGTATATGGAAATGAATGGAATTGAAGGAAATAAATAACTTGCTTTTCTGTAAAATATATTTTAATTCAACTCCCGTTAGTTAGCAGTCAGGAAGCATTGACTGAACACATCTACAGAAGCATATGTCATCCTCACTTAAAAATCAATAAATATTTTTGTGTTAGAGCTAAACGTGAAGTTTATTACATGAAAAATTCAATTGTAATGTGATCATCCACAAAGATTGATTGCTTTCTGAAAATGCAGGGTAATAAAGGTATAATAATAGGCTTAATGGTGCTCAAACTGACACGTGAACACATGGCTGAAAATACTAGAAGGGTCTCCGCGCCAGTGCAGTGTCTGTTGCTTCTTGAAACACATCTTAAATTTTGGGAACAATTCTCAGTTGGAAACAAATGTGTTATTAACGTGCAAGTATTCTCACTTCTGAATTTCAGTCGTGGAGAAACATAGAAAATAGGTGCAGGAGGAGGCCATTCGGCCCTTCGAGCCAGCACCGCCATTCATTGTGATCAAGGCTGTAGCCACGAGGGCAGGAAGTTACCTGCTGTAACCACAGAAGTTTATCGTATAAAGGGGACTTCAATTGGATTGCTTTTATATAATCAGCTTCAGGAAGATAAAATGAAAATGTTTTCACTGGATATTTCTGGATATTACATCTTTCACATTGCTTGTTTTGATAATGATGAGGTGTTGTCAATGATGCAACCTCTGTCTTTCTCTGTACCATTGATCTATGCAGAATTGCTAACACATATTTACACTTTTTCTGTAGCTCAAATTGAAGTGATACCTTGCAAGATCTGTGGTGATAAATCCTCAGGGATCCACTATGGAGTCATCACTTGTGAAGGCTGTAAGGTAAGATGACATTCTTTTTTAATGTACTTAATAGCAAACTGATGTGCTAATCTATGTTTCAGCAACATTTAACAGTAATAGTGTGCTTCAGATTGACACAAAGTGCTGGAGTAACTCATCGGGTCAGGCAGCATTCTCTGGTGAAAAAGCAATAGGTGATCTTTTGGGTCGGGACCCTTCTCCAGAGATGCTGCCTGACATCTTGTGTTACTCCCTCACTTTGTGTCTATCTTTGGTATACCATACATCACAACATTTACTATCACAATGTTTAAAAAATATTTGAACAGGTACATGGATAGGAGGTAGTGTAGATGGGGCATGTTGCTCGATGTGGGCATGTTGGGCCGAAGGGCCTGTTTCCATGCTGTATGACTCTGTAACTCTATGACTCTATTTGCAGTTCTTTGTTTCCACAATAATAGTGTGCTTTTCATGTAGATTTAATTGTACAACACCATTATAAAATTGTTTAATGCACCACAATAAAATCAAAGTCTGGGTGTGTATATAACAATGTTACCACTGAGGTTTTGTTGGACTAAATTCAGCTATATTCATGTAAATTACCAAAAATTGGTTACATGATCTATGGAACATAACATGGCACTCAGCCTTTCCCCATGGCATATTGTTCGGTACACTGGGCATTATCACATGTGGCTCGTTGAGAATTAAAATACAACCACATTCATGCTATGGCCAAGAATGCACACCAAAGCCTCTCCTACCTCAGAGAACTAAGGGAGTTCAGCACATCTCCAATGACTCTTACCAACCTACAGATGCACTGTCGAAAGCATACTTTCAGAATGCATCATAGCTTAGTTTGGCAGCAGCTCTGCCCAAGATAGCAACAAATTGCAGAGAGGTGTTGATGTAGCCCAGTCTATCACATTCATGGTGCATGTAACTGAAATTAGTGCATGTACCTAAAATGATGTGATTGTAGTTATACCATTGATATGTTACAAATTCTTTTAAGCCGAATTAGTCCAAATTCGAACTCAATGACTTAGTCATCCACTTCAGTTTTCTGCTGTATAAGTACCTGAATCCACCAGCTAATGATATCTTCATAAGGAGGGTAGGAAACTAAAGCAGATTCTTTACTTTTCAAATGATCATAGTAGCAAGAAACATTATGGAATCACTCCAGAGGCACTTGTGTTACACACTGTTTTGTTTTGAAGAAGGCTTCAATGTAAGTTCATAGTACATGTAGGAAGATCAATATTCCAGGATTAATAAATATAAATAATTTTTCCTGCAAACCTACCACTGGTCTATTCGGCACGATTGGTTGAACTCCTTGTTTGATACACTGATCAAATTGTAATTAATTTCCCGTACCTTTAACGAGCAGCTTGATCCTTTTCATCTCAATTCACTTTTGCTTTACTTCCTTTGCAGCTCCATTCAGTCTCATCTCACTGACTAATTTACCACATTCTTAAGGGTACTGATGTCATCATTGAATTTAGAGAAAGAAAACTCTTTAATCTCTGTGAAAGTGCTGACATTTCTCTGTCTGTTCATGTTTAAATGGAATAGCTGATGGATATTGGCAGTCAGATGCCCATTTCAAAGCCGGATTTTAGCTTTAGTCTCAATACGCTTGATGGTATTTTTATTTATTCCTTTTGCAACCCGTGCCCCAACCAGACATAACACAGTTGTAACTCCACAGCTCATGTATTATGCAGTCAGATCATAACTTGTGAAAGATGGCATTATCCTATCCTTTATATCTTTTGCATGATGTCGACAATCCAAGACTTGTTTTGTGTTGTGTTCACACCTAAGCAATGCAGCTGGCAAGTGTCCTGATAATTGAATCTACTGCTTTCAAATGTAAAACCTGGGTTATCAGCAGCCAGTTTTCTGTCACTGAGAAAATGACAGACACGTTAGTTATGATTCTGACAGTTCCATAGAAAGGATAAAAACAGCACAACTTGAGCATTTTACCAGGCTAATGAAGAATAGATTCTTTGCAAATAAGGAGAATCATTATTTTAATCAGATCAGCTTTATATTTTCCTTTACATCAGTTTATCTGCACCTGTAAATAAAACTGCTCAATACCATAATTAATCCACTGTCTATGATGATAGAGACTGATAGATTTTTAGACAGTAAATGAAAGAATATTGGTTAGTGACGCTGATTTAAAAGATTAGCCTTGATTTTATTGTTGACAAAGCAGACATGAAGCGCCAAATGTCCTTTTTCTGCTTTTTCTTATGTTCTGCATATGTATTGTTCTCATTCTGTTTCTTTCATCCAGATTTTAACCAATGCATATAAATCATAGTCATAGAGCTGTACAGCAAAGGAACAGGTCATTCAGCCCATTTTGCACACATTGACAATATTGGGCTCATACCATTTGGCTGCATTTGGTCCATAGCCCATTAAACCTCCCTATATATCTGCCCAAATGTATTTTAAAAGTTGTAATTGTATCCGTTTCTATAGTTTCCTACGGCATCTCATTCTGCATACAGACTACCCTCTGAGTGAAAAGATTTCCCATGAGATCCCTCTTAAATATCTCCCCTCACATTTTAAGCCTAAAGGGCCTGTCCCACGAGCATGCGACTGCATGCGGCAAGCGCGACCTAACGTGGTCGCTTGAGCCGTACAGCCTCGCGGGGCAGGTCCCACTTCGATCGCCGGAGCCGTATGGAGTTGTGCGGAGCTGGTCCCGACATCGCGCGGGGCTCCGAAAAACTGACACTGTTCAAAATTTCCGCGCGGCAACGCCCTGCCGGCCCGCAGCCGCCTCGACGGGCATGTGCAGCGTTTCGACGCCGTACGCAGCGTCTTGACGGCGTACGTCACGCGCGAACTTCCCGCGGACTTCGCTCGAACTTCACGTCACTCAATCGACCTCCGCGCGGCCCCCGCTTCCGGTTTGGTTGCGCTTGCCGCATGCTCGTGGGACAGGCCCTTAAGTCCTCCAATTTAAAATCCACTAACCTGGGAAAAAGATTAGTTAAGAGAGGCAGCAAGGACAAACCAGGGAACTACAGGTCGGTGAGCCTGAGAAAAGGAAGCTAAGAGGCAATCGTGAGGAGGTGTACAAGATCATGAGGCTCACCAACCTGTAGCTCCTTGGCTGTCCTTGCTGCCCTTAAGTAATGGCACAAAATTAGACATCCATAAGATGGACAATAGGTTCAAATCAGGCCTGTTCTAAATCTCATCAAAGTAAGTCTCCATTCCAGTCAAAGGAAATGAGAATTGTGTGGGCGATAAAATCATGGCCAACATAAACCCATCCTTCTTCCCTTTTGGCAGATTAGGTTAAAGATGGAACATGGGTGGCATGGTGGTGCAGCGGCAGAGCAGCTACATTATAGCGGCAGAGATCCGAGTTTGATCCTGACTATGGGTGCTGTCTGTGCGGAGTTTGTACCGTCTCCCCGTGATGCGTGGGTTTTCTCTGGGTGCTCTGGTTTCCTCGCACACTCCACAGTTTTGTAGGTTAATTGGCTTTTGTAAAGTTCTAAGTTGTCCCTAATGTGTGTGTAGGATAGTGTTAGTGTATGGGGATCGCTGGTCGGCATGGACTCGGTGAGCCAAAGGGCTTGTTTCCGCACTCTAAACTAAATTAAACTAAATGGATCTGACAGACAATGAAATTTGATGTTAAAGAAGGAACTGCAGATGCTGGAAAATCGAAGGTAGACAAAAATACTGGAGAAACTCAGCGGGTGAGGCAGCATCTATGGAACGAAGGAAATAGACAACGTTGGATTGTGTAACTATAGATTGTCTATCCAGTAGACTTGTTTTTACTGTTATCTGGCATTTTTAATTGCCCATACTTTCTGAACAATAAAGTCTGCAATTTGACTTAAATTTGATTTACTTCAACCGGGGCACAAATCAAAACTAGGAAATAGTTATATCTTAACACATGCTATACATTTACCTCAGCATTTCATAAGAGGTGTTGCTGGGGAGGATGGAGGGGAGGAGAGACTGCATGTTGTGTGCAGATCACGCTTGTAGCATTTGTCATATTGTTCGGTGGATTGCAGTGTTGGGGCCGAGATGGACAATATATTTGAGGCACAGCAGGTCTGAAGCAAATAAATGTCTCAGCAAAGCCTGCCAGCTATGGATCAGCATGATAAACACGTAACCCAGAAGAACTGTAGTCAATGACAAATTAAATCAAGAGAATATATTTTAAAAACTGTGACAACCAGTTTTTTGTATATACAGTGCAGCGAAGCAACATTCCTTTTTCTGGCCTTTTTAAGAAAGTTTATTCTCTGATGTTCTGAGTCAACATTACGCACAATCTATGGTGTAAGAAGGAACTGCAGATGCTGGTTTAAACCGAAGATAGACACAAAATGCTGGAGTAACTCAGCGGGACAGGCAGCATCTCCGGAGAGAAGGAACGGGTGACGTTTTGGGTCTAAAAAAGGGTCCCGACCCGAAACGTCACCCATTCTCTCTCTCCAGAGATGCTGCCTGTCCCGCTGAGTTATCCAGCTTTATGTGCCTGTATGATCTGTAGTTCTCGCCCTGCCCAGCCAAGTCTTAGAATGACCACTGGAATCCTGCATATAACAGGATTGAGATCCATACCTGAAAAAAATATTTTCTCCCACCACCCATTGGCACAGAGGCACGGCTATGAGAGCTGCTGCCTCACAATTCCAATGACCTGGGTTTAATCCTGACATTCAGTGCTCTTTTGTGGAGTGTTCATGTTCCCCTTGTCCACTGGATGCTCTAATTTCCTCCCACATCCCAAGAATGTATAGTTTACTGGGTTGGTTGCTACTGTAACTTGGCCCTAGTTTATATGGAAGTGGGAATCTCGGGGGGAGTTAATAGTAGAACAGGTTACAGAAATTGTTACTGGGGAATGGGATTTTTCTGTGAGTCAACGTGAACAAAAATGACTTCATGCCACATCATAAGGAAGTAACTTCCTCTTCATTGTCAGTGGTAAGATGTATCATTTTCCAAATGCTGTTGCTCCATTTTCACTGGTAAACCCCCTCCTCTACTCTCTCTATACCTATGACTGCATACCGACCCACAGCACGAACACCATCATTAAATTTGCAGATGACACGACAGTGGTGGGGCTGATCACTGAGGGCAATGAGTCAGCTTACAGTGAGGAGGTACAGAGGTTAATATGCTGGTGCTCAGAGAACAACTTAGCACTCAATACCAAGAAATCAAAAGAGCTCATCATTGACTTCAGGAAGAACCGAAACGTCAACTTCGCTCAGTTCTTTTTTTTTTAATTTCAAAATAGACTTTATTCAGGTAATAAATATATACAATACATGGACCGTGCGAAGAATTCATCCGACATTTTTGGAGGCTATACAAATTGTTCAATGCAGTTTATATACATTTCTCAAATTTCACTACTCTGTCCCCCACCCGTGCCACTCATGTGGCCCCCTGGCGTCTGATACTTTCCCTTATTTTTGAGGGGCATCTCCACCATACCGTGCCCCCCATGTCCAGCAGCGGAAGGACCCTGGACTGTGGCCCTCCCCCACCGAGCCTTGGCGTTGGCTGCACCGAGCTTCAGTGCGTCCCTCAGCACGTACTCCTGCAGTCTGCAGCGGGCCAGTCGGCAACATTCCCCGACGGACATCTCGCTCTGCTGGGTGGTGAACAATGCTCGGGCAGACCAAAGAGCGTCTTTCACCGAGTTGATGACCCTCCAGCAGTACTCGATGTCAGTCTCTGAATGTGTCCCTGGGAACAGTCCGTAAATCACAGAGTCCTCTGTGACGGAGCTGTTCGGGTTAAAGCGTGCCAGGGACCCTTGCATACTTCTCCAGACTCTCTTTGCAAATCCACACTCTGCAAAGAGGTGGGCAACCGTCTCCTCTCCATAGCAGCCGTCCCGAGGGCAGCGTGCGCTGGCAGTGAGGTTCCGACAGTGCAGGAAGGATCTGACTGGGAGGGCTCCCCTCACCGCCAGCCAAGCCAGGTCTTGGTGCTTGTTGGTGAGTTCTGGCGATGAGGCATTTTGCCAGACAAGCTGGGCAGTCTGCTCTGGGAACCACGCCACCGGATCCATCAGTCCTTTCCCTGCAGTGCCTGCAGGACGTTCCATGCTGACCACTGCCCAATGGACATGTGGTCAAAGGTGTTGGTCTGGAAGAACCTTTCTACAAACGACAGATGGGGCGGCAATGTCCAGCTGACTGGCACATTGCGTGGCATCTGCGCCAGGCCCATCCTTCGCAACACCGGAGACAGGTAGAACCTCAGCAGGTAGTGACACTTGGTGCCCACGTGCCTTGGCTCTATACTCCGCCTGATGCAGCCACACACGAAGGTGGCCATCAGGGTGAGGGCGACGTTGGGCACGCATTTTCTCTCGTTGTCTGCTGACGTGCATTGTGGCCCGTCGCACCCGGTCTATCCTCGACCCCCAGATGAACTGGAAGACGGCCCGGGTGATCCCTATGGCGTAGGAGGGAGGGACAGGCCACACTTGTGCCAAGTACAGCAGCCTCGAGAGCACCTCACACCTGATGACCAAATTTTTTCCCGTTATGGAGAGGGAGCGTTGCCTCCACAGCTCCAGCTTCTTCCCCACCTTGGCTATCTGCTCCAGCCAATTCTTGTTACACGCCTCAGCCTCCCCGAACCAGCCTCCCCGAACCCTTCAAGAAGTCAGGCTTGATGGTGAAGGGGACGGAAGATCGGTCGGACCAGTTGCCATAGAGCATGGCCTCGCTCTTCCTGCGGTTCACCCTGGCTCCCGTGGCTGACTCAAACTGGTCGTAGATACTAATCAGTCTGCGGACCGACCCTGGATCCGAGCAGAAGATGGCGACATCGTCCATGTACAGGGAGGGTTGACTTGAGTGCCCCCACTGCCTGGCAATGTCACTCCTCTTATGCTCGCATCCTTCCTGATGGACTCGGCAAAAAGTTCAATATAGCAGACAAACAAGACAGGAGAGAGAGGGCAACCCTGCCTGACTCCAGACCTGACAGGGAAACTGCCTGATTCCCACCCATTGATTGGTGTAGAGCAGTTTGATCCAATTTCGGATTCCCTCCCCAAAACCCATTTTGGAGAGCACGTCCCTCATGTACGTGTGCGATATCCTGTCGAAGGCCTTCTCCTGGTCCAAGCTGACTAGGCAGGCTTCCACCCGTCTGTCCTGCACGTAGGCGATGGTATCTCTCAGCAGCGCTAGGCTGTCTGAGAGTTTCCTGCCAGGTACAGCACAGTTTTGTTCCGGGTGGATTACCTGTCCCAGAGCACACTTGACCCATTTGGCGATGGCCTTAGACAGGATCTTGTAATCTATATTCAACAATGTTATGGGTCTCCAATTCTTTATGTCCTTCATCTCCCCCTTCTGCTTGTAGATTAGGGTGATGCTGCCCTTCCTCATCGAGTCTGACATGCTGCCAGCTAGAAGCATGTAGTTGTACACTTCCAGCAGGTCCGGGCCCACCCAGTCCCACAGAGCCCAATACAACTCGGCCGGTAAGCCATCGCTT
Source organism: Malacoraja senta (assembly GCA_038087875.1). Taxonomy (NCBI): domain Eukaryota; kingdom Metazoa; phylum Chordata; class Chondrichthyes; order Rajiformes; family Rajidae; genus Malacoraja; species Malacoraja senta. The sequence goes on from CM075977.1 coordinate 138,302,593, forward strand.
CCGGGAGTTTTACTCGAGTCAAAGGAACGGATGGAGCCAGTCAGCTCCTCTAGGGTCAGTGGTTGGTCCAGACTCTCCCGCTTGCTGTCCTCCAAGACCTCCGTGATAGAGGACAGGAAGTTCTGGGAGGCGGTGCTGTCTGTGGCCTTTTTGTCATACAAATCCGTGTAAAATGATTTGCAGATCCTCAGCATGTCCGTCTGCGAGGATGCTACCGAGCCGTCCTCCTCCCTAAGGCTGTTCATCACAGAGCTCCCCCTGTGAACCTTATGGAGGAAGAAACGTAAGCACGTCTCATCCTGCTCCACATGGCGGACCCTGGATCGGAAGATGATCTTGGAGGATTCAGAGGTAAAGAGCCGAGCTTGCCGGCCCTTCACCTCTCTAAGTTCCTCCCTCACATCCACCCCTCTCGACTGCAGAAGGAGCAGTTGTTGCAAATCTGTCTGGAGTTGACACAATTCCCTCTGACTCTGTCTTGCTCTCTGAACCCCTTTAACTATGAAGAACTTCTTAATGTTCTCCTTGGTTGCTTCCCACCAGAGTGTCGGGGAGTCAAAGAGGGGCTTCACCGTTCTCCAACATGCGTAGTCCCTCTTTAGCTCCTCAACGTTCTCTGGGGTCAACAACTTCATATTTAACTTCCACGTCCCTCTGCCTGCCTTCTGGTCCTCCTGTAGGTGACAGCAAGCCTGAAGGACGCAGTGGTCAGAGAAGAACACCGGCGTGAGGTCGGTGTGTCTCACCGTGACGGCCTTCGTCGCAAAGACGAAGTCTATCCGAGACCGGGCTAAACCGTCCGATCTCGACCAGGTGAACTGCGGCTGGGACCTGCCTGCAGGGTTGCTGAAGGCGTCGTGCAACATTTGCGTCTTTTATCAGGATCTTGGACGTGCTGTCCAGTCTGTTGTCCGCACTGCCGGATCGTCCAGCCGCATCAATCATGCAGTTGAAGTCACCGGCCAGAACGAGCTGCGGGGACGTGGCCAGCAGCACTGGGAGCTGCTGGAGAACGGCCAGCCGCTCGCTCTGCACGGGTGAGGCATACACATTAATCAGCCGGAGCGGAGAACCACGGTACATAACATCCACCACGAGGAGACGCCCCCCCCCCCCCCCAACCACCTCCCTGACCTCAGTGATGGCGATGTTCGCTCCCCGCAGCAAGATCCCCATGCCGGAAGCCGACAGTCATTGCCCCCTGACCACACCGACAGTCCGTGGGGCCACCATCGCGACCACCTCCGATAGCAGCGGAGGTGTGGCAGCCCGCACTCCTGGAGAAAAGTCACATCTGCCTTGACCTTGGCCAGGTACTGCAAGGCATTAACACATCGCGCAGTGCTCTTCATACTGCACACGTTTAAAGATGCCAGTTTGAGCTCCATTGTCTTTAGAGTCACTGACCATTCTTGTGTCCCCTCATGCCCACCGCTTCGGTGAATTGCCTCAGCTTTCCTGGGCTCAGGTACCCGGCATCCTCAACGGGGTAGGTTTCCTGTGGCGTAACCCGATGTGTCGTTGGGGGGGACCTACTTGTTCCACCCCCTTCTGGGCGCACTGTCCCCTCCGTCTCCTGTAGCTGGGGTACAGTGGCTGATTCACTGCTCCCGGAATCTCGGAGCTGGGGCCCATTGGCCGCTGCAATGCTCCCAGTCGCCCGGAGCTGGGGCCCATCGGCCGCTGCACTGCTCCCGGTTTCCCGGAGCTGGGGCCCATTGGCCGCTGCAATGCTCCCGGTCGCCTGGAGCTGGGGCCCATTGGCCGCTGCAATGCTCCCAGTCTCCAGGGGATGGAGCCCCTCGGCTGCTGCACTGCTCCCGATGTCCTGGGGCTGGAGCTCCTCGGCTGCTGCTCTGTTCTCGGTCTCCTGGGGCTGGGGACAATCGGCGTGGCCTTTCCCTTTTCCTCCCCTGTTTTCTTCCTGTGTTTCCGTCGTTGGGACTTCACGGTCGCCTCATCCTCCGACGAGGAGAGGTTGCTGCCATCTGCCAGGGAGAGATGTCTTTTTTTGGAGTTATTTTTGGACTTACCAGCCCCTTCAGGCCTCGGTTCTTTGGGCTGCACCCTCTGATGTTTCTTCTTCATCACCGTCGTCCATTCCTTCTGCTCTTCCCCCTCCTCCATCGACTCTCCCTCCTGGGCAGGGTGCTGGGGGTCTCCTTCTGGCACTTGGGGGCTCGAGGTGGTCGGGCTGTCCTCATCCCTGTTCCCCCTTTCTGCTGGGGTCTTGGCAGTGGTGTGGGGTGTCTCGCCCACCCTGGGGGTGCTGGCAGCAGCCCCTCTTGTCACCTGTGCATAGGTGCAGGCTCTTTTAGGGCAAGCCTTGTAAAGGTGGCCTGCCTCCCCGCACAGGTTGCAGTTCTTGCTGGCCTGACAGTCTTTTGTCTCATGGCCCTCCGTTTTGCAGTGTTTGCAGACAACTGCACTGCATTGGGCCATCACAAGCCCAGGCTTGTTGCATTTCCTGCACAGCCTGGGTTGTCCCACGTAGCTCAACCAACCTGATCTCCCAGTGGCTCAGCACTTCAACTCTCCCTCCCATTCCGAATCCGACCTTTCTGTCCTGGGCCTCCTTCATGGCTAGAGTGAGTCCCACCACAAATCGGAGGAGCAGCACCTCATATTTCGCTTGGGTAGTTTACACCCCAGCGGTATGAACATTGACCTCCAATTTCAGGTAGTCCTTGCTTTCTCCCTCTTTCCCCTCCCCTTCCCAGCTCTCCCACAGCCCACTGTCTCCGCCTCTTCCTTTCTTCTTCCCGCCCCCACCACCCCCACATCAGTCTGAAGAAGGGTCTCGACCCGAAACGTCACCTATTCTTTCGCTCCATAGATGCTGCCTCACCCGCTGAGTTTCTCCAGCATTTTAATCTACCTTCAGGAAGAAGCAGGGTGACCATCCCCCATTGCACACAAACGGAGAAAGAGTGGACAGTCTCCAGTTTCAGGTTCCTGGGCACCCATATCTCAGCAGATCTCAGATGGTCAACTAACACGCACTCCCTGGTAAAGAAAGCACAACAAGGACTTTACTTCCTGAGATCACTCAGGAAAGTCAACTTGCCATAACAACTGCTAGTGTCATTCTGCCGTTGCTCCATAGAGAATGTCCTGACACATGGCATCCTGGTGTGGTATGGCAACAGTTCTGCGGCTGACAAGAAGGCTCTGCAGAGAGTCATCAACACAGCCCATAAGATCACTGACACACACCTGCCTGCCCTGGAAGAGATCTATAGCTGTCGTTGCCTGCGAAAGGCATCATGCATCCTCAAGGACTTATCTCATCCCGCACATCACTTGTTTGCCCTTCTGCCCTCAGGAAAGCGTTACAGGTCCATCCAATCACACACCACAAGATTAACAAACAGTTTCTACCCCAAGGCCATCACCTGTCTGAACTCTGCACTGAATACACACCCCCCATAGCCAATATTTTGTTCTGCTACAACACTATACTGTGGAATATTGCACATTATGACTTGACGTTCTTCTTGACGTTATTATTTGTCGTTATTATTTATCTTATACGTTGGAGCTCCGCTTGGGCAGTGCGCCTGAAATTTCATTGTATGTATTAACAATGACAATAAAGTATTGTTATTATTATTATTATCAAAATCATTTCCTCTAATTTCCTGTAATTGTGCAAGTCAGTATAAAAATTGATTTAAAAGCATGTGTTTGTTGTTAACCCTCATACATTGAAGTGCTTACTTTAACTCAGAGGAAACATTTCCAATACTGGTTCCACAGACAACAAATTGGAACATTAATAGAGTGAAATCCGTCTTCAGGTAAGAAAAGCATCAAAGTAAACTCAAACGTAATATGACCAACAATTCTCTTTTTGTCTTAGGGATTCTTTAGGAGGAGTCAACAGAATAATGCTGCTTACTCCTGTCCACGACAGAGAAACTGTTTAATTGATCGGACTAATAGGAATCGATGTCAGCATTGTCGACTGCAGAAGTGTCTCGCCCTTGGAATGTCTCGTGATGGTAAGAACAAGAGAAATTAAGATTCAGTTTTACATCGAAAGAGATAATGATCACATCTTTCTGGAAGTTATACCCAGAGTCGCACCAAGCTCAATCGATCTGGGACAGGAACTAATTGACAATGTAATGAATGGAAAGTAATGTTGGATCAACAAGAAATCACCTTTGTGACTACCTTTGAAAGTAATATACAAAGGAGTGGATCAGCTGTTTGAGATGAAGGTTTCAACCTTTGAAACTAATCATCCTAAGATTCAAAATTGTAAAGAAAATGGCAAAATGGGGGTGAAATCAACTGTGCAACCACCAAAAAGTTTGAGGGCAGATATAGTGTTATGGTCAGTTAGTCATAGGATAGTTTATTTTATTGAATTGATGGTGCCTTGGGAGAACTTAGTTGATCGGGCTTATGAAAGGAAAATGCTTAGATATGTAGAGTTGGCAGCAGAAGTTGAGCAGTGAGGATGGAGAGCAAGAGTACGTCCAGTAGAGGAGGGTTGTAGAGGTTTCATAGCGAGATTGACCACGTCGCTATTTGGAGCGCTAGGAATTCGCAAACAGAGTTTGTATCAGGTTGTAAAGGAGATGTCAGAGGCAGCTGAACAAGGCGGATTTGGTGGAGAAAAAACAATGTCAGTTGCGGACAGAATGGTAAAAATTTAATGGGTGGTATGTGTATTTCTTTGTAAGTGTATTCTGTGTAAGTGTATCCCAGTTTTATATGTAAGGTTGATATTTGTCGCGCTACGATTATTTAATGATGGGTTGGAATAAGTGTAAGACAGGATGCGAGTGTTTAGCATGTGTTTGAGTAAATTAATCATTTATAGTTTCCTTTATTTAGTAGATACTGGTAGCATAGTTGGTGAGAGCAGGTAGTGATGGTATTGACACCAGAACTAACTTTTGAGCCTTTGCGATGTGTTATGGGCCTAACTGAACAAAACCAATGAAGAGAGGTGCTCACTTGATAATCCCAATGATATACTGTCATCTACACGATCAGTTTTTGTGTGCTTTTTAACATGTAGGTAGCTTATTATTGCATATGGAGATAGTTATTGTCCTTAGCATAAGTGTGTTTAAGCAGCTTAGATACTTTGATTTTAGGCTTGGTTTTCTTGGTTGAACGCTTATCCTGGTATTATAGACCGCCAGGCTCTTTGGAGCATACTATCAAGGTACGGTTGCCACGACAAGTACATCAGAATATTGAGGCTTCTGCATGATGGCATGTCGGTCACAGTGCTCAGCAACTGCGGCTCTGAGTCCGAGCCCTTCACTGTGGAAACGGGGGTCAAACAGGGATGCATCACCGCACCAACCCTGTCTATCATCTTCATTGCTGCCGTACTTCACCTCATTGGTGAAGAGCTGCCACAGGGGATCCCAATCCTCTACAGAACTGACGGTGGGCTGTTCAACCTTAATAGGTTGAAGGCCAAGAGCTTCAGTACGTGGACGACTGCGCCATTGCAGCACACTCCGCAGAAGACCTCCAGGGCATCCGGAATGCCTTTGCCAAGGCATACTGAGCCTTAAACATCAAGAAGACCCAGGTCCTACATCAACCGCCACCCAGCCAGACGTCTACCCAGCCCACTATAAAAGTGGACGACACCACTCTTGAAAACGTTGACCACTTCCCCTACCTTGGCAGCATTCCTTCCTCAAAAACTGACATCAACTCTGAGGTCAACCATCGCCTGAGTTGTGCCAGTGGAACCTACGCCAGACTCAGGAACAGAGTCTATGAAGACTGAGACCTAAAGGCTCAAACAAAACTGCTGGTCTACAGAGCCATTGTCCTCCCCACCATGTTGTATGGAGCCGAGTCATGAACCACCTACGGTCCATGACCTGAGCACCTGGGAGTCCAGGAACAATATCATCAAAGATCCTTACGAAAGATTCTGAGGATCAGCTGGGAGGACCAACGCACCAACATCAACGTTTTGAAGGAAGTCAACAGGACCAGCATCACCACCTCAATAATGCAACACCAACTTCGATGGACTAGCCATGTCATCCGCATGTTCAACACACATCTCCCTAAAAATAAATTGCCCCTCGGGTTCCTAATACATCTTACCCACCTCATCTTATACCTATGTCCTCTGGTTCTCTATTCACCTACTCTGGGTCAAAGATACAGTTCATTTACCCATCTATTCTTATCATGATCATATACACCACTATAAAATCACCCCTCATCCTCCTGCACTTCAAGCAACAAAGTCCTAGCCTGTTCAACCTCTTCCTATAACTCATGATCTTGAGTCCTGACAACATCCTCATAAATCTTTTCTGGACCCTTTCCAGCTTAACATTATCTTTCCTATAACAGGGTGACCAAAACTGAACACAATACTCTAAATGTGGCCTCATCAATGTCCTGTGCAACTGTAACATGACTTCTCAACATCTATACTAAGTACTTTGACTGATGCAGGCCAATGTGCTGAAAGCTTTCTTGACGCCCCCATTTACTTGTGATGCCACCTTCAAGAAACTATGTGTTGAGTTGAGTTTAATTTATTGTCACGTGTACCGAGATACAGTGAAAAGCTTTTGTCACATTCTAACCAGTCAGCAGAAAGACAGTACATGATGTACCTGCACTCCTAGATCTGTCTGCTCTGCAACACTCCCCAGGGCGTTGATATTCACTGTGCAAGTCCTGCCCTGGTTTGACTTCCAGCTACACCTCTAATATAATTCATGGGTGGAAATCTGCCTCCCTTACCTGCTATAGCCAACTTACTGTGTGCAATACTTGAAACCAATAAAAATATTTTAAGAGAAAGTCAATAAGCATATGTGGCTAAAATGAATAGCTAACAGCATGAAATGTAATAAAATGTAAGACTTCAGAAAAGCATTAACACCCACCTGAATCAGTTCTCTCTTTTTGAAACTCTTTGCAGTACTAAGTACACTAGTGGTGCAGTGGTTTAATTACAAGACACCAAAGTCACAGTATCAGACTTCAATTCCTACCATGCAGTTGTGATATTTAAATTCAGTTAACAAAATAGCATTTTGAAAACAATGATCATAAGTAACGATAACAACAAGATAATCAGATTCTCTATGTCAAAGCATCTGGTTCTCTGATGATAGAGCATTGCCTGATATGACTCAATAACGACATTTCAAAGACATTTGGGTAGGTACATGGCAGTAAACGTTTAGAGGGACATTGGTCGAATGCAGATAAATAGGAGTAGCTTAGATGGAGCATCTTGCTTGGCCCGGACGAGTTGAGCTAAAGGGCCTGTTTCTGTTCTGTATGATTCTATAACTCTATGACTCCAACTCACTACTTTGATTGACTTTTAAATGGCCTAGAAATCCATTTAGTTCAACGGTAATTAGGAATGGATAATAAATGGTGATATTTTGAGTAATGTCAAAACACCCGTTGTTAAGATTTAAAAAACAATGATTTTAGTATTGTGTTTGAAGTTCCCATGAGAATGTGATATTTGGAAGTCTTAGAATTTCAATTTATTTAAGGAAACCTTTCTTTCCTCTCTGCTCACAGCTGTAAAGTTTGGGAGGATGTCCAAGAAGCAGCGAGACAGTTTGTATGCCGAGGTCCAGAAGCATCAACAGCGGCTGCAAGAGCAACGGCAGCAACAGAGCGGTGAGGCAGAGGCTCTTGCCCGCGTCTACACCAACAGCATCAGCAATGGCTTGACAGACCTCAACAACGAAATTGGTGGCACTTACGCTAATGGACATGTAATCGATCTGCCAAAAGTACAATCTGAGGGAGCTAATGGATATTACAGTGTAGATTCCGCACAACCATCACCGGATCAGTCCGGAATAGACATGGCTGGAATCAAGCAAATAAAACAAGAGCCTATTTATGAACTCACACCTGTACCAAACTTGTTTACGTATAGCTCTTTTGCAAGTGGTCAACTGGCTCCTGGAGTAACAATGAGTGAAATAGGTAGGTATGGAAAGGAATGACATATACAGTATTTTCTTTTAAAATCCCAGTTGTTGGCATAATTATTACTTTTATTCAACACTGCTGCCAGGAATGATTGTGATGCTGCAAAAATGGTTAGACAACTGTTACTATGAAACTCACTATTAAAATGTAATTTGTTATTGATAGAGGAGATGATAGAGGAGATGTTATTGATAGAGGAGAAAATTTCATTTGTTATTGATGGGGGAGTTGCACTAAAGAAAATGACACGAATGTGGAAACTTTTGGTTGACAGTCTCCAAAACAAATTGTAGTGGCGTGTAACCTGTGTTTATTTGGTTTGTGCATTTCCTGTGCCCAAATTTCCTTAAAATGGTCACAAGCACAGAAACTGTAGGGTAGATTGTTTTCTTTTGTTCTTGAATATCAAACAATTGTCTTGGTGGACATTTCAGAAGGATTTAAGAGAGAGTTAGAAAGAGCTCTAGGGGGCTAGTGGAATCAAGGGATATGGGGAGAAGGCAGGCACGGGTTATTGATTGGGGACGATCCGCCGTGATCACAATGAATGGCGGTGCTGTCTCGAAGGGCCGAATGGCCTCCTCCTGCACCTATTTTCTATGTTTCTAAGTTTCTACAACTAAGGAAATAGGGCTGCATTTCCAAGAATAGAGTCTTTGGAGGAAAAAACAAAGCTCTCTTTTTGGATCCAAAATTATCCTCTACTGATTTTGCTATTGAACATCATCCTGCAATTAGTGAGATCAATCAATCAGTTTTATTGATATAACACATCCAGGTCTTCTTCCCAGAAGAGTTCAGAACCAGCGGGCTTAGCCTTGTTGAGTGGGACAAGATTTAAGATGGACACTAGAGGCAACTTTTTCACTCAGTCCCAGAGGGTAGTCTGTATCTGGAACAAGCTGCCAGAGGAAGCCATTGAAGCAGATACAATTCGGATTGTCATAAGGTATTTGGACAGACATATGGATTGGGGGAGGGGGGGTTAGAAAGATATTAATAATAATAATAATACATTTTATTTATGGGCGCCTTTCAAAAATCTCAAGGACACCTTACAAAGTTTAACAAATAATAGAAACATGTAAGCAGAATGAAATAAATAGTAAAGACAACACGAGTACACAAATTAAAGAGAGAATTCAATCCAAAAACAAAAATCAAAAACACAATATGGAAGAGAGAGCAGCGGCTGCTAAAGCGTGGCAGCGTCCACTCTCCCCTCCGGCAGCCATCTTGGACATAAAATAAAATATCATTAACACACAAAAATCATCCCCCCACAGTGATTACCACTGTGGGGGAAGGCACAATGCAGGCAAATGGGTGTAGCCCAAAATGCCAAAGTTTGACCAAAGAGCCTGTTTCCTTGTTGTACTGCTTTATGCCTAAGTGTAAATTCAGAAAATCTGCCCTAAAACCACATTTGGGTCAACCAGAAGCCATGAAAAATTCTTTCTGTAGTTTAGCTTAATTGAGTTTAGTTTAGTTCAGAAATACAGCATGGAAATAAGTCCTTCGGCCCACCGAGTCTGTGCTGACCGGTGATCACCCGTACACTAGCACTATCCCACACAGTAGGGACAATTTATAATTTACAGAAGCCAATTAACCTACAAACCTCTACGTCTTTGGGATGTGGGAGAAAATTGGAGCACTCGGAGAAAACCCACGCGGTCAGAGGAGAATGTTCAACAGCCAATACCCGTAGTCAGAATCGAACCCGGGTCCCTGGTGCAGTAAGGCAGCAACTCTAACGCTGCGTCACTGTGCCGCCCTGCTAAGTACCAACTTTATAATCATCTTTTAGGCTGCAGTATCATCAAGAGAATATCAGTCCATGCTTAGTACATCTGCCTGAGAGTGTTTGACTCTTGGAGTCACTAATAAAGATAGTGATTTGTCAATCTCAGTCTTTGTGTTCGTAATCTAAACCATCACGCAGGTGCAAAATGGCATAAAGATGAGATTTAAAATATAAGAGGGTGAAGTTCAATTAATCCACAGTCAAACTTGATAGGAAATTCATGATGGATTTTGTACTGGATTTGAAGTTTGTATTAATGGCATCCAATATCATTTGAAATTATTATAATTCTGGAGCTCAACATTTGTGAGATAAGTTGGTAGAATTGGAATATGATATTGGGTTATGAAAGGGGACCTCTATCCTGGATCTCACTAGGGCCAATATTTAATCAATTCAAAAAATTATTCTATTTTAAATATGTCAGAAAATGCTGGAAATACTTTGGAGAGAAACAAATTCAGTGTTTCGTTAATGGCCTTTTATTATAACTGGACAAGTGAGGAAACAAGCATTTATTAGCTGCAGAGAGGGAATGCCCTCGATAATGTGCAGGCAGACTATCCAATGGTTCTTCAATGTTGTAAGGTAAAAAAAAAAGATAAATAAATGAACATGCTGGCATGGAGAACAGAACAGTTGTAGGAAATCAGTGACATCTGTACCTGACTGATGCCTTGTTTTCCAGTAATTATTTTAATGTTCTCACTCATGGGGTAATCCTTGAGTTAGTTACCCTCCAATGCAGGGTGTCATTAACTCCTTGCATGTGTCTGTAAGTCATCAATGGAATATAGAAGAATGTTCACCAGCAGAAGAGGCTTCCATTTAATCGATTTTCGGGCTGTGTTGAACCACAAAATCAGCAAAAGGTTCCAAGGCAGCACTAAAGGTTCCATGAAGCTTTAGCTTTTCAGCAGTCCACTCTCACTGCCCTCTATACATCTTCTGAAAGACGTACTGGCCAGCTGCTCAGAGATAAAGAGTGCAAACGTGGATGGTGACATTTGTAAAGAACGCAACGAGTAACAGTACAACCAAATCACCTGTCAGCAAGAATTGGCATCATGCTTTATGTGGCTTGAGTGAACTGCAGGCCCTCCTCAATGTGCATTAGCCAAGTCTCCACAAAGCAGTGTTTTGCAGCACATTGCACAGCACCGAGGATTGGAGGCACAAGTTGGAGTGGGCAAAGCTTGCTCAGGTTTCATGGAGGAAGAGCAGAAGGAGATCAATAAGGAAGTTGTGGACTGTGTAAGACAACTACTACATGTTGCTGCTCAAAATGCTCCACGATCAATCACACCATTCCTGCAACAAGCTAAAAGCCACCTGTCAATAACTAACTAGTAATAAAAAAAGTTATTATATGTGTCTCTAGAAGTAGAACTTTTAAAATGTCATGAAGTACCCATATACAGCTGTAAATAAGTCTTGACTTTCCCTCTTCCTCAAGCTGTGTTGTATACCCTCTGTGGCTATACCAGAGTAGAGGCAGGATGTGAGCTGAGTGGCTCATTTGCTGGTTTTTTGGAGCCTGTGAGGGAAATGCTGTGTGCTGATCCACAGGTGGGTGGCACGGTGGCACAGTGGTAGAGTTTCTGCCTTACAGCGCTTGCAGCGGCGGAGAACCAGGTTCAATCCTCACCACAGGTGCTGTCTGGAGTTTGTACGTTCTCCTCGTGGGTTTGCTCCGAGATCTTTGGTTTCCTCCCACACTCCAAAGACGTACAGGTTTGTAGTTTAATTGGCTTGGTGTATGTGTAAATTGTCCCTAGTGTGTAGGATTGTGTTAATGTGCGGGGATCGCTGGTTGGTGCGGACTCGGTGGGCTGAATGGCCTTTTTCCGCGCTGTATCTCTAAACTAAACTAAAAACTAAACTAAAACCTGCATAAGTTCTGAACAGACCTAAGCATTGGGATAGACACAAAAAAACTGGAGTAACTCAGCCGGTCTGGCAGCATCTCTGGAGAAAAGGAATAGGTGATGTTTTGGGTCGAGACCCTTCTTCAGACTGAGAGTCAGGGGGGAATGAAATGAGAGATGTAGAAGGTCGAAGGCAGGAACGGGGTATTGTGCGGATGAGCAGCCATGATCACAGTGAAGGCGGTGCTGGCTCGAAGGGCCAAATGGCCTACTCCTGCACCTATTGTCTATTGTTTATTGTCTATTGTAAATAGAACAAATAAATGGAAGATGTGAAAAAAGTATAGAACATGGAAAATAGGTACAGGAGTAGGCCATTCGGCCCTTCAAGCCAGCACCGCCATTCAATATGATCATGGCTGAGCATCGAAAATCAGTACTCTGTTCCTGCTTTCTCCCCATATCCCTTGATTCTGTTAGCCCTAAGAGCTACATCCAACTGTCTCTTGAAAACATCCAGTGAATTAGCCTCCACTGCCTTCTGTGGCAGAAAATTCCCCAGATTCACAACTCTCTGGGTGAAAAAGGTTTTCCTCATCTCAGTCCTAATCAACGACGAACAAGGAATGGTAGAGCCCACAATGGTCCATTGTTGGCAGTGGGGTAGGTGATAGAGAGTTATGCAGGCAGTGAAACCCAACAGGACAACAGTGAAACTAGTACGACGACTAGGGTGGGGGAGGGATGGAGAGAAAGGGGATGCAAGGGATACGTGATGTAAGAGAACCGATATTCATATTGCTGGGCTGTAAGCTGTGCAAGCATTGGGACACCAAGTAACGTAAGGGATAATGCATGACATGGAGTTGTGGAGTGGAGGCAAATAGTGAGACGTGGAAGAACCATCAGAGTTTCATTCTCATGAACAATGTCATCATCACCCTGTCCTATAGTCCACCCACATTTCCCTGCTCCCGATAAACTGGCAAACACTTTGCCTCAGATCAAAGAAATGATGAATTGCTGAGGTTAGGATATTATGTGGGCTCATTCAAGCTATCATTCCAAGTGTTCACAACCTCAGTGACAGATAGCATGTAGTTAAATGAGTGGTACATTTAATGTTTAGGAAGGAACTGCAGATGCCTGTTTACACTGAAGATAGGCACAAAATGCTGGAGTAACTCAGCGGGTCAGGCAGCTTCACTTGTGAAAAGGAATAAGTGATGTTTCGGGTGTCTATAGATGGGTCTCTGACCGAAACGTCATTAATTCCTTTTCTCCAGGGATGCTGCCTGACCTGCTGAGTTACTCCAGCAAGTTGTGTCTATCTTCGGTACATTTGATGTTCTTTTCCTTTGGCCAGTTTTCCTGTGAGAATGAACACTATGCATGGGAAATCTGCCAATAAATGACACATTCTGTGAGGTTGCAGCGGATAAATGATGTTCGTCACCAGGCTGTGAGTGTAACATCTGCATCCAGCTTGGCAAGGCTAGAGCAGCTTGAGCCTGTGATGTGGACTCTAAACTGCCACACTGTCGCCACCATTTCCTGTTGTCAACTGGTATGTGTGAGACACCAAATGAAAACCTATCCAACTTTATTACTAGAGGCAGCGAGAGGTGGCGCACTGGCGCAGCTGGTAGTGCTGCTGACTCACCGATCCTAACCTCATGCATTGTCTATGCAGTGTTTGCATGTTCTCCCTGTGACCACGGGGGTTTCCTCCAGCTGTTCCGGTTTCCTCTCATAATTGGCCTCTGTAAAAATTGCTCTTGATGTGTTTGGAAAAGATGGGAAAGTGGGATAACAGAAATGGTGTGAATGGGTGATCGATGGTTGGCGTGGGCTTGGTATTTCCATGCTAGATCTAAACTAAACTAAAGTATAAGTGCCTGAATTATAAGCATGGGTTCTGTGAAAAACCACAGTTAGATTGAATGACTTCCTCCTCTGAGGAGGCGTCATCATTACCAGCAGGATGGGTAAAGATCCAGAGGAGAAATATAGGAATCAGTTGAATTGTCTGAAAATTAGATTCATATAATATAGTTTATTCTTTGCTGATTTCTGTGACTATGCCATGCAAACTGGCTGAAAGAAGTAGAATTCTGACACCAAATAGCTGTAAGGTCCTAATTTTCTCATCTCCATTTGTCACATATCTTCTCAAATCTATTTTCTCCTGGGCCGCCTCTGTTAATGTGAGTTGCTAGATGACTGGAATCCCCTTCTTATTCTCTGTCTTTTATTGTATTCTGTACTTTCATATGAAGTGAGAGAATTAAGCCACCTAGGCATTAGAATAACGGCTTGTGCTGAACAAGATAACCTATTTATTAATAGAGACTCTGAATGAAAGTTGTGATATTGCCTAAAGATCATATTGAATGTCAGTGGCAGTGGACAAAGAGTGAAGTGCATAGATGCTTCAGAAGTAACTTAATGTCTGAAAAGAGATGAAAGTCAGATTGCAGTGGCTAGAATAATGAATACATAGATCAGGAGTGACACCCCCTTTCTCGCGTGTTTCTTCACTGGTTAGCATGCAACAAAAGCTTTTCACTGTACGTCGGTACACGTGACAATAAACTAAACTAAACAATCTGATCTTCTTCTTCTTCTTGCGTTTGAGGCAGCAGAGGTTATGTAACGCCCTCCAGGCGCTGTAGCCAGTTCAATGTGCTGTTGTCGAGGGCCGTGAGGTCTACCCCTCCACCAGGGGGGCGGAGAACAGCGCAGTCGAAAATGACGTGCTGCACTGTTTGCTGGTCTGCTCCACACATGCAGGCTGCTGATGAACGCAGCCCCCAGCGATGCATGTTGGCGTTAAACCGGCCGACCCCTGTATGGAGCCAGTTCAGGGCAACCCACTCTTTTCGGGGCAGGACCGAGCCGGGTGGGGCTGTGGTGTTCGGTGCAACAATGAATTGAGGAGGTCGCAAAGTCTGTTCCCAGCTGGTTCTCCATGCTCCTATTGTGTTGAAACCGGAGCCACAGAGGGTCGCTGCGTGACGTGACAATCTGATGAGTTCATCAAACTGCTTACAGTATGAACAATGTTAAGAACATTGCTGCTGCCTGCTCCATGGTCAGCTCCATGTGCATTCTTTGTGTCACCAGCAGCTACTCTCTCCCAACACTAAGGAAATATGATCCATTAATATGTTTTTGTTATTGTTCATCACTCGTTCTCTAGTAAGACATCAGGTCTATGAGACCATAAGACATTGGAACAGAATTGGGCCATTTGGTCCATTGTGTCTGCTCCATCATTCAATTATAGCTGATCTATTTTTTACCCTCAACCACATTCTCCTGCATTCACCCCGTAACGATTGGCCTTTTATAGGGTTATGATGTGCATGGAGATGGCTAATTAGTTCAATCTGAGCAGGAAGGATCCTTCCATGTGGATGGCAGAGGTGCAAGGATGCTGTAGCATCCATCAGTGGTTCTTGATATTTGAGATTCTCTTTTCCTCTTTAATTCCTCTAGTTTAGCTTCCACAAATAAGTGACCATCACCTTTTATGTGTGTACGCCAGACAGACAGATCCAATGCTTCTTATTCCATGTGGGTTTTCCCAACGTTGAAACAGTTTGGGGATGTTCTAAGAAACTCTTCAAATCAGTTTTTCAGTCAACCCCGTTATTGTTTGTCCTCAGTCTGCTATCTATACAATAATTGATTTGCTATTTGGTCAAAGACTGCACCCTTACCAGCTTAACAACACCTTTCCTATAACAGGGTGACCAAAACTGAACACAATACTAAATGTGGTCTCACCAATATCTTGTACACATGTAACATGAGCTCCCAACTTCTATACACAATATGTGTCTGAAGAAGGGTCTCGACCCGAAACGTCACGCATTCCTTCTCTCCAGAGATGCTGCCTGGCCCGCTGAGTCACTCCAGCATTTTGTGTCTACCTTCTACACTCAATACTATGACTGATGAAGGCCAATATGAAGGAAAGCCGTCTTGATCACTTCTTGATACCAATTTCAAGGAACTATGTATGCACTCGTATATCGCTCTGCTGTACAACACTCCCCAGAGCCCTGCCATTCACTGTGTAGATCCTGCCCTAGTTAGGCTTCCCAAAATGCAACACCTCGCACTTCTCGATATTAAATTCAATCAACCACTCCTCAGCCCACCTGCCCAACCAATCAAGATCCTGCTACAATTTTTGACAACCATCCTCACTATCTACAATACTAGCCTCTTTAGTGTCATCTGCAAACGTACTCATCATGCCTCGCACGTTCTCATCTAAGTCATTGATACAGATGATAAACAGCAACGGGCCCAGCACAGAACCCTGAGGCACACCACTAGTCACAGGCCTCCAGTCTGAAAAACAACGTTTCACCATCACACTTGTCCAAAACAGAACACCCTCTGACCATTCACAAGGATAGACACAAAATGTTGGAGTAACCCTGTGGGACAGGCAGCATCTCTGGAAAAAAGGAATGGGTGACGTTTCGGGTTGAGACCCTTCTTCAGACTGAGTCTGAACACCATATTAAACAGTGTGGGGGCAAGCATTTGTCTCACATCACTAGTGGAATAGGTCTAAAGACTATCCGTCCTCCATTACTCTGACCAACATACCATCATGGAGTTGTTGCACAATAGTGCAGAAATATTTAGGGCATCTGTACTTTGGTCAATCTTCTATAGGCCCCACAACAAACAGTGTTAAAGGTTGAGTGAGATCTACAAAGTGGTGATCAGTGCCAAGATAAGTGCCAAGAGCTGCAGATTTGCTCTTGGCACTTATCTTGGAGTTGTTATGCTGCAAAAATCATGTCTGCCATTCAGTGCCCTTCATGGAAACCATGTTGGTTTTCTGGTAGTAGACCTCCCTCAAGGTGAGTGATCAGTCTTTTTTAAGAGGTCTCTAGCAAAGATTTTACTTGCACACACTTGTATAGAACATAGGACAGTACAGCACAGATCAGGCCCTTCAGCCTACAAAGTCTGTGCTGACCATGATGCCAAATTAAACTCAGATCTTATGCCTGCACATGATCCCTGTTCCTCCATTCCCTGCATTTCCATGTGTCTATCTGAAGCCTCTTAAAGCCACTATCCCATTTGTTTCCACCACCACCCTTGGAAGTGTGTTCCAGGCACCTATTACTCTGTAAGAAAAATTGCCCCAATCATCTCCTGTATATCATAGAAACATAGAAACATAGAAATTAGGTGCAGGAGTAGGCCATTCGGCCCTTCGAGCCTGCACTGCCATTCAATATGATCATGGCTGATCATCCAACTCAGTATCCCGTACCTGCCTTCTCTCCATACCCTCTGATCCCTTTAGCCACAAGGGCCACATCTAGCTCCCTCTTAAATATAGCCAATGAACTGGCCTCGACTACCCTCTGTGGCAGAGAGTTCCAGAGATTCACCACTCTCTGTGTGAAAAAAGTTCTTCTCATCTCGGTTTTAAAGGATTTCCCCCTTATCCTTAAGCTGTGACCCCTTGTCCTGGACTTCCCCAACATCGGGAGCAATCTTCCTGCATCTAGCCTGTCCAACCCCTTAAGAATTTTGTAAGTTTCTATAAGATCCCCTCTCAATCTCCTAAATTCTAGAGAGTATAAACCAAGTCTATCCAGTCTTTCTTCATAAGACAGTCCTGACATCCCAGGAATCAGTCTGGTGAACCTTCTCTGCACTCCCTCTATGGCAATAATGTCCTTCCTCAGATTTGGAGACCAAAACTGTACGCAATACTCCAGGTGTGGTCTCACCAAGACCCTGTACAACTGCAGTAGAACCTCCCTGCTCCTATACTCAAATCCTTTTGCTATGAAAGCTAACATACCATTCGCTTTCTTCACTGCCTGCTGCACCTGCATGCCTACTTTCAATGACTGGTGTACCATGACACCCAGGTCTCGCTGCATCTCCCCTTTTCCTAGTCGGCCACCATTTAGAAAATAGTCTGCTTTCCTGTTTTTGCCACCAAAATGGATAACCTCACATTTATCCACATTATACTGCATCTGCCAAACATTTGCCCACTCACCCAGCCTATCCAAGTCACCTTGCAGTCTCCTAGCATCCTCCTCACAGCTAACACTGCCCCCCAGCTTAGTGTCATCCGCAAACTTGGAGATATTGCCTTCAATTCCCTCATCCAGGTCATTAATATATATTGTAAATAGCTGGGGTCCCAGCACTGAGCCTTGCGGTACCCCACTAGTCACTGCCTGCCATTGTGAAAAGGACCCGTTTACTCCTACTCTTTGCTTCCTGTTTGCCAGCCAGTTCTCTATCCACATCAATACTGAACCCCCAATGCCTTGTGCTTTAAGTTTGTATACTAATCTCTTATGTGGGACCTTGTCGAAAGCCTTCTGGAAGTCCAGATACACCACATCCACTGGTTCTCCCCTATCCACGCTACTAGTTACATCCTCGAAAAATTCTATAAGATTCGTCAGACATGATTTACCTTTCGTAAATCCATGCTGACTTTGTCCAATGATTTCACCACTTTCCAAATGTGCTGCTATCCCATCTTTAATAACTGACTCTAGCAGTATCCCCACTACCGATGTTAGACTAACTGGTCTGTAATTCCCCGTTTTCTCTCTCCCTCCCTTCTTAAAAAGTGGGGTTACGTTTGCTACCCGCCAATCCTCAGGAACTACTCCAGAATCTAAAGAATTTTGAAAGATTATTACTAATGCATCCACTATTTCTGGAGCTACTTCCTTAAGTACTCTGGGATGCAGCCTATCTGGCCCTGGGGATTTATCGGCCTTTAATCCATTCAATTTACCCAAAACCACTTCCCGACTAACCTGGATTTCACTCAATTCCTCCAACTCCTTTGACCCGCGGTCCCCTGCTATTTCCGGCAGATTATTTATGTCTTCCTTAGTGAAGACGGAACCAAAGTAGTTATTCAATTGGTCCGCCATATCCTTGTTCCCC
Organism: Malacoraja senta; assembly: GCA_038087875.1. Classification (NCBI taxonomy): domain Eukaryota; kingdom Metazoa; phylum Chordata; class Chondrichthyes; order Rajiformes; family Rajidae; genus Malacoraja; species Malacoraja senta. Next base: position 138,321,211 of record CM075977.1, read on the forward strand.
ATGATCAACTCACCTGTTTCTGACTGCAAGGGACCTACATTTGTTTTAACTAATCTCTTTCTTTTTACATATTTATAAAAACTTTTGCAGTCAGTTTTTATGTTCCCTGCCAGTTTTCTTTCATAATCTATTTTTCCTTTCCTAATTAAGCCCTTTGTCCTCCTCTGCTGGTCTCTGAATTTCTCCCAGTCCTCTGGTATGCTGCTTTTTCTGGCTAATTTGTACGCATCATCTTTCGCTTTGATACCATCCCTGATTTCCCTTGTTATCCACGGATGCACTACCTTCCCTGATTTATTCTTTTGCCAAACTGGGATGAACATTTTTTGTAGTTCATCCATGCAGTCTTTAAATGCCTTCCATTGCATGTCCACCGTCAACCCTTTTAGAATTAATTGCCAGTCAATCATGGCCAATTCATGTCTCATACCCTCAAAGTTACCTTTCTTTAAGTTCAGAACCATTGTTTCTGAATTAACAATGTCACTCTCCATCCTAATGAAGAACTCAACCATATTATGGTCACTCTTGCCCAAGGGGGCACGTACAACAAGACTGCTAACTAACCCTTCCTCATTACTCAATACCCAGTCTAAAATAGCCTGCTCTCTCGTTGGTTCCTCTACATGTTGATTTAGATAACTATCCCGCATACATATCCTCTCTATGTATCTCATAATTTGATTTACTTCTATTAGTTCTCAGTCACTGATGCTCCAGAGAAAACAAACCAGGCTAGTCCAACTTCTTTGCATAGATAATACCTTCTAATCCAGACAGCATCCTTTTAACCCTCATCTGCATTCCCTCCAAAGCCTCCACATCCTTTGTGTAATGAGGCTAACAGAACTGCATACAATACTACAAATGCAGTCTAACCATAGTTCCATAAGCCTGTAACATGACTTCCTGATACCTATATTGAAAAGGTTGGTTCATAAGGCATTTTTGAAGTGCTGGGAGGCGTTTTTTTGTTCCAAAGCATCTGAAATAGCTTTGTCAGTTTGTCAATCAACACTGAACTCCTTTCTTTGAAGATTTCTGTTGGTATAGCTTCTGCTTCTGGAAGTAGACACAAAATGCTGGAGTAACTCAGCGGGACAGGCAGCATCTCTGGAGAGAAGGAATGGGTGACGATTTGGGTCGAGACACTTCTTCAGGCTGAAGTCATTCCTTCTCCAAAGATGCTGCCTGTCTTTCTGAGCTACTCCAGTATTTTGTGTCTAACTTTGATTTAAACCAGTATCTGCAGTTCTTTCCTACACACCTGCTCCTGGAGATTTTCCATATGATAATTATGACTCCGCCTTGTGAATTTATGCCAGGTCTAATGGAAATTGTGGTATGTAATGGATTGCTGCAGCACAAATTGTGTATGGTTTATTTAGTACAGAGTTGATACATTGATTTATCCCCACCATTTCATCTTGGAGTAACCTTAACACATCAGCAGGCTTTATTCAGTTTTCCCTGTGTAGCAAGCAGCAACATCTTTTAACTGCCATGCTTTTAATGTGCCTTTCGATAGTGGGGCTGTAACTGAGTCATGCCATATCCATTCTGACTAATTGGTCAAATAACCCAAAACTGTTGCCATGCCTGCAATATGGAATGGATAGGAGACATTTTGGAACGGAACCTTTTTTCAGACTGATTGAGTAGGGGAAAAGCTGGAAAAGGGAATTAGGGACAGGACAAAGCCGGCATGTAATAGATGGATTAAATGAGAGGGGTTTGATCAGCAGATGGGTGAATAATAATAATAATAATAATAATAATAATAATAATAATAATAATAATAATAAATACTTTATTAATCCCCTTTTCAGGGCAAATTCAGATTTCAGGGCAAATTCAGAAGTGACAAAATTTGTAGGTGAAAAGGAGACAAAGGGGTGTCAGATAAGGAGAGAATAAGGGTGAAATATAAAGCCAGAGGGACAAAACTAGATGGGGGAGGAGGGGGGTGGGGAGGGGTGGGGGCGGTGTAGAGGATAAGGAGGGCAGGATTATGGGAGAAATGGGTGGGATGGAGAACAGGAAAGAGAGAGGGGGAAGGAGGGATGATACTTAAAGTTGCAAATTTGCAAATACATAGTTTATACCATTGGGTTGGTAGCTCCCCAGGCAGAATAGAAGGTGCTGTTCCTCCAGTGTGCATGTGGTCTGATTCTGGCGGTGGTGACAACGTTGCAGCTGTACTAAAACATTGTTAGACGGCATTTGGGTTTCACTGACTGTTCTAGTCACAACACTAAGGAAGGATGTGGCAGTAACAGAGAGAGTGCAGAAGAGATTCACTGGGATGCTGAATGGAATGGAGAGTTATGGTTATAGCAGAAAAGGATACAAAGTGCAGGAGCAACTCAGCAGGTCAGACTGAAGAAGGGTCTCGACCTGAAATGTCACCTGTCCGCATTCTTCAGTGATACTGCTTGACCTGTTGAGTTGCTCCAGTACTTTGTGTCCTTTTGTGTATTAACCAGCATCTGCAGTTCCTTGTCTTTACATTGTTAAGCAACAATTGAATAAGCTGTGGTTATTGCCTTTGAAACACATGAGGCTGAGTTATGACCATGTAGAGGTTTACAAAATCCTGAGGGGCACTGATAGATAGTCAGAATCTTTTACCCAGGGAAGGAGCGTCTAGAACTAGAGGGAAGGATGTGGCAGTTTTTGATGAATGGGGAGAAATTTAAAGGTAATCTGCGGTTACCTTTTTTCACACTGAAGTGTGTGGAGGATAGCGTTAATTTGCGGGGATCGCTGGTCGGTGCGGACTCGGTGGGCCAAAGGGCCTGTTTCCGCGGTGTATCTCAACTAAAATCATACACAAACTGTAGATAATGCTGTGAATTGTCTGACGAGCTCATCCTCCTATTTGTGTCACCTTTGTACACCGCCGTTGCTTTTCTTAACTGTTTTGTCCTACGCGGAGACAGTTGGTGGCATGATGTTGGAAATGTAAGGAGCACAAACAGTGACAGATGTCAACCCTTCTTCAGTGACAGTAACTAAATCTGCATCACATGCACTATCTGCCATACTTCTAACATTTTGCCGTGACAAGAGTTGCCGTTGCAAATTTGCTGCTGGGATTTCTGCTCTGTATGAATTTTCCCACTCTTGGAAAGTACTCACGGGGCTCCTTGTCACCTGGCAGTTCTACACAAGATACGCTTGTACCTTTCCTCAGCATCTGGCAGCAGTAAATGGGTTGCAAGTTGTAGTAAAAAAATACCTTTCCACGAGATGTTTAGAATGAATAAACTTGTTTCTTTAAGTCGAGCAACTCTATGATCAATTTCTGGGCTTCCTCTCCACATTGAATCTTTTCCCGTGGCAAAGAACTCAGGAGTGGAATTTCTAAAGCAATATCCAGTCCATGTGCTAATAAACTTAACAGAGATGAGAAATAAGAACAAGACTGGAAAGGTAGTTTGTCTCCACCATAGACAAGCATCTAGGATCTTACAGTCATCAGGTTAATAAACATTTAAAATCCTTTCCAGCTGGAATTAGAATGAAAGTTATAAGTATTACAAAGGGTTGGGTAGATGTTATCGGGAAAACTACTAATGCATAAGACAAGACATTAACTTAACGTGATGCTTTCCAGAGCATATGTTGTCACAGAATCAACCATTCATTTATTTCCGAGCAATATCACATAAACAGCTCTCTGCTAAATGATCTTTGCTGGCTTCAGAATTGAAAACTTAATTCCACTGGAATTTTTCCTTTGAAGGAAGTAATCTTTTACAGATCAGACTGCAACATGTCTACACTGTAGCCATGGGGGGGGTGGAGAAAGATCATCTTAATCTACATTGACCAGCTATATCTGAAAGAGATGTTGACACATATATTTCTTATTATTCAAAGGACGATGGAATCCCTTTCTATACTCTTGCTTGCACTTTATTCGTACAACAGTTCGACCAGTCTCTGTTTTCAACTGACTTCATTTACCCCATCAATTGATCTGATTGTGGCTGGCAGTCTCCAAGGAACCATTGAAATTTCCATCACTGAGAGGGATCATTGAGGCCATTACAACCATTCTGCTGCTTGGCAATATACTACTATTGCTGCTTTTCATTTGTGCCTTCAATCAAATCTTGATGCACACTTCTGTTAAATGTTGCTGTATGAAAGCTTCTCATGCTCCAACAGCCCACCATGTAAATACATTTCTCCCCACCTTCTCTTTTTAATTTTAATATGACAGCCAAAAGGAAAGTGCTTTTTTATTTGCACTACCGAAATCTCTTGATTTACAGTATGTATTGACCTCAGTAAGTTTTTACCTACAGTATGTCTCACTTACTGTCCTTTCTCTATATTACTTACATTACGATTTATTTTTCCTTTCACGTCATCGCTTTCTATTACTCCATTGTTTTCACTTACGTTATCTTTCTGTATTAACTCATTCCTCCTGTTTTAACGTGCACATTTGTCTTACTTTGAACCCAGTAATGCAAATCGTATAAGGAAACATGAAGTGGTACAAAGAGTTGCTGAAGCATCTCTATTCTACCAGGCACACTACAAGTGTGCACTATAGGCACGCATATGTTCCATTCATACATGGCATACATTTTACTACATAGGGTGCACAGCTTTTCTCATTTATACACATTATTTAGATTTGATCTTTTCAGATGTTTTCGAATCAATTTGATCTTTTCAGAGGTCCTTGTTTCATTGGTGCATCTTTGCTGTTATTTCTTGATTCAGTTCAGTAGAATCTTATTTCATTTCATCCACAATCTACATTAAATAACCTATGGGAATCCACTAATAATCACTAAATCCTTCAATATTCTTGAATGTCTGCGTGGAAATCAATAATTTGCATTTGTACTTCCCATTTTATTCCCTGTCTCCTCAAGATATCTCTTTGAAATGCAAATTCCAGCATACACACCAATATGCTATTTCCAAATGTCAGATTACCTGGGTAATGCTAATACACAAACTATCATGTTATTTGAATTGTTTCACTACATGACGTGAAGTAATTTTATTTTTCTCTCAACCACTTCCCTCTCCTCATTCTTCGACAGAATGAAGCTCATTCATATTCTGAATTTTCTGTTGCATTACTTTATCTGTTGTGAAAGATGGCATTAATCTACAATTTACCAGAAGGTTTGCGAGTCATTTTAACTTTGTTATATTTAAATACACTCATAATATTTGTTTCTTCAGTGCTCAACGGACAATTCTCATTGACCTTATGGTCACACCATTTGACATTGGATGATAATGGTTGAAACTCACATATGATTAATAGCATTAGGCATTCAAATAGAATTGAAGGAAATTTAGGTCTATTACCTGAGACTAGTTTTTTTATGATAGGCCACAATATGAGAAAATAGACATGGGTTCTTCAAAGTAGATTTTGTTGTGGTAGAGGACTTTCTCACTATATCTCGGTAGATGTGCCATTAATAACCCAATACCAATATTTCACCCCGATCCACTTTAAATGATAACCCTTGAACAGTAAATAATTATCAAACTCCTTTTCACTGCATTCTTATTATCAATGCATTATCTTTTGAAAAGATCTCATGGATCATTTCCAATTCCATTAAATGGGTCTTTGTTGGCTTGGCTCTGCCATCATTACAGATAGTATGTTTGCGTACTAGATGTTCAAAATCTTTATGCAATGCTAGTCAATACAGAACATTTCTACCAATTCTCTTTGTGCTCATTTAATCATGCAATCATACAGCACAGAAATAGGTTGTTAAACCCATGTTATTCATGCCACTGTGGTCAATCTATGTTAATCTCATTCACCCTCATTAAACCTATATATCTGCTCAATTCCTCTCATACTGCCTGGCCAAATCCCTTTTAAATGCTGAAATAGTATCTGAATCCACTACCTCCACTTGCAACTCATTACACATATTCATCACCCTGTCTGTGCACAACTTACCTCTCAGATCTTCTTTAAATTTCTGCCCTCTCACCTTACACCTTTGCCTTCTATTTCTAGACCACCACTCCCCACCTCAGTCTTGGGAAGAAACTCTGACTATCTACCCTATCTATGCCCCTCATCATTTTGTAAACAACTATAAGGTTCCCGCTCAGCCTTCTACTTTCCACTGAGAATAAACTTGGCCTATTAGACAATAGATAATAGGTGCAGGAGTAGGCCATTCAGCCCTTCCAGTCAGGAAAACATATTCAATGTGATCATGGCAGATCATCCCCAATCAGTACCCCGTTCCTGCCTTCTCCCCATATCCCCTGACTCCTCTATTTTTAAGAGCCCTATCTAGCTCTCTCTTGAAAGCATCCAGAGAACCTGCCTCCACCATCCTCTGAGGCAGAGAATTCCACAGACTCACCACTCTCTGTGAGAAAAAGTGTTTCCTCGTCTCCGTTCTAAATGGCTTACTCCTTATTCTTAAACTGTGGCCCCTGGTTCTGGACTCCCCCAATACCAGGAACATGTTTCCTGCCCCTAGCGTGTCCAAACCATTAACAATCTTATATGTTTCAATGAACATATTATCCTTCTAAACTCCAGAGTGTACAAGCCCAGCTGCTTCATTCTCTCAGCATATGACAGTCCCGCCATCCCGGGAATTAACCTTGTAAACCTATGCTGCACTCCCTCAATAGCAAGAATGTCCTTCCTCAAATTAGGGGACCAAAACTGCACACAATACTCCAGGTGTGGTCTCACTAGGGCTCTGTACAACTGCAGAAGGACCTCTTTGCTCCTATATTTGATTCCTCTTGTTATAAAGGCCAACATGCCATTCGCTTTCTTCACTGGATCCTTATATTGAATCTATCCTTATAAACACAGCCCTCCATGCTAGGTAATATCCTAGTGAATCTTTTCAGCATTCTCACTGTTTCTACTATATTCTTCCTGTAGTGTGGGAGTTAGACGGTATGCAAAACTCTGACTGTGGTCCAAACAATATTTGCTGCAACATAACATTACAACTCCTATTCACAATACCTTGGCCTATGAAAGCAAGCATACTAATTACCTTTTCCACTTCACTGTCCACCTGCATTGCCACTTTCAAAGAGCAATGGACTTGCATCTCAAGGTTTCTCTGTACATCAACATTCCTCAGGTCTCTGTTATTGACTCTATATACCCTTACAGTATTTGAGTTCCTAAACCTTGAACCTGCCACCACTTTCTAGCTGATGTACGTCCCACTGTATCTTTATACAACCTTCTTTATTATCTACAACTCTATCAATTTTTGTCACCTGCAGACTTATTAAGCAAGCCCACTACATTCTTATACTAGTCATTTATATATATCCCACTACCAATAGAAGACCCAGCACCAATTCCTACGGTACTCCACATCTTACTGATTTCCAGTCAGGAAAACATCCACTCATCACATTTTGTACACGTTTCACCAACACACCTCATATCACTGCCTCAACCTACTGGACTAACCTATCATGCGGGACCTTGTTGGCTTAATAAAGTCCATATAGACATCTACTGCCTGATTTCATCAATGTTCCTGGTTACTCCACTAAAAATTCAATCCGATTTGTGAGACATGATCCCCCCCTCCTCCAAACCAGACCCTGCCTTTTCAAGTCAACATAAATCCTATCTCTCAGAATTGATTAGTAAGGGGGTCACGGGTTATGGGGAGAGGGCAGGAGAATGGGGTTAGGAGGTAGAAATAGATCGGCCATGATTGAATGGCGGAGTAGATTTGACGGACCGAATGGCCTAATTCTGCTCTTATCACTTATGACCTTGAGAATCTTCTCCAACAACATCCCTACTGTGGCTCATTAGTCTGTAGTGTCCAGGCTGACAAGGGAACAATATGAGCTATCCTCTAATTGTCCAGTATCACACCTGTGGTTAATAAAGATGCAAAGTTCTTGGTCTGAGCCCTAGCTATCACCTCCATTGCATCTTTAGTATTTTGTTCTACCTCCCATTTGGCCCTGGGGATTTATCCACCTTAATGTGCTGCAATATTTCTAGTATTTCTTCCTAGCAGATGCCCTGCAAAATGTTAGTGTATCCCTCAACTCTCCAGCCTCCTCCCATGTCCTTTCCGGTGAAGACCAATGAGAAGTATTAATTTAATATATCTCTCATGTGGCTCCACACAAGGATTACCCTTCTGACCCCTGAGAAGATCTATTCTTTCCTTAGCTGTCCTCTTGCATGTAATATAATTAAAGTTGTAGGATTCTCCTTAATCCTACTTGTTAAGGCTATTTTATGGCCCCCTTTTACCCTCTTAATTTCTTTCCTAAGTTTAGTCCTATATTCCCGATAAAAATCAAGTGACGTTTAATAACAATTTCCTATACCTGGCATATGCCTACTCCTTTTCCCTGATCAAACTTTCAACATCCTTCATTAACTTGGTTACCTTAAACATATGTAGACACAAGGAACTGCAAATGCTGGTTTACAAAAAAAGATTCAAGGTGCAAGAGTAACTCAGCAAGTCGGGCAGCATCACTGGAGAACATGGACAGGTGACATTTTGGGTCGGGACACTCCTTCAGACCTTGTAGCAGGAGATCAAACTATTGAAGAAATACTTCTAAGGAAGGATCTCGACCCGAAACATTACCTGTGCCTGTTCTCCTGAAATACTGCCTAACCTGCTGAGATACTCCAGCACTTTGTCTTTTTTCTCTAAACTTACCATCTTTGCCCCTGAGTCTTATAGGGACATGTCGACATGCTGACTCTGAACCTCTACCATGATACCAGAATGCTCCGTGTTTCTCTTCCAAAATATGTCTTCTCGGCATTCTTGGATGATAAGTTTGCATTTCCATTTAACACAATCTCGTTTGACTGACAAATATCATAAGAAAAGGGTTCATCATAACATCTGAAGAAGGATCATGACCCGAAATGTCATCTGTCCATTCCCTCCACAGATGCCTTCTGACCTGTGAATTCCTCCTGCACTTTGTGTTTTTCTCAAGATTCTAGCATCTGCAATTTCATGTGTCTCCAAATATCATAAATTATTGTAGCTTTGGAGCATTTTCCTGGTTCAACCCATGATTCATAGTTTTCTCATACATTCAATCTACATAAATATGTTTCTGTATCATTGCCAGAACTGGAAAATAATGTTTTAATATTTTTAATGTGAACACTGTGTTATCAACTCCCATATTCTGAATTCTCATGCAGTATTATTTGCAATGCAACTACAATAACATTTTGTTTAGAACTTTTACATTTTATTGTGTAATCTTATTGGGGTAAACAAGTAAGAATGTTTGCATTCTTGATGTACCAATTCTCATTATTATGAATTTAAGATCAGGAATTATTTGCATAAGACTTATGATTTGTGACCCAAGTACATTGGGTCACCCTGATGAAACGTCTTCAGACAGTAGTCAACACCTAATGCCCCTTTCTAATTTTCAACATAATTTTCTCACTTTTCATTGTATATAATTTTCAATTTTCTTTTCTTGATTATCATCCATTATATGTCAGAATTCAAAGCACTGCATGCAAGTTTCAACATGCATGTTGTATCATAGTGACTTCACAGGGTGAAAATATCCAACACCAGAGGGCATAGCTGTAAGGTGAGAGGGGGAAAAATTAATAAGGGGTAAGTTTTGTTTCACACAGAGGGTGGTGGGGGCCTGGAATGAACGGTGGTGGAGGTAGATATGATATGATATGATAGGGACGTTCAAATGATTTTTGGATAGGCACATGGGAATAGAGAGATATGGTCCATCTACAAGTTTAACATTTTAACGGCATCGATCGGCACTAATATTGTGGGCCAAACGGTCCATTCCTGTGCTGCACAGTTCTATGTTCTATGGTTACATTGGTGTTTCACAGACTCTATATACATGTCATATTCTGTTTGATGTTTTATTTATTGCCTTTCTTTCAAGTTCCAGCAAAATACTCTGCCATGCTGAAGAGTATTTCATGATCAACAATTGTTTAAGCTTCTTTACCTTTACAATTGCTTCCATGGTCTCTTTAACTTGCTATAATGTAATTGCATCTACTTTTAGCCTAAGGTAAATTATATACAAATGTACCCTTCATTTGAGCTTTATGTTGTGCATGTGCCACCATCTGAACCCTCTATTCTTCAAATATCTTCTTATTTAGTTCTTTCAGTTATTAGTACATCATCTACTGCACATTCAATTGTTTATATATCTTAGTATCTTGTCCAGAACGTCAAAGATATTCAGTGATAATTTCACACCAGAAGATAGATAAGTGAAAGTGACTGACACTTCTTATCTACTTTCAGATGAGCATTTGGCTCAACAGATCTAATTTGATGAAAACTCTATAAATAAATGTTGTGAAATTGGCAAGGGGTAGTGCCTATCATCAACTACCTAGATCATTGTAACATTTTAACCAGCGCATGATCGAAGAATTGTCCAATTTAGATGTAATTACATTTGTTGTCAAACAAGTATTCTAGTTTACCTTCATTGAAACTTCATTTTATTTGAATTTATTTAATTTCCTCTACCTGGTTTTTCAAAAAATGAATAATAAATTGGGGCTCATAGTCGATACGGATATTTTCCAATATGTATATGTAGACTCTCATATATGTAGACTCTCTGTCTTTTCACAGTGAAAAATTACTCCATGGCAAAAGTCAGAATGAAGCCATCTGGATTAACTTTAACTTGAGAAGCGCATGCTGAGAATTTATGTCTATTTTGGCAGTTGGAGCATTTTGCTATTTTAAATCAATTTATCTACAGTGAATAGCTTCCATTATATCTACAGCAGCAATCTGTCTAAGCCATGTGCTTGTGATTCTACTTTCGAGCTCTAGCCTTCACTATTGCTCTGATTGTAAATTGCTGTTTTATTTGTAAATTGTAAATTCTCAAAAGGCTCCATGCTTTGTCCACAGACATAGCAATTATGCCTACACGGTGAAATGTGGGATTCATTTATTCCCATAAATTTACTCATCAATTAAAACAAACTTTTCACGCTAATCATTGTCAAAGGTGACAATAAGTGCCAAATACTTAGAAACAAGGAACAGCAGAAACTAGTTTAGTTACTGACTGACAACACTGGCAATTTCACCTGACTTCTAACTCTTAGTCCTTATTTGGAACTCTTCACAATATCTAATAGTTTAGCCCTTATGTGATCTCATAGCTTTTATACTATTTCATTAAACAAAACATCATTGCCTTATCTTGGATTTAGAAAATATGTAAGTTATTGTTCATTTTGGAACTCTCTTTTGATAGAAAAAGTTCAAGTTCAAGAATTTTGTGCAAACATATTCACATCATCATTGTCAATGTCTACAATGTTATTTACTGTAGGAAAAAGCATTTACAAGCCTTCCATGTGTGGACTGAATGACTCGCATTGTTGGCACCAAGGCTTCCAATGCAACCAATTTGAGCCTGGATAGATGTCTTGTTCCTACTCATACAACGATGCAGTTACTGCTTGAGAAGTATTACACATCAAGTTGCTTTTTCTCCCATGATTTGAATCCACAAACCACTACTCCTTACAATGCAATGGTTGCTGCTGGCTTAATTTAATTTCAGCTCATTGTTGAATGAGTGGTCTTGACTTCCAGATGCACAGACTGAAAAATCTGTTAATTCGCTTTTATCAACCCATTCAAATACTTTTTTTTGTTTGCATTACTTTTCAAAGTAAATTTGCCATTAAAGTCAGAATGTTCAGCCAGCATTGCTATTTTAGTGAGTTAGATGCTCCCCATATATATTACGCAGTTAACTAATATTGACTTATGTGTAGATATAAAATAAGTGATTTAAATTCATTAAATATTTTAGGACAAGTATACAAGGGCAGATAATGTTTAGTTACTGTAATATGTGGGAGTTGATGGAGATCCACAGTAGTCAGATCTGCAGAAACTATCTACAACTTGAGGAACCTTGGCTGAGAATGGATGAAGTAGAATCCAAGATACAAAGATCGTAATGCATCTAGGAGGGGGAAATTTGCCTGAATACTTTGTTCGAGGAGACAGTCACGTACCTAAGGTTAAGATCTGTAAATTGTTCAGTCAGAATTTCAGAAAGGTATGGTTAGAAGCAAAATGGGTTAGAGGATCTAGGAAGTTACATTCCAGGACTCTAATGCCCCTGTCCCACTTAGGAAACCTGACGGAAACCTCTGGTGACCTTGCGCCCCACCCAAGGTGTCCATGAGTCGCCAGAGGTTTTGGTCACTTGTCCTTAAGAAGGAACTGCAGATGCTGGAAAATCGAAGGTACACAAAAAAGCTGGAGAAACTCAGCGGGTGCAGCAGCATCTATGGAGCGAAGGAAATAGGCAACGTTTCGGGCCAAAACCCTCCTTCAGACAGTTTTGGTCACTTGCCTGGAAAGCCTCGACCGAAGCGTGAGCTGCGTTTACTGACCAAAGATCCTACAGGATCTTTACTACCGATCGCGCACACACACACAAACACACAAACACATCGCGAAGGTGGGGGCCAGGGACAGCGGAGGAGCGCTGTCTGCGCGATGAAGAGGATGGTAAACGGCTGCCACAGAGCATGGTAAGTCCTTTAGAGAGCGCGGGAGGGAGGGAGAGAATGGGAAAGAAGGGGAGAGAAGGACAGAGAAGGGGAGAGAAGGGGAGAGAAGGGGGAGAGAAGGGTGGGAAAGGGGAGAGAAGGGGAGAGAAGGGGGGAGAAGGAGTGGAGACAGTTTTAAGAAGTTTAATAAAGTTAGCGGGCATTTTACCTTCCGGCTGATCTTCTAGGTCCAGAAAACCAAAGATCCTACAGGATCTTTGCTGAAAACTCCAATGAGCCAATCAAAATGGCCGGTCAGTGAAGGAGATTGCCTTCGACTGCCTGTAAGTAAATGGCAACCCCACTCCACTGGCTTCGACCAAACAGCAACCTATTTTTAGTCGAGGCTGTTTTTTTTTGTTTTTTTAATAATCGCAGGAATAATCTGGGTATGCGAATACTCAGGAAATGACAATAAAGATATACAATACAATACAATACAACATAGAAGCAGCATCGACTACGTGGAAACCACTTTCCACCATTAGGGAGAGTGACCAAAATCTCCGGAACCTCCGGGAACCTCACGGAAACCTTGGGTGGGGCGCAAGGTCTCCAGAGGTTTCCGCTCAGGTACAGGGGACCATTCAAGTTGGAGGAGTGAATAAAATTGAATGGTAGTGAGTAATAGGTTGTTTAAGAGGAAGGATGCTGATATTTACAACCATAAACACGATCCTGATGGATATGATACATGCCCAGTACCATGGTTAGTGATATCACCTCAGGTCAGGAATGTAACAGGGATGGAGGGGAAAGATCCAGTTGTGATAACAAAGAAGGAACATGAATAGTTCAGTTCCAAATTTAAAAACAGAACCACAAAGGTGGTAATATCCTACATATCCTACCTAATATCCTACATCATTGCAATTTGGCATATAAATAAGATAGGGGAACTGAATATGTAGCTCAAAGCATAGTGTGAAACAAAACGATTTTAATTCTGGGGATACTGGGTACTGGGGGATGAGGGAACAATTCCATTTGGAAGGGATTCAGTTGAATTGGCTGGGACAAGTGTATTCAAATTACTGAAGCAGTAGATAAGGCCTCTAAGTAGCTGATGGTGGTGAGGTTCTGCCGAAGAAAATTTAGAAAATTAAACTGAAAAGACAAACATGATTCTGCCGGGTAGATGCATAGTATTTTGCCCTGAGTAGGTGAATCGAGGACCAGAGGACATAGGTTTAAAGTGAAGGGAAATGAGGAAAAGACATAAATCATTTGTGTCACAAAAACAGAAAAGGCTGGGAGCACTTAGCAGCTCAAGCAGCATCCACAGGGAGAGAAGAAGAAACAATATTTTAGGTCAGGAACTCACCATCAGAACTGGGAATGGGAATAAACAAGCATGTTTTAACTCCCAGGCAGGTCTGCAAGGTGGTGAGAACAGAGGGAATGTCTGTAATGGGGTGAAGACCAAACCTGTGAAAGTAAGTGGCAGAAAGAGACAGAGGAGAAGAAAGCTACATTAAAACTGAAAGGTACAGCAACATCTATGGAGAAAACAAAGTGGTGACTTCCTGAAATTGTTGAATTTAATATTCAGGATATTGGATTTGCCAGGTTATTAAAAGCAACATATGATTCAAAGTTGTTGCTGCTATTATTGTGCCAGTATTAATAGCTGAAACCAACAACCTGCAATGATAGGTGGAATTGGCTTTGTTCTAAAATAAAGGATGCTTTAATTTTAGGCAGTTGTGCTTTGTGGACACCTAGTTGCGCTTTTTAAACTGCCCACAACAGCCAGTGGAACAGATGCGCAGTTTTGTTCAGTCTGATTCCCCACTGGAGTTTTGCTTCCTTTCCAGACAACTAAAGAGATGCCATGGTCAAATGCCACACAATGCCAGTCTCCAAATTCCCCTCACCTATACTGAACAGGGGGCGAGTCTGTAGTCCTACTAAACCCTCGGAGTCATGGAGCTGCACACGGTGCCAGGTGCCAGTTGCATCTTATGCTGACATTTTGAATGGCAACATTGCTTATTTTTCCGTGAAACTAAACGACTGGTGTAAGGGCAAATATTTCCAGGGATATCAGGATCAATCCAAGAATATGGTAGCCAATGACTTGATTCATGTATTTTGTGTTTTTATGACTGTTGGCAGATCAAGTCCCCTCCTGGAATAAATAACGTTCTGGGGTATCGTATTGTACGCGCGCGCACACACACACACACACACATATATATATAGATATATAGATATATAGATATAGATATAGATATATAGATATATACAGTATATATATAGATAGATATAGATGTATAGGCACCAAATCATAAGCTACCACACATTTATATATATGTACGTGTGTGTGTTTTATACATATATATATATGCTTTATACAGACAAATAAACAAACAAAAATATATATGTAATAGTACACACATATATACATACAATTTTTGGTTGTTTAGACGAATAAATAATGTAGACAAATATGCAAACAAAAATCAAACCAATGCTCATAAATCTATATAGTTCAGAGCCTGTTTGTAGGCTGTAGTGTTTAATAACCTGATGGTTGTAGCGAAGAAGCTATTCCAGAACCTGGATATTACAGTTTTCAAACTCCAATACCTGGCAGGAGAGAAATGAGAGTATGGACAGGGTGGTCTGGGTCTCTGTTAATGCTGGCTGCCATTTTGAGTCCGCAACTTCGATCATCGGGGAGGTAAATAAAATCAAGCCTAACTCAAGTACAATAGGTAGAGCAAAAGGAAATAAGTCCAGAGACAAATCTAATATCCATAATGAGGTAGCGGGAAATCGGATTGTACCCTAGCTCATGGAACATAGAGACGTAGAGAGTATAGTGACAGATTTTCATATCGTTCAAGGAATCTTTCCTCTAGTCACTATGATTGAAGACAGGGGTTTAGGAGATAATCGATACGCATTCACGAGCTCTCCACGAGACATTCAATGCCGTTGAAAGATAAATAACACAGTCTTTTAATTAATAGTTTCTTTATTGTAGTAGTAAAAACAGTAAGATATTCATCCAAACTTCTTCGTCGTTTAAGTACATTTTGATCTTACTCGTAGTCAAACTCGCGCATGGTGGAAAGCTGTGGCCTCTCCTCCATGCTTCTTCAAACTAAAGGTAAATGGTTATAGTTATAACATACTGAGTTAAGCTAAATGGCTACCACAGTGAGCAGCCTCCATGAATCACAAGAAAACCCTTCAACAAAGGATGTCTGGTTATATATAGACTTTGGTAGCTAATCAAGCAGCTGTGACATTGGAAGACAATGATACATCCGGCGTGCTGTGGTGAAGGGATTTTTGCAAGAGCTGTTCAGTCTTTTAGCCCAGGTTACATAATAGATAATCCTATGGCTGGCTCAGATTTATCTCTTGCTAAATCTCATCCACTAACTGGAATCTTATAGTTGCCTAAGATTAGGATGACAGGTCTTTATTGTTCATCACATTGAATCATTTTGGAGTGCATAGCAAGATGTTATAGGTTAATTATACGCAGGTTAAACATAATTCCTTGTAGCTGGAAGTATAGTTAAGCAGTTGCTGTCTCATGCTGAAGCTCCTGTGATTACATCAAAAACATTTAGGGTGGGTGTCAACATTGCTCAGTAACAGGGAAACCACTGCCAACCATTCAATGGCATTCATATTTGGCATGTGAGTCGCCAATAGCAAGTTGAATCCACTTCCAAGAAAGCCTGAATCTCTATACACTAAGAATAACAGGTGCCCTGGAGGGATTTAAAGGATGTTATGTTATCTCCAGTCAAACAATGATTAAAAGATAATCAGATCCCTGTCAGGTTTCAGATATCATGTGATGATTGAATTTTTATCATGCTGGTACATCCATTGTTCTCTCCATTCAAATGCTGTGGTATTTTGATTCACAAAAAAATAGGCTAATCTGTTTTCTGCTTCCTGTGCAATATAATGTGTCTTCATACATTCAAACATGGTCTTCTTCACTGAGATGCAAGGGTCAAAATAACAAAATGCCCCAAGGGAGATGGATCAGCAGGGGTGGGGTGGTGAAAGTTTCTAAATTGGCAAATCTGACTCCACCCTGGCCGGCTTTGGGTTAAACCAAGACAGTAGTGGCATGTGGTATTGATGCGCTCTTGGTAAGTGAGGTGGTCAACTTAAGGGCCTGTCCCACTTAGTCGACTTTTTAGACGACTGCCGGAGACTATGCAGTCGCCACATGGTCGCCACATGTTCACGGGTGGTAGTCGGGGAGTCGCCTTCATGGTCGTGAGGAGATCCCGCATTCTGGGAACTGGTCACGGCTTCATTATGGTCGGCGTGAATATTTCAACATGTTGAAAAATTAGCGGCGACTAGAATGAAGCCGCCATGGAGAGTAGCGAGAATTCTCGTGCCGTAGGTGGGTCGCCAGGAGGTCCTACTGGGTTGCCAGGAGGTTGAAGGTTCTCGGAGGTTCTCATAGGTTGTAGCCGGTGCTGACCGGTGAATTTCATTGGCTCATTGGGAAAAAAAAGGTAAGCAGTAGTTTTCAGAACCGAGGATAACCGACCGGTAATGTTAAATGTCCGCCGAGCTTCACAGCCGTGTATCTCTGGCTTCTTAAAAGTTGTCTCCACTCCTTCTCCCTCCTCTCCTCCCCCCCCTCTTTTAAAGGACTTACCGCACACTGTGCTTTAGCCGTCTTTTTACAGCACCAACCTTCCTGTTCATCGCGATGTGTGTCTGTTTCACTTTGGCTTTGCACCGTGTGACTTTTTTAGACAGCGCTCCCCCCGCTTGCCCTTTCCCCCGCTTGCATAACAGGCTGGTGAAGGAAGCGATGTGTTTGTGTGTGTGTTTCACTCTTGACAGTCACCGTTCCAGTTGTTGGATTTGACAGTTGCCGGCAGTCCGCTGAAAAATCGCCTAAGTGGGATAGGCCCATTAAGAAGGAGGTTATGCAACTCCGTTTTTATTTCATTAAGGTTTGGTACCTATAATTCACAGGTTTCAAGAACACCATGTAGTCCATGGCCTATCCCAATGGAGAAAGTCAAGTCAAGTCAAGTCAAGTGAGTTTATTGTCATGTGTCCCTGGTAGGACAATGAAATTCTTGCTTTGCTTGAGCACAACAGGACATAGTAGGCATTTACTACAAGGCATTCTATAAATATATACACAATGGTCAATATACTAATAAAGTGCAAATAACAGTATTGGCTAATAAAGTTCAGTGTTATGTCCGAGCCAGGTTTAATAGCCTGATGGCTGTGGGGAAGTAGCTGTTCCTGAACCTGGTCGTTGCAGTCTTCAGGCTCCTGTACCTTCTACCTGAAGGTAGTAGGGAGATGAGTGTGTGGCCAGGATGGTGTGGGTCCTTGATGATGCTGCCAGCCTTTTTGAGGCAGCGACTGTGGTAGATCCCCTCGATGGAAGGGAGGTCAGAGCCGATGATGGACTGGGCAGTGTTTACTACTTTTTGTAGTCTTTTCCTCTCCAAGGCACTAAAGTTGCCGAACCAAGCCACGATGCAACCGGTCAGCATGCTCTCTACTGTGCACCTGTAGAAGTTAGAGAGAGTCCTCCTTGACAAACCGACTCTCCGTAATCTTCTCAGGAAGTAGAGGCGCTGATGTGCTTTCTTAATAATGGCATCATTGTTCTCGGACCAGGAAAGATCTTCAGAGATGTGCACGCCCAGGAATTTGAAGCTCTTGACCCTTTCAACCATCGACCCGTTGATATAAACGGGACTGTGGGTCCCCATCCTACTCCTTCCAAAGTCCACAATCAGTTCCTTGGTTTTGCTGGTGTTGAGGGCCAGGTTGTTGTGCTGGCACCATATGGACAGTTGCTCGATCTCTCTTCTATACTCTGACTCATCCCCATCAGTGATACGTCCCACAACAGTGGTGTCATCAGCGAACTTGATGATGGAGTTAGCACTATGTCTGGCTACGCAGTCATGAGTATAGAGTGAGTACAGCAGGGGACTGAGCACGCAGCCTTGAGGTGCTCCCGTGCTAATTGTTATAGAGTCTGACACATTTCCACCAATACGAACAGACTGTGGTCTGAGTGTGAGGAAGTCGAGGATCCAATTGCAGAGTGATGCGCAGAGACCCAGTTCTGCGAGTTTGGTAACCAGCTTGGAGGGGATGATTGTGTTAAATGCCGAGCTGTAATCGATGAATAACAGCCTGACATATGAGTTTTTGTTGTCCAAGTGGTCCAGAGCGGAGTGGAGGGCCAGCGAGATCGCATCCACCGTTGATCTGTTGTGGCGGTAAGCGAACTGCAGTGGGTCCAGGTTTTTGTCGAGGTAGGAGTTGATCTGCGTCATGATCAACCTCTCAAAACACTTCATCACCACAGGCGTTAGTGCCACAGGTCGATAGTCATTGAGGCACGTCACCTTACTCTTCTTGGGCACTGGTATAATTGATGCCCTTTTGAAGCAGGTGGGGACCTCAGACCTCAGAAGTGAGAGGTTGAAAATGTCCGTAAAAACTCCAGCCAGTTGGTCCGCACAGGTTTTTAGAACGCGACCAGGTATACCAGAAAAGAACTTTGCACGCATCTTCTTGCGTAAGGTAAATCTTATTCAGTATGGCATCTCATGGTTGAAAGTTGCCCCTGTAGCTCTTGCACAAAACCTGTGTGAACCTCCACATTTGATAGCTTGTCACAGATTTTAGAGCTGAAGATTTAGTTGGCTCTTTCTGGGAGATCAGATTCAGCTATGACATCGTTCAAAGTCAGAGTGGCTGCATGCAGAAAGTGAGGAATACGAATTGCTCTTACATTTCTGTTTATGTACCTTGGCAGTATTTCCTTGTATTCAATCTTGCACATTCCTTGCTTTTCTGCTGTGTTTTAAAAGGCTCTCTGTCATCTAACCTACTCAATCAATCTAAACTTTGATTACTAAAAATGAACAGACACAGGGAATCCACACTAATGAAGCATGAAAGTTGTGAAATGTTCTAGTTTTCATCATCCATCTGCACACTTGTACCTATTTATATGCTGAAGGTTCTGGATAGTGAGTTAATTTTACTCTCATGCAGCTGCAGCAATGCAAGGTGAAGGTGCATAGAGATGTGTCCAGAATTGTGAACAGACAGACAGACAGACAGACAGACAGACAGACAGACAGACAGACAGACAGACAGACAGACAGACAGAGAGAGAGAGAGAGAGAGAGAGAGAGAGAGAGAGAGAGAGAGAGAGCAAGAGTGAATAGAGCAAGAAGATTAGGAATTTAACAATGTGTAAGCAGAGAGAGCATGAAGAAATGAATAGTTAGAAAGTGCTGGAGTAACAGTGCATGAGTCAGCATCTCTGGAGAACATGGATAGATGACATTTTGGGTCAAGACCCTTCTTCAGAGTTAAATCAGGAAAGGAATAGGTGAGAAAGAAAGAACAAAATTGCAGCTTGAGATCAACTGGAACGCAGAAACAATTAATATGTCTAAACTTCTGCATCTATCTTAAATTTGTACACAGATAGTTCTACAAGAGCAAAATGTTCAATGACAGTTCAATCTATGAATGGTAATGTTGATAGAGGATGCTGGGGTGTTGAGATTAGATGACACCTTATCTGCTTCTTGACTGTTAAATAGACATTTAAGCATTTTTAATGTTAGGCCAGGGACCTTTATTCATATAATGGTATTAGCAAACAAAGAGGATTCAAAGTCCATGTCCAAAACAGGTGCAGGTCACTTTGAGTGATCGAATACAAAGTATAATATCCCACTTTGAGTGACCCTGAGCAAGATTGGATTGTTCAGTGAACAAATAGGATTGTGGTGGCCACTGTCATGAAAAAGAGACCTCAATGTGACCTGCCTGGTGATCTTTAAATCCTCACACACAATTTATGGGGAAACCCATGTTTTCAGGTTTCTCAACTGAAAACCCCTTACTCCAGCTTATAGTTCCCTGCCTTGTCGATCACAGGACAACATGGGCTTTGGAGCAGTGGACTGTTCCAGTTACAGGATGTCTGATACCTTTTTATTCATTCAGAGGATGTAGACGTCGTTTGAATCGCTTGAGTGGCATTTAGTTAAATTGTCCAAATCCTAGCAAAAAGGACAAGAATCAACAATCAGTTGAGATTGGGGTGATGGCTGGAAACCTGCACTTTGCATGAACTGTTTTTAAAGAAAGGTTCTTCTGGGGAAGTGAGCAGGATAGCATTTCCTTTCAATTGATTATCAATGTAGATGTGGCTCGCTGCAGATTGTTAGCGTAATGTGAACAATGCACAAATTATACGATTTCATCTTGGTTGCTTCGCTGTAACATTTAAGTTTCCGGAAAAATGGAAAACAGGTCATCTTCGGGGTACGAGTGATGAGTTCATGGATGAATCAGTACTTGTGAGATAGGTAGGATGGAGTTGTCAGATGCTGCAGGGCTGTAATGTCTAAAGTAAAGCCTAAAGACATTTTTTAGTTTTAGTATTTTAATGTTTGAGATAAAGCGCGGAAACAGGCCCTTCGGCCCACCAAGTTCACGCCGACCAGCATTCCCCGTATACTAGCATTATCCTGCACACTAAGGACAGTTTACAATTTTTAACCAAAGCCAAATTCAACTACAAACCTGTACGTCTTTGGAGTGTGGGATGAAACTGGAGTACCCGGGGAAAACCCACGAGGTCAAGGGGAGAACGTGCAACTTCACCCGTCCAGACAGCATCCGTAGTCAGGATTGAACCCGGGTCTCTGGCGTTGTAAGGCAGCAACACTACTGCTGTGCCACCCTGCCACCCCATGGCACATCATTTGTCATGTGGAAACTCGGTTTTCAGCAATAGCATTGCATCTTGTAGAGTTAAATGCCTATGTATTTATTTAAATATGTTGTTGGATGGCTACATTTCTGATGTAGACCTGTTCAGATTACAAACAGGCCTCAGGAACGGAAATAACCCTGTCTAACCCCGGGGAGGACTGCACCATCAGCAATCAGAGACCGAACATTGGGGGTACTCCCCACCACCTCACCCAGTCAGAATTTCTGCTGCGTTTAGAGATGCGTGTATAGCGCATCAACTCAGAAACGAGTAGCAATGTATCATCAACCTCTGCCTATACAGTACCTGAGCAAGATCAAGTACACAGTACATCCCTGGGAGCTTAATGTACATGTAGCTCAGAGCACAGGAAGGATGAACATAAAACGTAACAATCTCCGTATTGTTTTATTTTGTAAGCAGTTCCTATTCATACGTACATACATTTTCTTTGTTAAGTGAAGTGAGAAATACAAAAATAAAGTTAAGTATAATACTTGCACTGACCTGATGATATAACTCTTGAGTTATTGATTGCACCCACAGCATAGTTACAGTGTAGCCTCATTTATGTAACTGCACAGAAACTAATGGTGTACTTCCTACTGCTTTTCCTCACTGCCACAACATAACCAGGGAAGACTTTTTGCCGTTACTTTTACGACATACAAGCCCAAAGAATTTTATTTTAAAATACTTACATTGGATTTTATTCAGTATAAAAGTTGGTAAGCATGCAAAAATCAAAGCAAAGATGCATCTTTAAACTAAGCCTGAAACTTCAATAGGAATAGATGAAATATGTTTCCCACACCAACAGAGGGACAGAACTGCTGCAGATTGATCCCACTGAGAGTAGTGATGGATATATCACAATGGTGTGCTCTCTGTTTTTCCACGCTACATTGATCAGGCTTTGCAAGCTGACATTTTCCAAACATAATTTCTTGCTAGTACCATTTCACATTTGTTGTTTCACATCTGTCCCCATGCTGCCTTCTACTTCTGAAGTATAAAGAGATCTTACAAAAGATGGCTTTGTCAAAGAGGCTTGTGAACTTCAATGAAGCAACACTGCAGAATCTGGCAGCATACCTCTTTCACGGTTATAATTCTTAATATTTAATTATTTTTTAAAATATATTTAATATATTTAAAATATTATAAAGCAAACATTGTCAATTGCCAACTCAGGATTTTAGTATGTCTTCATGGTGATGAGATTTATATGAATGTGTCTAGCAATTAATTAATTTATTGATTTTATATACTGTGATCCCTCAGATCGCATCGCCCAGAATATTATAAAGTCCTACTTGGAAACATGTCAGTATACGGTGGAGGAACTTCAGCAGCTGGCATGGCAGACGCACACATATGAAGAAATTAAAGTTTACCAAAACAAGGTAACCACAATGTCTTCAGAGAACATCAACTTTTGTGTTCAAATAAAAGACAAAGGGAGGATGAGATGGTCACAACAGCTATCATAGCACGAGTGAGGCAAAGTATATTGAAAGTGGGAATGGAGACACAAGGAACTGCAGATGCTGAAATCTTGAGTGAAACACAAGGTACTCAGCAGGTCAGGCAGCATCTCATGAGGAAATGGAGAGACGGTATTTCAGGTCAGGACCTATCTTCGGACTAACTTCAATCAGCCATCTATTCATGTCCTCCAGAAATGCTGCCTGACACGCTGAGTTACTCCAGCACTTCATGTTTTATGAATGTGGTAATAATGTGTTGAAAGAAGAAGGAGAAACAAGGAACTGCAGATGCTAGTTCACAGGGGGAAAAGGCGCAAAGTGCTGGAGTAACTCCGCGGGTCAGGCAGCATCTCTGGAGAACATAGATAGGTGATGTTTTGGGTCTAAGAAGGGTCCCGACCTGAAACTTCACCTCTTCATCTTCTCCAGAGATGCTGCCTGTTCCATGGAGTTAATCCAGCACTTTGTGTCTTTTGTTGAAAGAAGAATATGGAGCTAGAAGTCTAATATCTCTGTATGCTGAGAAAGGGAGGGTTTTCTTGCAACTTGCAGTAAATCTGGAAATGCAAAGCGTCTATCAATGACGTTGTAACGCACCCCACTGCGTTAGGATGTTATTATCGAGTTTCTTGATCAAAGGATATGATTAGAAATGATGATTCAATTTCAACTTCAAAATTTAAATGGATACTCCAAAATAGCAAGTTGTAAAGGAGAGGAAGTAAGTACTGGTGGCATTGTGCTGAGAGCAGCAGATGCAGCTGCCATTTTCTCTATTTGTTGTGTTGAGAGCTATCAGGCCAGGTAGGGAACTACTCGTGTTTACTGATAGGAAGAAGCAGCCTGCTGGTGGAACAAAGAAGCGAAGGCTACAGAGAGTCACGCAGCTCTCGAGCTGGAAGTAGGGAATATGTTTATGTATTCAGAGCTGACAGAGATTTAGTGACCTAATAAGAGCAAGAATGATGATACAGTCTGCTATACATTGATGTCTCCACCACTCAATCTCCTTAACCTACCTTCACATTCCACACACCAACTTACCCCTACTAATGCTGCAAATGCACTGACCCTTCTTCATATTCCCATCAGTCAACCCACCACTTACGCCCTCCCCCTTCTTTATTCACGCCATGTCTCATTCCTGTCACTCAGCAAATGCTATCCATATACCATTTCTCTCATTCAATGGTTCTAGAGATTCAGCATGAAAACCGGCCCTTCGGCCTAATGAGTCCATTCCAGCCTCCAAGCATCCATTCACACTTGTTCTAAGTTATCCCACTTTCTCATCCACTCCCAATACATTAAGGGCAATTTCATACATGTCAATTAATCTACAAACCCGCACGTCTTTGAGATGTAGGAAAAAACCAGAGCATCCGAGGTCATGATCAAACCAGGGTCTCTGGTGCTTTACCAGCTGTGCTATTGTACCACCCTGGTCTCTCTTCCCTCCTTGCAGAAAAATGAAAGCAGGAGGATAAAGATGAAAATTCATGATGATGTATTCAAGAGAGAGTTAGATAGAGCTCTTAGGGCTAACTGAATCAAGGGATATGGGGAGAAAGCAGGAACGGGGTATTAATTGGAGATGGTCATCCATGATCACATTTAATGGCGGTGCTGGCTTGAAGGGCCGAATGGCCTACTCCTGCACCTATTGTCTATTGTCTAACTACATGCAGATGCTGAGTTAGTAGAGAAAAATGTTGTCTTTGGCTATCATAAATCAGGAGATAAGGTAATCATAAGTATCTTGTCAAGAATTTTGTATCAATACTCCACATGGCAAACACATTTGCGAGCCGCGCGGTAGAAGGATCCCAGCGAGCTCCAGCAATGCCCTGATGTCAAGTCTGGCTGGCCCTCCGCGGAACCGGGAACCCGCCGAGAGAGGGAAGCCGCTGAGCCTGGTCCCTGCTCACCCTGCGGACTGGAGAGGAGTGAGTCAGAGTGGGAACAGAGGGCCGGTAAGCAGACTGGGTCTGGGAGGCAATGCAGTCCACCTCCACGGTGGAGTGGGCCACTGGAGGCCCAGCAGATGCCTGACGCCCGACTGGGACAAGCGCCGCTCCATGAGGCCAAGACCGGACGCGACCTGCAGCTGCACGGAGCGGTGGAGCAGTGAAGGACTCCAACAGCTACGCTTGGCCAGACCGACCCTGCAACACCACTAGGACAACAGGCCTTCATGGTTAGGTCAAGATTTCTGCACTTACATCAACTGGGACTTGAAAATGGCACCAGATCTGGCGACTGTTGTATACTGTCTCAGTGTGATATTTTTCCTAACTTGTTTTGTTTCTAAGATGTGGTTATGTATAGCGATACCCGGACCGGGCGTCGAAGGACAAGAAGCCGAAGCGAAGAGATGGAAGACAAGATACCGAACGGACACGATGCCAAAAAGCCAAATAACTGAACGGAAACGACGCCGAAAAGTCAAATAACGGACATGATGTCTCCGGGGACGGGATTTGTTTGAGACCTTGTCAGCGATTGGTCCAGACCCCATGTCCATCACATCACTGGCCGGGGGAGACAGGAGGGTGGGGGGGGAATTTTAATTTTCCTTTGCCGCTTTTGGACTGCCAAAGATCATAGAGCGGATTATTTTTGTAAGCGTTGATCGACCAGGGTGCTTCGGGTTAAGAGGCTGGAATCTCTCTATCTCTCTCTCATTCTTTCTCACTCTCTCTCTCCCCTCTCTCTCTCCCCTCCCTCTCTCCCTTTTTTTTCCAAGGACTTTATTCAGTAAAATGCATAATACAGCATATCAAAAACACAATCAAAGGTTACAATATATCAAGCAATCATTATATTACAATGGTACAGTCATTAATTACAATGCTCGCGACCCCACGTGGCAACCAGCGTTCACGGACGGCCTCCATGGTCCCCGTGGACAATGCGTGTTCCCTCTCAAGGGATCCTCTCTCCCACTCTCCATCTACCTACCTACCTACCTACCTACCTACCTACCTACCTATCTACCTATCTATCTATCTATCTATCTATCTATCTATCTATCTATCTATCTATCTATCTACCTATCTATCTATCTATCTATCTATCTATCTCCCTCTCTCGCTCTCTCTTTTGCCATTCCCGGAATCATCTGACATTTTGCAAAGACAACTGCATCTGCAGTTCCTTCCTATTGAAGAAGAACCCTGGCCCGAGACAACTCCTAATCCATTCCCTCCACAGATGCCGCCTAGCCCGCTGAGTTCCTCCAGCACTCTGTGTTTTTTATTTAACTCTATAATTGAAGATAGACACAAAAAGCTGGAGTAACTCAGCGGGACAGGCGGCATCTCTGGATAGAAGAAATGGGTGACGAAAAAGCCTTCGAAAGAAAGAAACTGCGATATACAGAGCTTGCAGCGGAGGCAGAACAGCGGGGCTGGGGAGCTAAGATTTGCCCGGTAGAAGTTGGATGTCGAGGATTCGTGGCAACATCTACCTTAAGACTGATGAAGGACCTGGGGATCAGCGGACAAGCCCTACGCCAGGCCATCACAGAAACATCACTGGTGGCAGAGCGGAGTAGCCAGTGGCTCTGGTTGAAGAGGAAAGACCCCATATGGTCTCCCAAATAACCGACTAGACAGATGCAGAGGGGGGGTGGTTCTGGGACGCCAGAATGCACCGCTGAGCCTACTGGAGACGTCGTGGGTTCAATCAGCGAAACGTCGATGAAAGTAGGTGCCCACTTGATAACCCCAATGACGTGTCTGCCTAGCCTTTCTCAACATCGGAGGAGCATAGGTGAGTGCATAAGGCTCCCATCATCACCAGGAGCAAGTTGCCATTTGGCATTTTGGATTTTTAACATCTTGTCCTGTGTATTTGGAAACATTAAAGCAGGAAATTTTATTTTGTTTTGATCTTTAGAAACGATTATGTTGTACCTATTTGCCTTTATTTGCGCACTATGGACGGCTGGAATGTAATCATGTATAGTCTTTTCTTTGACTGGAAAGCACGCAAACAAAAACTTTCCACTGCTAGTCGGTGCACGTGACAATAATAAACTAAACTAAGCTAAATAACTAAACTATTTCAGCCACTACAATAATCACTGTGACGTTGCGGACAACAAGGAATTATGATTTATCTTCCTTGTTGTCTGCAAACCTTTAATGTGAATGGTTGCCCAGCCTATTTGTTGGCATCATTAGGGCAGCACAGTGATGCAACAGTAGAGTTGCTGCATTACAGCGCCAGAGACCCCGGGTTCGATCCTGACTACGGGTGTTGTCTGTACGGAGTTTGCACGTTCTCCCTGTGACTGCGTTGATTTCCTCCGGTTGCTCCGGTTTCCTCCCACATTCCAAAGACGTGTGGGTTTGTAGGTTAATTGGCTTGTATAAATTATCCCTAGTGTGCAGGATAGAACTAGTGTACAAGGTGATTGTTGGTCGGCATGGACTCGGTGGGCCAAAGGGCCTGTTTCCACGCTTTATCTCTAAACTAAACAGATGAGAAGCAGGAGTCCCGCTGAACGTATAGTACTCAGCAGCAAGAGCAGAATGGGGAGGTCCTTGCTGCAGAGATCACATGATCTTTGTGAGCAGCTTATCTTTGAGAAAGCTGCGCAATCATTGTTGCTTCATCACTGACGCAAGTGTGAGGCTTTTCTGCTTATGGGTGGAAAATAATGATCTCTGGTCACCTGTGGAACAGAGGTCAGTACAGCAGAGGAACAGGCTCTTCGGCCTACCATGTCTGTACTGACCATGATACCAATTTATACTAAACTCCCCATCTTCCCGCACATGGCCTGTATCCTTCTATCCATGCCTGTAAACTGCAGTTTACTGAGATATGATTGTTGTCAATGGTTTCCTACCAGATCATGAAACACTTCTGCTGCCCATAACTATGATAGGATGAAGGTGATTTTGTGTAATGTGCCAGGTTTATTTGAAATAATTCAGCTGAATATTCTTGGTAAAGGTTTGGAACGTACAGTATAAAACGGCAATATTGATTCAAAAGCAAAATAGATGAATTGGCAAAGAAGGCATTTAGAACACAGAACAGTATTACACAGGAACAGGCCCTTCGTCCCAAAATGTCTGTGCCAAACATGATGCCAATCATATTTCGCTTGGGCAGCTTACAGCCCAGTGGTATGAATATTGATTTCTCTCACTTCAGATAGCACCGGTATTCCCCCTCCCCCACTCAAGTCGCACTAGCTTCTCATTTTCACCCTACAAACAGCTAACAATGGCCTGTTTCCTTTATCGTCATTACTTTTTTGCAAATCTTTCATTCATTGTTCTTTATCTCACCATCTGTATCTCTTGTTTCCCTTGTCCCTAACTAGTCTGAAGAAGGGTCTCGACCTGAAACGTCACCCATTCCTTCTCTCCAGAGATGCTGCCTGTCCCGCTGAGTTACTCCAGCTTTTTGTGTCTATCTTCATCTTAAATTAATTTCATCTGCCTGCGCATGATCCATATGCCTCGAATCCCTGCATAGTCACATGCCTATCTAAAAGCCTTTTAAATGCCGCTTTCTGCATTAAAAGCTTGGATTATGTCATAATTAAAATATTATTTAAACACCATTATGTCATCTACTTTTACAAAATGTTTACAAAATTCAAATTTGAACCAAAAACAAAAAATGCAGGAGCCACATAAAAGTTCTGTTAAAAAATGTTAAGATTTTTTTTAAAGCACAAGGTAATACTTTACTAGAACAAACAAGGACAATTGTTAAAAAAATAGTGGAAACACTCATCAGGTTCTCTATGGAGACAAAGTGGGATGGAGAGACATCAATTATGGATGAACAAAAGAGCAATTGATGGACCTGTGGACTCTAGAGAGTAACATTTCAGATCACTGGCCCCATATTAGAACCATGGGATAGTGAACATGTTTAAGTTGCACAGAAATTGGACAAAAGGTTGATGTGTAATTTGCCAGGTTTATTTGGGAGAACAAAGACAATTAATATGTTAGGATGAAGACCAAGGGAGGCTAAATGATGCAAATGGTGGAGGTATCAAAGGTGCCACATGTGGAGGATGGAGAAGTCTTGTTAATCACAAATATTCTGTCATAGATATTACAATTGTTCTCTCCACCATTCCTCTTCCTCTCCAACTTAAAACACGTTTGGCTTCTGCTCCCAGTTCTGATGAATAATCAACGTGAAATGTTAACTCTGCTTCTCTCTCACCACAGCTGCTGCCAAACCAGGTGAATATCTCCAGAAACTACTGTTTTCCAGCATCTGCTGTTTTTGTTTTGCTTTTTAAAAATAAGGAACAAGTATGATCTGAAATGTAAAAATAGCATATTCCTGACATTCCTGTCACAAAGAAGTAATTGCAGGGTTTAACAATCTAGAAAAATTAAATAGCAAAGATAAATAAGTTACACTTAGGAAATGGAAAGGTTTTCTTCAAGAACAATGCAAGGAAATTTGCAGCACATTGGCACAGCTGGTAGAGTTGCTGCCTCACCAGCATCACCATGCATTCGTTCCTGAGCTCAGGTGCTGTCTTTGCGGGGTTTGCATGTTCTCCCTGTGGCTGCATGGGTTTCTTCCGGATGTTCCAGTTTTCTCCCACATCCCAAAGATGTGTGAGTTTGTTGGTTAATTTGCCTCTGTAAATTTCCCCAAGGGTGAAGGAAGTAGTGAGAAAGTGGGATAACATAGAACTAGTGTAAATGAGTGGTCGATGGACAGTGTGGACTCAGTGGGCCGAAGGGCCTGTTTCCATGCTGTATCTTTCAATCAACATAGAAGGAGTTGCAAAAACGGTATGGATGGATAAACAAGATAAATAGCTATGGTGAAGTTGCAATTGATAGTATTCAAGCCACAAGTCCACTATCCATTCCCTCTAATGCATCTCAATCGGTTGCTCGGCCAAGCTAAAGCAGCTTTCAGAAACAATACCACATCTCTCTCTTTTGTATTTTGCCTAAAATGCCTCTGCTCTTTTTGGCATACTGTATGTTCCTGACACATGAAAATGTTTCTGTGCAATTTTGTTTCTCTTCTTCCATTACTGTATCTCTTTTCTCTTTCAAAAGGTGAGGGAAGTCATATGGCAGCAGTGTGCAATTCAGGTCACGCATGCAATTCAGTACGTAGTCGAATTTGCCAAACGCATTACAGGGTTTATGGACTTGTGTCAGAATGATCAAATTCTCCTTCTCAAATCAGGTATGGGTTACAACTATACTTAAATGATGCATAACATTCTCTTGCTTATGGCTAAATATCAATGCTGGGGGTACTTAAAGGACAGCAAGGTAAGAGGAACCTGAGCGGTAACTTTTTCACACAAAGAGTGGTGTGGGTATGGAATGAGCTGCCGGTGAAGGTAGTTGAGGCAGGTACTATTGCAGCATTTAAGAAACAGGTATATGGTTTAGAGGGTTATGGGCCAAATACAGGCAAGAGTGCAGATGGGACATGTTTCCGGTGTGGGCAAGATGGCCGAAGGGCCTGTTTCCACATTATAAGACTATGACTTGATTTTAATAAAAGTTAAGATGAAAGTGTTGAACTGGATGGTATTTAGTTATTCTGATGTCAATGTATTGATTACTTTGGCATGACAAAAAATAGTTATTTCGCCAAATTCTTTGAGTGGAAACTGTGTCAGAAGACTCAGTAATCTCCCTGATTTTTTTTTTAGTGAAGAAGTGCATCTATTACTGTGATCTTAAGTCTTGAAAAGGTTCAAAGTTTAATTTATCTGACTATGCTGATTAGGCTGGTTGCCAAAGTGTCAGTGGTAAAAGCATTCACATAGATTCTGAAATGCAGTATCTAGAAGGGTGATGGAAGTTGATTTAACAGTAACTTTCAAAAGTATACAAGATACGTGCATAAAGAAAACAAATTACAGGATAATAGGGAAAGTGCAGGGAAATTCAACTATAGGAGACTGCAGGGGCAGGGGATTGTGCTTTGTGATTCAATGAACTAATCTAGAGAGGGACACAAAATGCTGAATTAACTCAACGTGTCAAGTGACATCTCTGAAGATGATCTAGAGAGGGCATTTGCTTATCTAAATCTCTTTTCACTTTACCTTCGGTGGGCATGGTCCATTTCATCTGTGATACTCTCCTTATTCGACAAGCATCATCAGCATGAATAATTGGATGTGGTACCTTCAGGCAAGGGACTATATCCCTGCAGGTGATACTTACCTTGAATCAGATCATGTAATGATATGACAGTGTGCATTATACAAATCAAATGGTAATGAGATTTAAAACCTAAAGAAAAATAGATCTTAAAAGTTTCTACTGGGCCAGAATAGAGAGGAGAGCCCAGGCATACACAATCCAGTGTCCAGTGACATCCATGGTTCACTAAGACAGAAGTATCCTTCATGGTGCTGTAAGAAGTGTTGAAGCGGCCTTATTAGAGGGGCTTGTTTAGATCAGTCCCAGCCCGAACATGCAATGCTGATAACCAATCACAAATAGATTTTCTTAAGTAATATACTTGCCTAGCTATCCTTATGTTCAGGAGCAGTTTCTTCCCTTCAACCATGTTATATAGACCAACCTCCAAATAGGCTCCAAACTATATAGACTTGGGGACAGGACATATGACAATAAAACATGCTTGACTCTTGACCTCCCCGCCTGGCTCACCTGACTGCACCTTCAATGCACCTTCAACTAACAATGTCATTTTAGCTCCCAACATCATCTAATCACAGATCTGTCATCTTCACCCTGTCCACCAACTGCTCTTGTATTCATCTACAATTGAAGCCTCTCCATCCCACTAACTTCCAACAGTCAATCCTTACCCCAGCCCACTTTACAATCTGTCATTTGACTCCCTCAAACATTCCATCTCAACCTTTGCATCCCAGCATATATCCTCTTTTCACCCTTTCAGCTCCTGATCCAACAATCCCACCGTCACCCATCCCCAAAAGCCTCTGATTCACCTGATGTATACACCACAATGGCAAAGCAGGTGGACAAAATGCTTGCTCACCCAATCCTGCCTGTTTAGTACCACAGGAAGCCTGGAATCTCATGCACCACTGAACTTCCCATCTGAAGATAGGTCTCAACCGAAACGTCACCCATTTCTTATCTCCAGAGATGCTGCCTGTCCTGTTTAGTTACTCCAGCTTTTTGTGTCTATCTTCCCATCTTCAGACCTTTCACCAAAGTGTTTGTTGATCTGCTGGACGTCAGCTGTTTAACTCTCCTGAACATGGGCGATTTAATTGCTTGCCAATTGCCTACAAAATGTGTGAAAAGGGGGAAGTAAAAAGTGGAAGAAAATTAATAGTCCAACTCACCACCAATCTGAAGCATTCTGAAGCTATTGGAATATTAAGCCAATTCAGTAAAAAACACATACATTCATACATAAATGAACAAAAACGTTGATCATTGTGCTCACGATTAATGGGAAATGTAATAAACTTTCATAGTATGTTGCTCTATTTTCCATAGGAACAAACTTACACTGTGGCCCATCCTCACTAAATGAGCAGCACACAAACCATCTCTACATGTGAATTACGCATTCAAATCCCAAAGAGGAGAGACTCAAACCAGAAAACAGAACGGAAATACTCCCTATCATGAGAAATGAGCATTTCAGACTAATAATCATTCATTTTTAATAGTTTTAACTCCCATCAGAGAGCATAGGAATTTGACAAGCTTTGGAATGGTTTATACATTACCACTTATGAACCTAATTTGAAACTTGCTCATATGAGAGGAAATCGTCACTCATTGCTTCATCTCTCTTCCAGGGTTTGAACAGTAGACTTATTTTTTGATAAATACTTTATAAGTTAAGAATTCACAAAGCAACCATTCTAATTGAAAATATATCCGTTACTTAAGCCACTGAGTTTTCATTTTAGAAAACTGATCAAAAGTAAGCTGTGTATTGGGAAGATGGCATGACTATGGCTTCATCTATAATTTAGGTTAGTTGTGTTCAAAATATTTACTGTATTATCGTCTCATTGGTCAGTAATGAACTGGGTGATCTCTCTCTGTATTTTAGGGTGTTTGGAGGTGGTGTTGGTCAGAATGTGCCGTGCCTTTAACCCACTCAACAACACAGTGCTCTTTGAGGGAAAATACGGAGGCATGCAAATATTCAAAGCTCTCGGTAAGATAAGGCTCTACAACTCTTTGTGATTTGAAATATTTTCAATGTAGAGATTTAATGACCTCACCACTCATCATGCAGGATAGAGCCGAAGGTGCCTACATCAAGGAGAAAGGCGCAGTTTTGGAGGTTTAGTTTAGTTTAGAGACATAGCGTGGAAACAGGCCCTTCTCACCAAGTCCACACCAACCAGCGATCACTCCATACTCTATAGTGCTATCCTACACACTAGGACAATTTACAGAAGCCAATCTATCTACAAACCTGTACGTCTTTGGAGTATGAGACGAAACCGGAGCAATCAGAAAAAACCCAGGCAGTCACGATAGAAATGCACAAACTCTGTACAGGCAACACACCCTTAGTCAGGATAGGACCCTGGTCTCTGGTGCTGTATGGAAGCAACTATACTGCTGCTCCACCGTGCAACCCTAAAGGTCTTTGAAGTGCTTCTTCCTGAAGGTTTTGACTGCCCCTCTGTCTTTGATAACTTGACCTCCATTCTAGGCTCTCAGTCCGGCAGTTCCTTGGGGGTTTGGGCACCACTGAGGAACCTGCATATGTCATGAGTAAGTGAGGTTCCTGTGCACTTTCTACCATTCAGTTCTGTGCTAATCACGCGAAGAAGCTGCCAGGAGGCCAATGTAAAAGATTCACGGGTATGCTTATGGTCTCCATGAAATAAATACAGCACCCCTACTGACTCTTGGGACTACAAATCATAAAAGTGGCACAATGCACAGCAGGAAGAGCTGCTGCCTCACAGCGCCCAAGTCCCGGGTTCAATCCTGACCTCGGGTTTTGTCTGTATAGAGTTTGCACCTACTCCCCATGGGTGCATGGATCTACTCTAGATGCTCCGGTTTCCTCCCACATCCCAAAAACAGCGACACTATCCTGCACACTAGGGACAATTTACAATTTTTACCGAAGGCAATTAACCTACAAACTGTATGTCTTTGGAGTGTGGGAGGAAACCGGAACACCTGGTGAAAACCCAGGTGGTCACGGGGAGAACATACAAACTCCGTGCAGACAGCAACCATAGTCAGGATCGAACCTGGGTCTCTGGCGCTGTAAGGCAGTACCTCTACCGCTACTCTACCGTGCCACCCTTGATGTAATATATAAAGCTGCCCGTTATTTTCTATGGTCTCAATTTGCCAAGTTGCTCTTCCAGTAATTCGACAGAGAAATAAGACTGATGTCTTGATATGAATATCAATGGAAAGAAAATGTCAACACATTTTGAACAATTTTCATGTTACTATTCTTTCAGCTGTTCATCTTATGATTGCCATTTGTTTCCCTCACAGGATGTGATGATCTAGTGAGTGCTGTCTTTGACTTTGCTAAAAGTTTATGCTCCCTCCAGCTGACTGAGGAAGAAATAGCTCTGTTCTCGGCTGCTGTTCTGATATCGCCAGGTGTGTGTTTATCCACTATACACAAGCAAGTTTGAGACTATATTTCAGACCGAAATATCTGATGCAGTAGTCTAGTTCATTCATTCTTTACATGGATCTCACATTATAGAATCATAGAAACATAGAAAAATAGGTGACCCTTCGAGCCAGCACCGCCATTCAATATGATCATGGCTGATCATCTAAAATCAGTACCCCGTTCCTGCTTTTTCCCCATATTCGTCGATTCCTTTAGCCCAAAGAGCTAAATCTAACTCGCTCTTGAATACATCCAGTGAATTGGCCTCCACTGCCTTCTGTGGCAGAGAGTTCCATAGATTCACAACTCTCTGGGTGGAGAAGTTGTTCCTCATCTCAGTCCTAAATGGCCTACCCATTATTCTTAAACTGTGACCTCTGGTTCTGGACTCCCCAAATATCGGGAACATTTTTCCTGCTGGAGCCTGTCAAATCCTTTAAGAATTTTATATGTTTCTATAAGAGAGCCTCTCATCCTTCTAAATGCCAGTGAATACAAGCCCAGTCGACCTATTCTTTCATCATATGTCAATCCCGCCATCCCGGGAATTAACCTGGTGAACCTACGCTGCACTCCCTCAATTGCAATAATGTCCTTCCTCAAATTAGGAGACTAAAATTGCACACAATACTCCAGGTGCAGTTTCACCAGGGCCCTGTACAACTGCTGTAGGACCTCCTTGTTCCTAAACTCAAATCCTTTCGCAATGAAGGGTAACATGCCATTAGCTTTCTTCATTGCCTGCTGTACCTGCATGTTTACTTTCAGTGACTGATGTACAAGCACACTCACGTCTCGTTGCACCTCCCCTTTTCCTAATCTGACACCATTCAGATAATAATCTGCCTTCCTGGTCTTGCCACCAAAGTGGATAGCCTCACATTTATCCGCATTTTACTGCAGTTATAGTTTGAGAGTTATACAGCATGAAAACAGGCCCTTTGGCCAAACTTGCCCATACCAACCAACATGCCCCATCTATACTAGTCCCACCTGCCTGTGTTTGGCCCATAGCCTTCCAAACCTGACTTATCCAAGTACCTGTCCAAATGTTTCTTAAACGTTACTTTTGTACCTGCCTCCACTCCGGCAGCTCGTTCCATACACCCTCCACCCATTGTATAAAAAAGTTACCCCTCTGGTTCCTATTAAATCTATCCCCCTCACCATAAACCTATGTCCTCTTTAGTGACCATTCTTCTGTATTCTCCTCACATCCTTTAGATCGACCATGGTTAATGGAACCGAGGAAGGTTCAAAAACTACAGGAAAAGGTTTATTTTGCACTACAGCACGTGATTCAGAAAAATCACCTGGACGATGACACATTAGCAAAGGTAATTGTTGAGCTGATTCATTGATCAAATGGGAGAATTGGAGATGGGAAGGCACCCTGATATGATCAGTTGGGAGTACAAATGGAATAGACCTGGCTTAACTGAAATGTTCTCAGTAATATCAAACCTGTCTGGAGGACACACAGACTTTTCTGTGACAGCCAGACAGTTTTTTTTTTAATGCATTTGAAAGGAATTAATCTACTAGTGTGCTACCTTGGAATATGAATGATCAAGGGTATAACATTTATCCTGTCAATAATGCAAACAATGAATTTAGCATAAGTACATGACAGGACATTTAATTTAGTTTTAACTTTAGTAATACAGCATGGAAACATGCCCTTGTACCCACTGAGTCCACACTAGGCCTGTTATCCCACTTTCTCATCCACTCCCTACACACTGTGGGCAATTAACCTACAAACCCACACGTCTTTAGGATGTGGGAGGAAACTGGAGCACCCGGAGGAAACCCACGCAGTCACAGGGAGAATGTGCAAACTCCACACAGATGGTACCCGAGGTCAGGATTGAACCGGGTCTTTGGTGGTGTGGGGCAAGAGTTCTGCCAGCTGCTCCACTGTGCTGCCTTCTGTATTGTTGACATAAAAAAATAACAAGATTATTTCAGTCCCTTGGATGGTTTAATCATTGGATGTCACTTATAACTGTGAAGTATCCTGTTACTTTAATTTATTGACAAATTCAATATCGAACTGCCACTAGATATTAGGATTTTGAACTAGATTTAACATTTGTCTTCCCATAATGTTTTATTGTGGGAAAATAGTTCACACATATCAAGCAATATCTAGTGGAGATGATAGGAATATTCAAACAAGGAAGGAGAAAACACAGTGCTGGAGTAACTCAGCAGGTCAGGGAGCGTATCTGGAGGACATGGACAGACAAAGTTTCAGGTGAGGATCCCTATCCATGTTCTCTAGAGATGCTCCCAGATTCGCTGCATTACTCTCCAGCGCATTGTGTTCTATGCAAGATTGGAACATCTGTTGTTCCTTGTGTCACCAAAGAAGGAGATAAAAAATATGTCAAATACAGATTAAATCCATCTGATTTGGACAAGAATGTCTAGCTTAGTTAAGCTTGATGGCAGCAAGAAAAAATATTGCATGCTTGAACCTATCCAATGCTAATTATTTTTTATCCTTTATCTGCATTTGGTGGCCATTAGCATTATGAATCTCATTTTTCTTCTGGGAACCTCACGTTTGAAAGTGTCTGAAGATAGACACAAAAAGCTGACATAACTCAGCGGGTCAGCAGTGCTGGATTTACCTACAGACTTCGTAGGCTGAAGCCTAGGGCCTCAAAATCTAGGGGGCCTCCAGCCAAGGTGTATAATATTTTTGACACTGTCATAGGCCTTTCTTACATATGCTGTCACAATGCACTGTAGTCTCTAAACAACCCTTCAGTAATTTTCCTTGCTCTCCATTACAGAATAATACTGTTTTAAGCCGATAACTCGACACTAGCACTGGCAATAAATAAATGTTTTAAAAGCGCAGCTTTCCAGCCCCTAATCTCATTGGCCACGCTCGGCTGCACATCGGTGTCAATCTGGTGGCACCGGGGTCCGGCAAACTTTCACACGTGCTCCAGCAAGCAACGATGGCGGGTGCAGGGAACATCTTTGGATACTGCCAGGCTTCAAAAGTCAAAACTCAGGGGTAAGTAGGAAAGTGCAAAGATATTTGAATTAGGAAGTTGGTAAGGAGCAATGCTAGGGGTAGAGCTGATAATCATCGCTGGAAACCTACTGTGTAATGCCGTGGCTGCCACTGTCAGGTTAGTGATAAAACTAAGCTTATTTGTAGCATCTTTGTTAACGATAGGAAAAAGCATACTCGTTTTGTAAACGGTTTTTGGAAGCAGATTTGATTCGGATTTGATTCAGATTTTGCAATATAATTGTCAATAAGGAACAATTCTTTAAGAAATATTTCCCAAATATTATACAGAAAAATAATAATAAAATTTTATGTCCTTTAGAGAAGGAATTGCAAATTGCGGAATTTAAAACACCCATCACCATCCTTGGCTTTACTCAAATTATTTTAAACACTCTTCCATCTTCCTCTAGTCGTGGGGGTGGGGGATTGGGAGGGGCCTCACAAGTGGAATAGCCTAGGGCCTCTCTTCATCTAAATCCGGCACTGCGGGTCAGGCAACATCTCTGGAGGAAAGCAATAGGTGACACTTCGGGTTGAGACCCTTCTTCAAAGTGTTAGTTTGGATTTGCTGCTAGATTTACAATGACACTGTCAAAATGGCAAAATGGTTGAAGAGAACATAGTTGGTGACAGAGTTTAAAGTTGTATTCTATTTTTTTTACTCTTCTTTCAGCTGATCTCCAGATTACCAACTTTAACTGCACTTTGCAACCTGCACACCGACAAGCTCCAAGCATTCAAGCTGTTGCACCCAGAGACTGCAAACAGCCTGTTCCCTCCCCTGTATAAGGAGCTATTTAACCCAGACTCTTCAGCCATCCCCAAGTGACGGTGATGGCTGACACATGCTACTGCGCTTGGAACAAAGCTCTCTTCAGACAAAGGCACATAATGTGTACATTCAAGACTTCTAAATGGAAAAAAAAAATCACTACTGCAACACTAGGAATGTCCTGCACTTAAATAGATTCTTTTTCACCACTACCGATTAAAGAATGTAAATACTGCACCTGACCTGGAGCTTTGTGGAACCGGTCAGAAAATGTACAAAAGTTAAGTCATTCTTCTTTTATCTGTTTTGGGGGTAAGTTTTAACAATCAGATGCTGGTTAATGTTGTTTTATAACTAGAACCGTGATTTCACAGTATTATTCTTTCTATTTGTGACTTGGACATAATTTAAGAAATTCAGCCTTCTAGGCTTAACTGTTTCCATGTGTATTTTATTTTTGTCATTTTTTTTGTTGAGTCTTGTAATTTAATTTTTGATGTCTTTGAGAATTTGACATTTCCAATATATGTCCGAAAAAATATATGTTGGGAAAAAGTGTAGGAGAGAAAAGGATATAAACAAAAGCCTTGTCTGGTTTGTTGAGAAATTGAGTGTGGATTCTGGTATATTATATGTAAAGAGGGTTTTAGGGATTTGTTGCCTGTAAATGTAAATTCTAGATTTAAAAAAAGCACTAGTTTTCCACATTAAACTATATTTTTATGTAGAAAGTTGCACAGAATGACAAAAAACACAAAACAAAAAATATAGAAAATGGTCTTTTAGCCACAGTGACGCCCACCAAATCATTATGATGGAAGCTTTAATGGACTTTTTAAATGATAGTTTGTGTCCCGGTGTATTTCAAATAAGAAATGGTAATAAGTAATGATGTTCTACAGGATTTTTAGAATGTATTTTTATCATCCCATGGCAAATTGACAGTCAGTGAAAAACTGTCAATGTTACAAGATCATTCATAATTTGGTAATATGGTTCCCTCAGTCATTGTTTTGCGTACAAAGGTCTGATTTTTGTCATCGATGATGCTCCATTTTAAAACACTGAGGGTTATATAAGACCACCCCTGCAAATCGTCATCAGGATGGCAATGCATGAACAGTGCCAACACCACACTGCCTGCTAATCAACATAATTGTAACATCCAGCCTGCAAAGTTATGTGGAGGGGGGGTAGGTGGTCTAACTTTGTGAATTACTATCCTCAGTTAAAGAGGAGGCATGCTGCATTCTGTCTGGGAATCTTTGAAGAAATACACAGCAATGGAGATTTTCACGTCTTCACATGCGGGCAGACTTGATTGAAGTAGATAAAATCTTGAGAGGCATAGATATAGTAGACAGTCAGAACCTCTCTCCCAGGATGGAAAAATCAAATACTGGAGGGCATGGCTTTAAGGTGAAGTTTAAAGGAGATGCATGGGGCAACGTATTTACACAGAGGATGGTGAATGTCTTCAACACGCTGCTGGGGTTGGTGGTTGAGGCAAATACGAAAGCGGCATTTAAGAGACATTTGGATAGGCATGTGGATATGTAGGGAATGAAGGGATATGAATTATGCGCAGGTGGATAAGTGATGGTCTTGGCATCATGTTTGATAAAGACATCGTGGGCCGAAGGGCCTGTTCCTGTGCTGTACTGTTCTATGTCTTGGTAGAAACTGTGGTAAGAAGGAAAGGTGACGGAAATTTGCAGTACACTGGAGACCAGCCAGACAAGGTTAAGACATTGACCCATGGAGGTTACTTAAATCTCTGCATCCAGGTTTTCAGGCTTGGCCAAATGCTGAAAACCTGGATACAGAGCTGTGTGTTTAATGACCTCACTTGCTGGCCAAGGTCTGTACCCTATCATGTGAAGCACTCTCCTCCAACAAATTCTTATGAATCTCCCACCAACAATCTCCATCATATTAATCAAGACTCGCACACTCTTTCAAACATTTAGCACAGCTGCAATGTCAAAGCCAGATGTCACAGATTGCACACAGGGCCAGCTGTTCATCCGTGAAAGCCTCGCACTCTTAACACAAGTATAGCAATAATTGACGCGCTTCCCTTCTCCCAGGTCAAGGTGGCATGCGAGTAAGCATGCAGGAGCTAAAGTAGGAGGGCAAGTGTACATGTCAAAACCCCTGCAGCAGACAGTAGTAAGCTTCATTGGGATGTCCGTTGTTGGAGCGGTGACAACAGCAGGACAAAATAATGGACGATAATGGCTTCCTCATTTCTTACGCTTCTTCTCACAACCCACCTCCCCTTAATTTGAGTTACAATTGATCAATAATTGGAAGCAACCTTCCCCTCACCCCACACCAACCTACATAAACTTGCAGCACCCCTCACCATAACTTCAATTGGCTTCCCATCTCCTTCCAGGTATTCAAGTATGCTGCCCGGCTATGCAGTGGGTGAGCATGGAGAAGGGGCACACTGGTGAAAATCAATTGACGTTTGATTTCATACTTGAAGTCAAAAAAATATATCCCGGCTCAAGGTAGAGAAAATAATGTAGGCATAAGGTGAGGCAGTGGACACAAGAGGCTTGCAGTCAGGGTAAGAGGCAAGGATAGTGCAATTGTTGACTTACAGAAGTGACTTGGAAGAGGCCTTCAGGAAAAAGCTGTGCAAAATGAAATGTTTGTTGCATCACGATGTTCGTTGGAAAGGCTGTGTTTACTGTCAAATAGATTGGAAGATTCTGGCACCAACTTGGCACAAGACCGCACGTAGCTTAGAACTCATCCCTCCCAGTGTGAACAGTGCTCAATTCCTTTCTCATCTTGTTCAAAAACAAAGTGCTGGAGAAACTCAGCAGGTCAGCCAGCATCCGTGGAAAGAAATGGTTGGCTGGTGTTTCAGGTTGGGACCCTTCTTCAGACGGATCATGTTTCAGGTCGGGACTCGTCTTCAGACTGAAAATGTCTCAGGTCGTGATCCTTCTGACTGATGATGTTTTGGGTCAGGACCCTTCTTCAGACTGATAATGTTTCAGGTCGGGATCCACCTTTAGATTGATGATGTTTCAGATCGGGACCTTTCTTCACACTGATGAAGAAGGGTCCCGACCTGAAACGTCGCTTGTGTATTTCCTTCCACAGATGTTGCATGACCTGCTGACTTCTTCCAGCAGTTGTATTTAGATCAAGATTCCAGCATCAGCTGCTTCTTGTGCCTCCGTGCTCACATTTGAGGACCCAGACACAGTACAGCGGTGGCCAGTATGTCAGCTTCCCTTGTGGAACAGCCACCCAGCATCCAATTGCTGCAGTGAAAGTTCGGACTGCTGTCTTGCATGGTCAGACACTGCAGCTGTTGACTATGGGTGGGGGGGGGCATCATTTGGAAGCACAGAAGGGTAAGGACACCCTGGAAATAGGCACCATTTTAACACTTCATATTCAGCCACCCAGCTTTGTGGCAGTGGTGGCTAACATTAACACAATTCCATTTGTTTGAATAGGTTTGTCAAACCCTGTCAAAAAGGTAAGTGACTAAACCGTTTTACTTATATGGAATATGGCACTATTTAATTTATAAACTTGGTCTGGAATAGTTCTTCGAAGTGACACTGTGACCAAGTAAGCACTACAATGTTCTGTGACTGCGGGGGTGGTGGTGGGAAGGGACTGGTTGAGAGGGTGAATGGAGAATTATGCTTCCGACAACTAAGATTATCAATCAGCCATTCTTACATTTACTTCTTGCTTCCCTCTCCTGCCACCTCTTCCTCTTATACTACCACTAACCCTCCTGCTCTGCTGGCTGTGGTGACCAGGGGTTCTGAATGTGAGGTTATGCAGCATACACGATGCTACCTTGAACCTTGGAATCTGTTCTGCGGTGAAGCGCAGAGTTCCTCCAGAGCTGCTCCATTTCAACATTCAATGAGGCAGCATGGCGGCTGGGCACCTCATCAGCCGATTGATCTTTTCTTACAAATGTAGTGTGTTAAAAATAGCCATCGTAGCACAGTGACATTGTGACTGCTGCTAACTTATCAGTTGGATTCAATGCACACGCTAGGTGAAAGATGGAATCGGTTACTTATGTGGTACAGAGCAGAGCTGCTGAGCAAGATTTGAGAGTGTTGTACTTGCAGTCAATAACATCTGTGGAAAATCCTGAAATACTAACAGTCAAGTGCTCACTCTGCCCCCTAGCCTCTGGCAAGAGAGAGTGAAACATAACCTGTTCTCTTTGAACAGTGTTTCAGCATTCCCCAAAATATTAAATTGCAGGATGGTGCAACTATCTCCAGCTAGAACCTAGAAGGAACACAACTCATAAAAGATAGACACAAATTGCTGAAGTAACTCAGCGGGTCAGGCAGCATCTAGCTGAGTTACTCCAGCACGTTATGTTTTATGAAAGTGGCAATGATGTGGTGAAAGAAGGAGTAACAAGGAACTGCAAATGCTGGTTTACAAAAATAAACGCACAAAGTACTGGAGTAACACAGCGAGTCATGCAGCATCTCTGACGAACGTGGATAGGTAACATTTTGGGTTGAAACGTCACCTATGAAGATAGCCCTGGGATCTTTGCCTGCTCCAAGGATGCATTTGTAGTTGGAATTGATAGCAGATTTTAACAGATGTTAACTTTATGGAAACATAGGTAACCAAAACTTTTTTTGGGACTTGTTGATGTTCAGATAGAAGATTTGTTCTGCGTACACAATGGGCAGAAGTGATGTTTTGTTGAGACCTTCTCCCTTTCTTCCTCCTCCTCCTTCATCCTGGTCCAGGTCCTGTGGTGCGAGCTATCTGCTTATTCTGTCATTCAAGCTGCAACCCAAGGAGAAAGAAAAATGACAAATGCATCAATGCCTGAAAGCAACAGATCTATCAAGAAGCCCCTGGAGTTAGCAAATCATTCCTCAGCATCTGCCATTCTGTTCTCCATAAAATTCTGTCACCTGAAATAACCAGTAAGAACCAAATACCTGTACATGAAAAACTGCACCAGGAGCCAGAGCAAATCAACCAGCAGCCAGTAATCAACTGTGCATGGTTAACTAAGACCACTAGCTGTATTGTTAATCTTCAATGTGGCAGTACAGCATTTCCTGATAGCTGTTGCGATCTAAACACATTTCATACCATCTGCATCTGTACACTGTTTGTGCATTAACACCCCTATCACAAGCTATTTTTGACAGGAGTCATATCACCATGCATACTGGATGGGGTTTTTTAACTAACTGTCACATACAATAAACATACCAAACTAAAGTTTGCACGGGTAATATTAATTTGTGACACAATTTCAACTACA
This sequence comes from Malacoraja senta, assembly GCA_038087875.1. Lineage (NCBI taxonomy): Eukaryota > Metazoa > Chordata > Chondrichthyes > Rajiformes > Rajidae > Malacoraja > Malacoraja senta. The sequence continues at coordinate 138,364,802 of CM075977.1, forward strand.
CTCACTTTAATACATCCCTATCATATTATTTGAGCTTATTTCAGGTTGGTTACTTAGAACCACCAATGATTTACCACAAATTCCAACTTTAATTTCTAATTATTTTAGAAAATGAAATTGCCCTGTCTCACAGCAGAGTTTAATTGAAGAATTATTTTGGATGTTGCCATTCCTGCATTAATGCTATGCTTAATTCCCCACAAGCAATAGGCTTGATTTGTTTTAAATGTAAAATAGCCTTCAAAAACAATATACCTATCCCTCTGCCCTTTTGAAAATAAATCACACCTGCATAACAAGATTAAAACTTTCATCATTGATTTTCAACCAAGGAAACAAAAAGAGTAGTTGTGTTTTCATAAAAACATAGAAAATAGGTGCAGGAGGAGGCTATGTGGCCCTTCGAGAAAGCACCGCCATTCATTGTGATCATGGCTGATCATCCACAATCAATAACCCATGCCTGCCTTCTCCCCATATCCCTTGATTCCGCTAGCCACAAGAGCTCTCTCCAACTCTCTTTTAAATTAATGCAGTGAATTGGCCTCCACTGCCTTCTGTGGCAGATAATTCCACAAATTCACAACTCTTTGGGTGAAAACGTTTTTTCTCATCTCAGTTTTATTCTTAGACTGTAGCCCCTGGTTCTGGATTTCCCCGATATTGGGAACATTTTTCCTGCATCTAGCTTGTCCAGTCCTTTTATAATTTTATATGTTTCTTTAAAATCCCTCATCCTTCTAAATTCCAGTGAATACAAGCCCAGTCTTTCCAATCTTTCCTCATATGACAGTCCCACCATCCCGGGGATTAACCTCGTGAACCTACGCTGCACTGCCTCAATAGAAAGGATGTCCTTCCTCAAATTAGGAGACCAAAATTGCGCACAATACTCCAGATGTGGTCTCACCTGGGCCCTGTATAACTGCAGAAGGACCTCTTTACTCCAAAACTCAAATCCTCTTGTTATGAAGGCCAACATGCCATTAGCTTTCTTCACTGCCTGCTGTACCTGCATGTTTACTTTCAGTGACTGGTCTACAAGGACACCCAGGTCTCGTTGCACTTCCGTTTATCCTAATCTGACACCATTGAGATAATAATCTGCCTCCTTGTTCTTGCTGCCAAAGTGGATAACCTCACATTTATCTACATTATACTGCATCTGCCATGCATCTGCCCACTCACTCAACCTGTCCAAGTTACCCTGCAAATTCCTAGCATCCTCTTCGCAGTTCACACTGCCACCCACCTTTGTGTCATCTACAAATTTGCTAGTGTTACTTTTAATTTCATCATCTAAATCATTAATATATATTTTAAATAGCTGCGGCACTCCACTCACCACTGCCTGCCATATCTGACATTTATTCCTACTCTTTTTTTCCTGTCTGCCAACCAATTCTCTATCCATGTCAATATCCTGCCCTCAATACCATGTGCTCTAAACTTTCCCACTAATCTGTGTGGGACCTTATCAGAGGCTTTCTGAATGTCCAGATACACTACATCCACTGGCTCTCCTTCATCCATTTTACTTGTCACATCCTCAAAATTCCAGAAGATTCATCAAGCAGGATTTCCCTTCATAAATCCATGCTGACTTGGACCAATCCTTTTACTGCTATCCAAATGTGCTGTTATTACTTCTTTAATAATTGACTCCAGCATCTTCCCCACCACCGATGTCAAGCTAACTGGTCTATAATTCCCCGTTTTCTCTCTCGCTCCTTTCTTGAAAAGCGGGATAACATTAGCTATCCTCCAATCCACAGGAACTGATCTTGAATCTATAGGACATTGGAAAATGATCATTAATGCGTCCACAATTTCTAGAGCCACCTCATTGAGTACCCTGCGATGCAGACCATCAGGCCCTGGGGATTTATCAGCCTTCAGTCCCATCATTCTAACCAATACAATTTCTTGCCTAATGCAAATTTCTTTCAGTTCCTCTGTCTCCCTGGATCCTCTGTCCTCTAGTACATCTGGGAGATTGTTTGTGTCTTCCTTAGTGAAGACAGAACCAAAGTACCTGCTCAACTATTCTGCCATTTCCTTGTTCCCCATAATAATTTCACCTGTTTCTGCCTTCAAGGGACCCACATTTGTCTTTACTAATATTTTTCTCTTAACATACCTAAAGCAGCTTTTACTATCCTTCTTTATATTCGTGGCCAGCTTACCCTTGTACTTCATCTTTTCTCCCCGTATTGCTTTTTTTGTTACCCTCTGTGGTCCTTTGAAAGTTTCCCAATCCTCTGGTTTCCCACTACTCTTTGCTATGTTATACACCTTTTTTTTTCTTTTTATTCCATTCCTAACTTCCCATGTCAGCCACGGTTGCCTCTTACTCCCCATAGAATCTTTCTTATTCTTTGGAATGAAATGATCCTGCATCTTCTGGATTATGCCCATAAATTCCTGCCTTTGCTGTTCCACCGTCATTCCTGCTAGGATCCTTTTCCTGTCGACCTTGGCCAGCTCCTCTCCCATGCCTTCATAGTCCCCTTTGTGCAACTGCAACACTTCTTCTTCTTATCGAGTCCACACACAAGATTAGAAGTTGTTCAGCCAGAGCTGAACACACTTCTCGGCATCTGCATACAATGGTGTCTGTCTTGCGTGATGGTGGAAAGATTGGTGAAAACAGGGCCACGACGTGAACGCTCTTTCCTTGACCCCAACTGCAACACTGACATTCCTGATTTAACCTTCTCCCTCTCAAATTGCAGATTAAAACGTATCATATTATGGTCACTACCTCCTAGCAGTTCCTTTACCTTGAGTTCCCTTATTAAATCTGATTCATCAGACAACACTAAATCCAGAATTGCCTTCTCTCTGGTAGGCTACAGTACAAGCTGCTCGAAGAATCCATCTCGGAGGCACTCTACAAACTCCCTTTCTTGGGGTCCAGAACCAACCTGATTTTCCCGGTCTGCCTGCATATTCTCATAACAACCACAGTGGCATTACCTTTTGTTACATGCCAATTTTAACCCCTGCTGCAACTTGCACCATATATCCAGGCTACTGTTTGGGGGCCAGTAGACAACTCCATTAGTGTCTTCTTACCTTTACAATTCCTCAATACTATCCACAGTGACTCTACATCGTCAGTCCCTATGTCACCCCTCACAAGGGACTGAATTTCATCCCTCACTAACAGAGCTACCCCACCTCCTCTGCCCACCTGCTTGTCCTTTCTATAGGACGTATAACCCTGAATATTCAGTTCCCAGTTCCAATCCTCCTGCAGCCATGTTTCTATCTAATCCCCACAATGTCATATCTACCAATCTCTAACTGAGCCTCAAGCTCATCCACTTTACTTCTTATACTTTGCACATTCATATATAATACTTTTAATCCATTACTCACCTCACCTTTCACATTGATTCCTATTTCACTTAGCCATACTTTCCTATACCTTCGTGAGCTTTCTGTCCCGTTAATTCTGGTGTCTTTCTTAACTTTTCCTATACTCTCTTTCACTTTAACAATCCTTGTATTCCAATTTGTCTCCCCCCCCCCCCCCCCCCCACTATTCAGTTCTGATATTCGGTCAACTAAGGGTGAATATTCACTTAATATATAACGTAAAATATTAATATCAACATGTGAAATAGGTCCAGAAACTTCCCATGTATATTGTGTTTTTAGATTTGACAATGATTGTCTTTCAGTGTTAATATAGGAAAAAAAATGCAGTCCAACTGATAAACGTTACTTTTCCTATTTGATCTTTACTCTCTCGAATAAAATTAAGCTTGTAATTTGCAGTTATTTTTCAATTTTTAGATGCATTAAATCTCTGGCTGGCTAAATGATAGTTGCATTCACATCAGGTTGGAAGTATTTCCTGAGTATCTGCACTTTTCCAAGTCACTACATTGACTCAAATCTTCTGCTTAAAAAATAACTTTTTTTTTCCTAATTGCTAGCTTCTACCTACATAATGATGTGGAGATTCAGGCAAACATTGAAGTCTTGAATTGACTGCTAATCCTGGGTGAAAAACATTCTGCAATTGGACTCCATGTGGACTTATTGCATGGGCTAGAAAATATGTCCACAGAACCTGTGCCGGGCACAGGTCCATCAGGTCTATTGATTTAATTGGGAAGAATGTTTTGTAGACTTAAGTACAAGATAATTTCATTTTATTAATTGGCTTGATTTAAATATATTTATTTATTTCCTGGTGTTTTTCATTTTTCATTCTTTTACTTTTTATATTATTTTTTACAATGAATAGTTTCCAGCTCATTGGAATATTTGTGAGTGTCAGAGGCTTTCACAGATATTCAATGGCCTTGACAGTTATGACATCCAATGAGCCTAGCGTTGGGTTGCAGCCTGCTCTTGAAGTGGTTCTAGAATCGTGATCTAAATGTTTCAATTGTTAAGAACCAGCTCCTTGAAGAAGATTACACCCATCGGTCTGCATTATATAAAAGTGAGCTTCGAGTGCAGGTAAACTGCGAGTTCAGTCTCTTCTAGATTTCATTCCCGCCACCTATGCAATTATTCTGAAGAAGTGTCCCAACCCGAAATATCGCCTGTGTATATTTGCTAGTGGTGCTGCCTGACCCACTGAGTTGCTCCAGTATTTTGCATCTTTCCTAAACTGCAATTAAATCAGGCCACTGACTTTATATTTCTACAGAATCTCTTGTTTTACCTGTGTGTGCAATTATCACTTTACAGCTGGCTCTTATCTGTTCTTTGCATTCTTCCAAAATAACTGTACTGCTCATAGATTTGTACCACACAGAAATAGGCCCCTTGGCTCACCACACCCATGCCGACCTATTTGCCCATCAACACTAATCCTATTTGTCTACTTTAGTATCTTCTCCTCTGTGCCTCTGCTACAGAGTGAGAGCTTCCTCTGCTAATCGGTGTCCAGGCTGACCGTTCACTGTTCATTATTTTCAGAGAAAATCTTTCCAGTTTCACTATTAGAATTGTGAGTACTGTTTTAGAAACCTTCGTAAGTTTATAAGTTATAAAAGCAGAATCAAGTCTACTCCCCCATTCAATCATGGCTGATCTATCTTTCCTTCTCAACGCCATTCTCCTCCTTTCTCTGCTTAACCCTGACAACTGCACTAATCACCTTGCTGGGTGTTCCAGGCATCCCACATTTATCAATGAAACACTAGAAACCAGTGAACAGATAGGAAAGTGGGGATGAATTTCAGTGAGAATTCTCCAGCTTACATAAGAAGAGGAACGATTCAAATTCTGGAAAAACAGCATAACACCTTTGCAGATATTCACTTCATCACATCCCTTACTGTTATAACCTTCCATCATGTCCCATTGTAATTAATCATAAATGGAGTTGGAGGAGGAAATTAGTGAGTTAACTCCAATATGATTTTGGCAACCATTGGGAAACTACTGAGGACCTGGATTTCCTGTGTTTTTACTGCAGAACATTGGTGAGCATGGTTCAAACAGTCATGCTAGTAATGGTGTGAAATAGAAGAGAATGGGAGGACATGTGTGAGTAGACAGAAATGTACATGCGCAAGAGAAGTCAAGAGAGACTTCTCAAGAAACAAGAATCACACGTGTTTAATTATCATATGTATCGACAACCAAACAAGGACATTCTCATTTGCAGCAGCATAACAGGCCTGTAAACACAATATAGATAATATATCATAAACAAAAATTCCATAAATAATCCAAGTGACCAAAAGCAGGACCGACAAATTATCTTCCACCTGAAACGTTAATTCTGCTTCCCTTCCACTGATGCTGCATGACCTGCTGAGTGTTTCCAGCATTTTCCTTTTTTCGGTTATTTTCAGCATCTGCAGTGCTTTTAATTTTTAAGAAGCATTTTAAGCCATCTCCTTTCCTCTTCCATTCAACAAACTGTTTTTTTTAACTGATACTACCTAATTTGATCTCCTAACATTTCAAGCGAGGTCAGTTCCCTCTCTATTTTCATTTATCATTTTTTTTATAATTGCTTACTTTGGAAAACAATGAGGTGCAGCAAGATTTTATCTGGTGCTCGTGTAATAAATCAGTTCTGTCACTACGCACAGTAACCAGAGCAATTCTTCTCATGGGAGAACTATAATGTAATGTGGCTTAATTGTAAGAGCAACTAAATGCACTTTGCTGTGCAGCTTAAGGTATCAACTTCATGCTTCAGAGGCTAAAACATCCACCTAAATAGAAAAGTTATTAGTATATTTAAATATATTTCACAATGTACTATTTAAAATTAGAAACAGAAAATGCAATCAACATTGCACTAACATCACTAAAAATGTAATTTGTTTAATTGGCCCCAATTCTTTTAAATACTGATTTTTGGGTTGTCACCAATTTGCTTTATTACAAGGAATTCTGTGCATAAATGCTATGTTGATTGTAACATGCAAGAGAAATCCTGAACCATGCATTCCAATAGCAAACCAAATTGCATTATTATACACTTAGCATTAATAACGTCAGTCTATAGACAATGGGTGCTTTCTGTAGGACAGGAATGCAACTTAGCATTTAAGAATGCTTGAGCATGAAAGGAACACAAGAAATACATTTGTGTTGGATGAATTATTATGAAACTACTGCATGTCCCAAGCAGGTTCCTTGCAGAAAGATACAGTCAGAAAATCACCTTTTCTAAATATGTTACCTAAAAATCACCTAAATATGTGTTATTAAAGGTAAAAACATCTACATGCGAGCTCAATACTTAGTACTAACTTAGTGATGCATACTAAATAATATCTGCAGCAGAGGCAATGGGATTGGTTCAGATTTTGCAAGTATAAAATGGATAGTAATAAATCAGGGTGCAATATTACAAAACACCTACTCTTTATTTCTAACTTCAATGGAAATTAAGATTAAAAAATGGGCTGCCAATTGCTAACAATCCACAAAGACTGAATTTATCCCAATGATAGTTTGGATGAGCAGTAGTCTTTATTGTATAATAACCAGAAATTCTTGTCCAAATCCCTCCATTTGGCTTGCATTTTATTCAAACTTTCCAAATTTGCCTGTGATGAGGAAGTCTATAGACAAAATGAATCAGTTGCAAACTCCTATGTTTGAACAATTTATCTTCAGGACCAATATAAACCAATAAAGGAATTGATGAAAAGTCATGACATATATCTTTCACAACCTGTGCAGATTTTGTATTTAAAATAATAATTGAAACGCATCAGAATACATTTTGATATATTTGTCACAGTTGTACTTAGCATCTTCTGGGAGGAAATATTTTTGTAAAGATTGTTAAACCTTTTTCTTACTGAAACCGTAGGAAATTTGTAAATTGCTGAACTGTGGTAAAGGGAAATATATTTTGCTTTCAAATCATTCAACACAAAAGTGGGATATTTATCCCCTTGCAAAAAGTCTAGCACTTAATTGTACAGCTCTGATTTTGTGTGATAAATTTGTAAATATATTTATGGGGTGGGAGAATGCATGCAGTGTGATCTTCTCTTGCCCCTAGTAGTTTGTATATATATGCTCAATCGTGATTACATTTTATAGTTTGTTTAGTACATTTTGAAACATCTCCATATATTGAATTTTTTTAGAAACACGGCTATTTTGTATGAATGCAGGTCCAATTATTTTTTGCATATAATGAATTTCAAACGACATAATTGTTTAGTGCAATTAGCAAACCTTCCTTTCACACTAATGGGGTGAAAGTCTCCTCGCATTGGCTGTGAAAGTTGTATATCAAAGTAGAAATAGTCGTCACTAACCAGTCCTTCACCCAGAAATGTTAATACAGGAGAAGGGTGAGGAATCTTTATCAGCACTTGCCCTCGAGTATTAACCATTATTTCTGAAATAGTTAATGTCTGCAGTTACAGTTTCATGGAAGGGTTATGATACAATGAGCTACCCAGCCTAATCCTCCCAAGGCTGTGGGAGTGCAGAAGGTGAGGGAAGCAGATGAGCTGAAATGACTCATCCTGCCAGCCAACTGTTTTGCATAAGGGCAAAAGAGGGTTCAAACTCAGCGCCAGACTGGAGACCAAGCCTGACATGCCATTTAGCTATTTAAATTAGTGCATATTTGTCATACTCTGGTAATTAAAATATGTGAATAATATGCCCTGTCTTGGAGAACATTTCCTTTGAAATCCTTGTTTTAGAAAAATCATAGAACCACTTATAAAGTACTAATTTATAATTACCATTTCATTACACCATTTGCAGAGGAAACCTTCCCCAATTATAATTGTCTAAGTTTACCAATGGATGGACCAAAGGTGTGTGGATAATTTTGACTTTGAGCATAACATTCAGCTATTTCTTCTAGGTACTATGTACTGGTTAACTGGTGATTTTCACATTTTTTTAAGTAATGGGAATTGAAAATTGGAAGAGATATATTATCTAGCTGAATCTATATTGTCTGTTTTATATTATTGTCTGAAATTATCCCTTATCATACAACATCATCACAGAGATGAGTTGTCAGACTTAGAGATTTTGAATACAGGGTTCAATCTGTCTACCTTTGGGTGATGTGAACTAATGATCAGGCCATGGATAAATAGATAAAAGTTATTTTTTATTCCTTGGCATTGTCATTTATAAACCGAGCCTCAAGCATGAAGAACATTTTAATAAATTCCTGGAAGTTTATTGCTTAATATGCTTACATTTACAATGTACATTTTCTGCAGATTAAGGTTCTGCAAAGAAAAAGTGTACTATCGTCTGTTGGGAGAATATGCAGGACAAGAAAATTAATATTCCTTATTTATTAAATAATAATATAAACAAACTGGAAAAGCAGAAAACTGATTGGACGCTGTCTTTTATGTTCAATTTTGCCATCCTGAGTGGTCAATAGTCAAACAAGGAAATATTTAAATGATATTTTTTAGAAGAACCCCTGTGTTTAACACACTTCTGCACTTGAAAAATAGATGCACTTTGTAATCACCCAGCCCTCAATCTTGTATTTCATGGTTTGGTGATATGAACTATCTGAGACTTAGTCTTTGTCTGGCAGATCTACATATAAGACTGCTGTTTGTTCCATGTGGAATATGGCAATCAAGAAAATAGCGAGTGTATCATTGGATTCCTCAAGTACGCAAAGTGGGTCAAGCTGGAACTTGACACATATATTTACTGTGAGGGAGTTCATTTGACAGCATTTAAGCTTCTGGACCAAGCAATAGCAATTTAAAATTTAATCTGACCTACCTCCTTACGATTCAAACCTGTCGTAATGTTATTGAGGTTATTAGGAGTTTGGAAGGAGTTTATGTGAGGGACCATTGGGACAACATTGAACGCTTTGTCGGCCCCCTATACATAGTGACTCTTTGCATACTTTGTGAAAGATATGCAATTCAAAGAATTTCACTGTGACATGTCACATGTGATAAAATATTATTCATTCATGATCATAAAGAAGACACTGCAATGATGTCTTAAAGAAGTATGTGCTAGTGATTGTCCCAATTTTGCATCATACAAGGAATCCTTACCTGGCACTGAAGTATGAACAGCAATCCTACATGTAATTTAGTTTTGTGAGTAACTCCTCTAATTCAGCTCTTCACCTTCGATTAAATACTGGATGAATTCTGTTGTGGGGAATTAGTTTGCATGGAATGCATTTTTATGATATTCTGCACTGGCACCAGGAAGACTATAATACAGCAATCACTTCATTAATATATTGCTATTTGCTTGAGGCAATTTACACTGTTGCTAATTGGCGTCCCCATTTAGCTAATCTGTAAAAACACAGAGGTACGTCAACATTTGATAGGTAGATGTGACAGATTGTGGCACCGTTTGCAATATTGGAACAGCTTCAGATGTACAGTAATGTAAAGATGAAGATAGAACCTAGGAGACTTGACTTGGAATTATATTAAGGCAGGAGGCAATATGAAAGCACAGCGAGGATAGAGGCTGACCATGGTCTAGACTTTGCAGTGCCTGCACTATAATTGCACTGCAATATCAAGCCAGGTTTCAGAAAGTTTGAGGTGATTCATCTAGCAATTTTTTAAAAGGTAATTTCAAATCTTTTTTCACTTTAATGCTAAGCACTCTCCTGCTGTCGGTTCTATCCCAAGGTTTGAAGTTTAACTGGTATTTGCAAAAGATAATGATCAGAGATGAGAACTTGTGATTAAGCATGGCCACAGAATTTCCAAATGTCCTTGGTTGAGAACAAGATGCTTACTTCAGGTCAGCAAAGCTATATCAAGGTTATTGACTCCTTAAGACTGTCAACAAGGTTTCGTGCTCAGATGCATCTAAGCAGGTATTGTTAAATAGCTTACAAAGCAGAATCAGAGAGCTCATGTTATAATCATACTAAAATCTTTTTAAATATTATGGTTAAATTGTTTGGCGGCTTGGTTCTAAGCATATAAGATTTTTAGAAAGCGACTTTTTTGGACTGAAATTAATCATCCTGTTAACGACAATCACTGCTGGATGCAATTATTGCATTGTCTGCCACTCAGGGATCTCGGTCAGTAGAACGTCAGAGGAAGGGTTTGGAATGCACAACTCTGAGCTGAAAAATTTCCCCAGACAAGGCTTTCAGTTCTGTGAGATTTGGAATATCAGCTAAATTTTCAGATACTCTGTATCGTTTTGCACACTGGAAATCTGAAACAGCTAAATATACCAGACTTTTTGAAACATATAAAAACTTGATTTTTTTTAAAATTGTAATATAAAAAGAGAAAGAACACAGATGGTCTTGTAGGTTTACATTTCAGCTGGGCTTTTTCATCAGAAATGTAATCGATCTTCCTATTTCAGATCCTTCAAATGTCAGGAGTTTTTTAATTGTCATGTGAAAATAAAATCATGAGAGGAATAGGTAGAATAGATCGGGTAGTTGCACAGTCTCTTGCCCAGAGTAGGGGAATCGAGGACCAGAGGACATAGGTTTAAGGTGAAGGGGAAAAGATTTAAAAGGAATCTGGAGGGTAACTTTTTCACACAAAGGGTGGTGGGTGTATGGAACAAGCTGCCAGAGGAGGTAATTGAGGCGAGGACTATCGCATGTTTAAGAAACAGTTAGACAGGTACATGGACAGGACAGATTTTAAGGGATATGGGCCAAACATAGTCAGGTGGGACTAGTGTAGTTGGGACATGTTGGCCGATGTGGGCAAGTTTGTCTGAATGGTTCGTTTCCACGCTTTATCACTCTATGAAAGGCAAACAGAACAATTAAATTCTTACTTGCAGCAGCTTGACAGGCCTGTAAACACAGTACACATAGACAATATATAATAAACAAAAAAATCAATGCCTTGCTTTGATTTTACAGATTGCTCCAAATTTTTGCTTGGAAACTTTAAGTAATGGAATATTACAGAAGCATTTTAAGGATTGATTTATCTTACCTTTGCTCTCAAAGATTGCCCATTGTATGGTTCTAATGCTAACAACCTCAGAAACCACCTAAGCCGTTATTTGCCAAATACTGATCTTCAGTGGTAGGCGGTAAACAGCCCTTTGTGCCACATTTATCAGCATTGAATTGTCTATTGGTTAATTTCACCTGGATGGGACCAGGATTTATGATCACAAAGTTTGGATCATACTTTGTCAGTTTATCTTAGAGACAGATTTAGAATGATTTTGGTAAAACTCCTGTGGTTCAAAATTGATGCTGTTTTACTGGAGCCATTGTTCGTGCAAAAAAAGCCACAAACATCCTTTAAATATCCAATAGATCAAGTAGCATATATTAAAGAAATGGTCAAAATATCTGTTCAGTAATTTTTCATCAAAATTTTCATTGTGTTATTTTAAAAATCTGTATGGGTCTGATCTAGGAACTTCCAGAATCCAAATGATTCCAAATGAGAAATTCAGAAACAACATTCTGTTCCAGCCAACCCAAATCCTAAATCCTTATATCCTTTATCCGTAAAGTGTTCAACAAAGATGTTAATTGGCAACATTTTAGACTGTTCTTAACCATGTTTTTATTCAGCAGATACAATTGTTTACACCCACAGATATTAACCTGTAGCATATTCTACTAAACTCCCAGCATACAGCGCATAGTTTAGGGCAAACTGGTAAAATCAAAATTTGATTCGTTATTGAGGTATAAAAGAAAAATTTAGCTACCACACAACATCATTAATCATGCAATGCAAATGAAACTGAAAGTGTGGGATAACTTTATAAATTTGCTAGGTTTAATTCATGCTTTTATCACAATCTGAATTAAATTAATTCATTGGTAAAATATTTAGTATGTATCCTTAATTAATTTTACGGCTAAAATAATCTAATTGTAATGGTTGCTGTGAATGCAAAGAAAGTTTTCTCATGTGCAAAACTGGAATTTAGCTGCATTGTTCCTTTATTGTGTGTCCCATTGTCTTGTGTGTCATGGATAAAAATGCTTCTATTGAGGTTTAGAGTTCCAAACATACACTAGATACAGTAGCAATAATCCAAGGCATTTGTTTTGTAGAAATAACTGCTATGTAATTGCAGAAAACAAGAGGTTTGCTTTGCATGCTGTCGCGTTTACGATAAACTCTGGCCTTTGTTTTCTGTACAATTTGTTTGACTTGTAATAGATAAATCTGTGACCACCTTTTCAGAGTAAAGGCATCAAGTTACTGCTGCTGTTCTCTATCCTTCTGTTAATAGATGCTGTAAATATTACAGGCCAGTAGTTGAGATTGGCAATCTACTTTGTAATTTTCTTATAAACAAAGACACATTTCCTCGATAATTAAGAGACAGAGCAAAATATATTGATGCAATTGCCTCATCTGAGTGTGATCAACATTCTTTTGTATCAGAGAACTGATTGTAATTAGAATCTTGTGGATTTTTCTACTATTAGGATTTATTTCAGTAAATGATAAACAAATCCACTGACAGGACTGTCCATCTTAACTTAGAGCTCCCAAAGAGTTTGTTTAATGAATGTTATTATTAATAAATATGCAAAGGATTGGGGAAACTACTAAAATATGAGTAAGCTGGCAGTTATTTCTCAGTCCTTTGAAGTTCTGTCTGTATATATTTACAACTCTTCACAACATTCACCCCAGTGCTAACCATCCAGTCACTTTCGCAATGAACCATTAAGATTCTGAAGATAGCAGTGTATCCCCTACATCCTTGAGGGTTTTCTTCTATACATAGTGCTATGATTCATGCCAATAGAGGCATGTGAAGGATACGGGATCAGCTATGTGCAAACATTGTTAGCAAAAGGGATAGGCAATGTCAGGGTGCCGTAGCATTTGTAAAGTGATGTTCCCATTTCTTTATACTTTTACTGCTCATAAAGAGACAGGGGGAGAAAGTTATCTTTGGTCACACCTGGTAAATGGGAACAGGGGTATTGACTGTTGGTTATACTCGACTCCTATTGTTTATTTCTGTTGAAGTCAATGGAAACAAATGTCAGGAGGTGAGCAAAACCAATATTCTCATGTGCAATTAATATTAACTACGAGTGTGAATTTCCCTTGAGTGAAACACGGCAACCCTTTTCTTCTGTCCAGTTGAATTATTGTACTTGAAAAAGCACATTTTTTTTAATTAATGGTCATTTTTAAATGTGCATACTCAGCACAATAACATTTTGACCAAACAAAACCATATCATTCCAGAGAGCTTAATACTCCATGTTAATAAAAATGTTTCTTCATTTCTTTCAGAATCTCCTCTAATTTATATAAATATTTGCTCTCATCCAAAATACTTATTAATCCCCAAAGGACTTTGGGGGCACAAGTAAAACCATTCTGCATTTAAAATCAAAATGAAAGATTTTATATTTTCCAGAGGATTAGCAAGAAATTGTAGCATTGAATTTGCTTTTTGCATTGTAATCCTGTTAACAGAATGATAACTGTATACATCTGAAAATGTCTTTCTTGATTAAAAAAATATCTTGTTTACACTAACTGGACACTGGCATTAGTAAAATGCTGTATAAACTGTTGTAAACTAGTCAAGTTTATCTGAATTTATACTTCATTTTGAAAATAGCGAAGTTGTAAATCTTCTAAAATATTTGACAATGATACAGTCAATTGGTGCTCTGGATTTCTGATGGTAGTTGAGGTGAGTTAACATTAAAAATTGGATCCCATTATCGGATCTGTTAAAGAAAAAATGAGACAATCTGCAATATTTTCTAGTTTAACAAAAGTAATCTTATATTTTCCTACTCTTTCCAACCATGCCAGTTACCTCGCACTTTGGGCTTTTGCACTTCACCTAGTTTTCTCAGCAAAGGATAGATAAACCTCCATAGAATGACTGTCACTGAATCAAGACAGCTCATGTTACTTATACTTGCTGCAGCCCTTATTAAAGGTTAATGAGAATGAGTTGTAAGGAGTCTGAAAAGTTTGTATTAAAGCCTTTGCTTCAGAAAATGTCTAATGCACTGGGGGAAGGTACTGTAAGAGTTCAATCTTCTGTTTTCCTGTATATAACAAACTTCTGTTTGTTCTGTTATGTAACCTGCAAATACTCCAAGGTTTTAAGTTACCCTGTATTGAAAAGATTGACATTTTGAATTCTTTAAGCAGAATAGTTTAACAATAGTAGAGGTCTTTTTAATGCACATTATTTCTGAATGTTTACTGTAAATGACAATCTATGTTTATGTTCTTTTAATGAAGAATGAAGAGTCAAAACAATAAAATGTATAATAAATAATTTAAAAATCACCAGGTTTGTGTGTGTGTGGATTTTTTAAAAGCGGGATTTAACAATATGAGGATATTGAAACATGATTTGACACAAAAAGTTAATTTTGTACATCAAATTATTTCAAAGCTTCTTAGCTATTGTCAGCAAGCTAGGAGGCTTTCTATTCAGAACAATTCTTTTTTTCATCCTGCAAAGACATAATAAGTCAGATGTCCTCCTTGCTGCAAGCGATTATGAGGAAGGTAGCTTGAGGACCAGATGTGCTACAGTAAGTGATGCCTTCTCCCGGAAGTTAATTAATCAAACTCTGTTATCATCCAGCATAAGTATTTACTTTATGCGATTCATGGTGGCTGCCATCTAAGAACTTAGGAGCAGGCTGTTCAATGCCAAAGTCTGCTCCATCACTCACTAAGATCAAGGATGATATTTATCCCAAATCAGCACACCATGACCCGCTCTGTCTTTTAACCTCTTTTGTTGGCAAAAGCACATCAATATCAGATTTCAAAATATCAGATTTAAAACTATTAACATTAGTTACCACAAACAATTTATAAATTTGGAATTTGTTGCATTTCAATCACCTTTGGCAGCAAGCAATTTACCAGTAAAATATTTAACTGATTCAAAATATTTAACTTCAGCAGCATATTCAGCAGGACATACAGTAGTTGATGAGTCAACCGTAACAGGATCATTGGACATCTTTAGGATGCACTGCAAGTTCACGCCAGGATCAAAGGCAATGACCCGCACCACTTTATAAAGAGAATTAGAGTTGTAGAGCTGTACGGCACGGAAACAGGCCCTTTAGCTCACCTTGTCCATGCATGTTGAGCTAGTCCCATTTGGCCCTTAGCCCTCTAAACCCTTCCAACCCATATAGGTGTCCAAATGTCTTTTACTGTAAATGTCATAATTGTATCTGTTTCAATACCTACTCTGGCAGCTCATTGCAGATGGAGGACTACCCTCCAAAATGTTGCCCCCAAGGTCCCTCTTAAATCTTTCCCTTCTCACCTTAAATCAATGCTATCTACTTTTAAAGTCCTCTACCCTGGGGAAAAGAATGTGAGCCTTCACTTTATCCATACAGTAGTTGATGAGTCAACCATAACAGAATCTTGTACATGATCTTGTACATCTCAATAATGTCACCCCCTCAGCCTCCTATGCTCATGCCTATCCAACCTTTACCTATAACTCAAGCCCAGAAGCCAAGGTAACATACTGATAAATCTCTTATGCACCTTTTCCAACTTAATTACAATACATCTTTCATATTGTGTGCGACCAGTATTCCAAGGACAGTAATTACCAACAACTTGTACAGCTGCATCTTTTGTACTTAGTTCCCTTTCCAATGAAGGCAAGCGTGTCAAATTCCTTGTAGAAACAAGGAACAGCATATGCTGGTTTACAACAAATGACAAAGTGCTGGAGTATCTCAGCGGGGTACAGAAAAATACACTAGGCACTGGAGTAGCTCAGCGGGATACAAAAAAGATAAAGTGCTGGAGTAACTGAGCCTCAGCAGACTTTGAGTCCTGACCCAAAACGTCACTATCCATCTTCTCGATAGATGCTGCCTGAGCTATTGAGTTACTCCAGCGCTTTTTGTCAAATGCCTTCTTCACCACACTCCACCTGCCTTGCCACTTTTAGGAAACCATGCATTTTTGCTCCCAGATCTCTCCAATACTCTCCAGGGCTCTACCATTTACAGTATGTCCTACACTGATTCGGCACACCGAAGTGCAACACTTCACACTTTGATCGGAGTTAAATTCCATTTGCCATTCTTTGCCCAACTGACCTAAACCTTGTTGTAAACTTTGATATCATTCCTCACTGTCCAAATTTGGTGTTGTTTGCAAATTTACTAGCAATCTTAACCACGTTGACATCCAAATCATTAATGTACACAACAACAGCAGTGGACCTAACACCAACCCCTATGGCATACCACTGGTCACAGGCCTTCACAACAACCTGGGAATTCAATGATGTTGGGATTGCTCTGTCAGTCAGGGTGGTCAAATGGCCTCCCTCTATGTCACATGGATAAGGAAAAAACGGCTCCAAAAACTACAACTTTTAGTATGTGATGGAAAGTGGCAGGTTTTATGCAGTATTTCAACAGATCATTTTAGAGGGTTTTATATTTTGTAATAGAGTCAGGGTAGAATCAAGAGTGTTTAATTGTCATATCAGCAACAAAACAATGAAGTCTTACTTGCTACAGCTTAGCACAATAACACACAGATAAAATTATAATAACCAATAATGCAACAAATTAATAACAGGAATACTAGGTAACCATAACAAACGAAAGTCCATAATGCAACAAAAGTCTGTTAAATTCCTAGAGTGAGATGACGCAATCAGAAAACCTATCCCACGGATTTGGATTTGCAAAAAATGGGCATGTTAACAAAATGTGCACAAAAACACAGCACTTATTTGAAAAAAAATGTGCATCCACAACATAGCTCGTTAAAACTCAGCTAATCAAATGTCTCAGAACAAAAGTGTTGTTTCTCAGTACTCGCAAGACAGGAACTTTCCATTAAATATCACTTCAGATGTATCTTCTGTAAGTTAATTCAGTGAAAACAACAAACTTTCCAACATATAATCATTTAAACGGCTATCAAACACAGAAATCAAAGACTTGGTGACAGATTTGGAATGCTGAACCCATCAATTCATTCCACTGCCTCAATCCATGTAAAGACCAGCAGCAGCAGTACCCAGTCTTGCTAAGGTTCTGTGTGTAGGAAAGAACTGCAGATGCCGGACCCAAAACATCACCTATTCCTTTTCTCCAGAGATGCTGCCTGACCCGCTGAATTACTCCGGCATTTTGCTAAGATTCTCTCGCATTTAAATTGGGAAAACACCAGATCTTGAGTGACGTTATTTTATTGTAGGAGATGAAGTGAATCAATGGAGTGAAAGGAAGGTAAAAACAATCTAAAAAAAACATTTAAAAAAAAAGGAACTTCCCATCTACACAAGTAACAATGGAATGATGTTTCATAATATGAGAAATGTGGAAGTAACTACAAGAGATCCACAGGGTGAAAAGAATACCTTTATGTGCTACTGTTTATGATATTACAGACACAATGTTCATAAAGAAATTACTGCTTGAAAGTTCATAGTTCCTTTTGGGTTATTTTGCATTTGCACAATGGACAGAAACAGAATGGTAACACAGCCATCTTTATTTCCAACGTTTTATAATCATTGTAAAGTTAGGAATGCGAGCAAAAGATTATTTTCCATTCACTATGGTTAATCTTTGGGATCAGCAATGACAATAGACAATAGGTGCAGGAGTAGCCAGCACCACCATTCAATGTGATCAGGGCTGATCATCCCCAATCAGTTACCCGTTCCTGCCTTCTCCCCATATCCCCTAACTCATCTATATTTAAGAGCCCTATCTAGCGCTCTCTTGAAAGTATCCAGAAAACCGGCCTCCACCGCCCTCTGAGGCAGAGAATTCCACAGACTCACAACTCTCTGTGAGAAAAAGTGTTTCCTCGTCTCCATTCTAAATGGCTTACCCCTTATTCTTAAACTGTGGCCCCTGGTTCTGGACTCCCCCAACATCGGGAACATGTTTCCTGCCTCTAGCGTGTCCAAACCCTTAACAATCTTATATGTTTCAATAAGATCCACTCTCATCCTTCTAAACTCCAGAGTGTACAAGCCCAGCCGCTCCATTCTCTCAGCATATGACAGTCCCGCCATTGTTTTATTTTGCTAAAGGATCCTGCCTATATCTTTGTAGTCAATATTAATTAAGGAATCTAAGCTCTTGATTTTTCAATGGACTTAGCTAAGTAAAGATTGGAAAGTTCATAAGGTCATAAGTGATAGGAGTAGAATTAGGGCATTCATAAATACATAGATACATAGAAAGTAGGTGCAGGAGTAGGCCATTCGGCCCTTCGAGCCTGCACCGCCATTCAATATGATCATGGCTGATCATCCAACTCAGTATCCCGTACCTGCCTTATAGGTGTCCAAATGTCTTTTACTGTAAATGTCATAATTGTATCTGTTTCAATACCTACTCTGGCAGCTCATTGCAGATGGAGGACTACCATCCAAAATGTTTCCCCCAAGGTCCCTCTTAAATCTTTCCCTTCTCACCTTAAATCAATGCTATCTACTTTTAAAGTCCTCTACCCTGGGGAAAAGAATGTGAGCCTTCACTTTATCCATACAGTAGTTGATGAGTCAACCATAACAGAATCTTGTACATGATCTTGTACATCTCAATAATGTCACCCCCTCAGCCTCCTATGCTCATGCCTATCCAACCTTTACCTATAACTCAAGCCCAGAAGCCAAGGTAACATACTGATAAATCTCTTATGCACCTTTTCCAACTTAATTACAATACATCTTTCATATTGTGTGCGACCAGTATTCCAAGGACAGTAATTACCAACAACTTGTACAGCTGCATCTTTTGTACTTAGTTCCCTTTCCAATGAAGGCAAGCGTGTCAAATTCCTTGTAGAAACAAGGAACAGCATATGCTGGTTTACAACAAATGACAAAGTGCTGGAGTATCTCAGCGGGGTACAGAAAAATACACTAGGCACTGGAGTAGCTCAGCGGGATACAAAAAAGATAAAGTGCTGGAGTAACTGAGCCTCAGCAGACTTTGAGTCCTGACCCAAAACGTCACTATCCATCTTCTCGATAGATGCTGCCTGAGCTATTGAGTTACTCCAGCGCTTTTTGTCAAATGCCTTCTTCACCACACTCCACCTGCCTTGCCACTTTTAGGAAACCATGCATTTTTGCTCCCAGATCTCTCCAATACTCTCCAGGGCTCTACCATTTACAGTATGTCCTGCACTGATTCGGCACACCGAAGTGCAACACTTCACACTTTGATCGGAGTTAAATTCCATTTGCCATTCTTTGCCCAACTGACCTAAACCTTGTTGTAAACTTTGATATCATTCCTCACTGTCCAAATTTGGTGTTGTCTGCAAATTTACTAGCAATCTTAACCACGTTGACATCCAAATCATTAATGTACACAACAACAGCAGTGGACCTAACACCAACCCCTATGGCATACCACTGGTCACAGGCCTTCACAACAACCTGGGAATTCAATGATGTTGGGATTGCTCTGTCAGTCAGGGTGGTCAAATGGCCTCCCTCTATGTCACATGGATAAGGAAAAAACGGCTCCAAAAACTACAACTTTTAGTATGTGATGGAAAGTGGCAGGTTTTATGCAGTATTTCAACAGATCATTTTAGAGGGTTTTATATTTTGTAATAGAGTCAGGGTAGAATCAAGAGTGTTTAATTGTCATATCAGCAACAAAACAATGAAGTCTTACTTGCTACAGCTTAGCACAATAACACACAGATAAAATTATAATAACCAATAATGCAACAAATTAATAACAGGAATACTAGGTAACCATAACAAACGAAAGTCCATAATGCAACAAAAGTCTGTTAAATTCCTAGAGTGAGATGACGCAATCAGAAAACCTATCCCACGGATTTGGATTTGCAAAAAATGGGCATGTTAACAAAATGTGCACAAAAACACAGCACTTATTTGAAAAAAAATGTGCATCCACAACATAGCTCGTTAAAACTCAGCTAATCAAATGTCTCAGAACAAAAGTGTTGTTTCTCAGTACTCGCAAGACAGGAACTTTCCATTAAATATCACTTCAGATGTATCTTCTGTAAGTTAATTCAGTGAAAACAACAAACTTTCCAACATATAATCATTTAAACGGCTATCAAACACAGAAATCAAAGACTTGGTGACAGATTTGGAATGCTGAACCCATCAATTCATTCCACTGCCTCAATCCATGTAAAGACCAGCAGCAGCAGTACCCAGTCTTGCTAAGGTTCTGTGTGTAGGAAAGAACTGCAGATGCCGGACCCAAAACATCACCTATTCCTTTTCTCCAGAGATGCTGCCTGACCCGCTGAATTACTCCAGCATTTTGCTAAGATTCTCTCGCATTTAAATTGGGAAAACACCAGATCTTGAGTGACGTTATTTTATTGTAGGAGATGAAGTGAATCAATGGAGTGAAAGGAAGGTAAAAACAATCTAAAAAAAACATTTAAAAAAAAGGAACTTCCCATCTACACAAGTAACAATGGAATGATGTTTCATAATATGAGAAATGTGGAAGTAACTACAAGAGATCCACAGGGTGAAAAGAATACCTTTATGTGCTACTGTTTATGATATTACAGACACAATGTTCATAAAGAAATTACTGCTTGAAAGTCAATAGTTCCTTTTGGGTTATTTTGCATTTGCACAATGGACAGAAACAGAATGGTAACACAGCCATCTTTATTTCCAACGTTTTATAATCATTGTAAAGTTAGGAATGCGAGCAAAAGATTATTTTCCATTCACTATGGTTAATCTTTGGGATCAGCAATGACAATAGACAATAGGTGCAGGAGTAGCCAGCACCACCATTCAATGTGATCAGGGCTGATCATACCCAATCAGTTACCCGTTCCTGCCTTCTCCCCATATCCCCTAACTCATCTATCTTTAAGAGCCCTATCTAGCGCTCTCTTGAAAGTATCCAGAAAACCGGCCTCCACCGCCCTCTGAGGCAGAGAATTCCACAGACTCACAACTCTCTGTGAGAAAAAGTGTTTCCTCATCTCCATTCTAAATGGCTTACCCCTTATTCTTAAACTGTGGCCCCTGGTTCTGGACTCCCCCAACATCGGGAACATGTTTCCTGCCTCTAGCGTGTCCAAACCCTTAACAATCTTATATGTTTCAATAAGATCCCCTCTCATCCTTCTAAACTCCAGAGTGTACAAGCCCAGCCGCTCCATTCTCTCAGCATATGACAGTCCCGCCATTGTTTTATTTTGCTAAAGGATCCTGCCTATATCTTTGTAGTCAATATTAATTAAGGAATCTAAGCTCTTGATTTTTCAATGGACTTAGCTAAGTAAAGATTGGAAAGTTCATAAGGTCATAAGTGATAGGAGTAGAATTAGGGCATTCATAGATACATAGATACATAGAAAATAGGTGCAGGAGTAGGCCATTCGGCCCTTCGAGCCTGCATCGCCATTCAATATGATCATGGCTGATCATCCAACTCAGTATCCCGTACCTGCCTTCTCTCCATACCCCCTGATCCCTTTAGCCACAAGGGCCACATCTAACTCCCTCTTAAATATAGCCAATGAACTGGCCTCAACTACCCTCTGTGGCAGAGAGTTCCAGAGATTCACCACTCTGTGTGAAAAAGTTTTTCCTCATCTCGGTCTTAAAGGATTTCCCCCTTATCCTTAAGCTGTGACCCCTTGTCCTGGACTTCCCCAACATCGGGAACAATCTTCCTGCATCTAGCCTGTCCAACCTCATAAGAATTTTGTATGTTTCTATAAGATCCCCTCTCAATCTCCTAAATTCTAGCGAGTATTCGGCCCATCAAGTCTACTCCGCCATTCAAACATGATCTATCTCTCCCTCCTAACCCCATTCTCCTGCCTTCTCCCCATAACCTCTGACACCTGTACTAATCAAGCAACTATCTAGCTCTGCCTTAAAAATATCCACTGACGGCCTCCACAGCCTTCTGTGGCAAAGAATTCCACAGATTCACCACCCTCTGACTAAAGAAATTTCTCCTCATCTCCTTCCTAAAAGAACGTCCTTTAATTCTGAGGCTATGATCTCTAGTCCTAGACCCTCCCACTAGTGGAAACATCCTCTCCACACCCACTCTATCCAAGCCATTCTGTTCTGTATGTTTCAATGAGGTCCCTCCTCATTCTTCTGAGGCCCAGTGCCGACAAACGCTCATCATAGGTTAACCTACTCATTCCTGGGATCATTCTTGTAAACCTCCTCTGGACCCACTCCAGTGCCAGCACATCGTTGCTCAGATAAGGTGCCCAAAATTGTTCACATTATTCCAAATGCAGCCTTACCAGTGCATTATAGAGCTTCAGCATTACATCCCTGTGTTTGTATACAAGCCCTCTTGAAATAAATGCTACCATTGAGTTTGCTTTCTTTACTTGCAGATTAACATTTTGGGAATCCTGCACCAGCATTCCCAAGTCCCTTTGCACCTACTATTTCTGGATTCTCTCCCCATTTAGAAAATAATCTACGCCTTTATTCCTACTACCAGAATGCATGATTCCACACTTTGCTACACCATATTCCATCTGCCACTTCTCTGCCCACTCTCCCAACCTGTCCAAGTCCTTCTGCAGAGTTCCTTCCTTTTTCTACACAACCTGCCGTTTCACCTATTTTCGTATCATCCGCAAACTTGTTACAAATTTTTAAGGAAGACATCACATAAAAATAAATAAGTCTGTACACAACAAACAACATCTTGCATAAATACTTAGTGGATTATAGTATGAGCAACTAAAAGGTGAAAACATTATTCTTGCATCTTTTCCTAAAATCAAGTACCATAGATTTACACCTCAGTGAGTTTCACTATTTCCATGATGTTTTGGTTAGGAGTATTGTTCAGCAATTTGAGGACAAGATGTATTATTACTGATCATCCTTTTATCTGGCACCCACATTCCCAGTTACATTATAACAACTAGAGTTTATAAACTACCTTCAATGCAGAAAAGATGTCTTTGGTCACTTCATATAGTGGGGGAGTAGTTGCCAATTCCTAAAAGATGTGGGGAGATGTGACCAAAGGGTTAGACAAAAGGTGAGTACTGGTAGCATGAAGGGACATTATCAACAATAAATACAGGAAGACTGGAGAGTGTAAGATGATACAGGGCTGGTGAATGCAGAAATGTCAAAGTGAGACAAGTCATTTTCAGAATTAGTAAATTCCTTGAAGCCCTTGAATTGTGTATTTGGTTCACTGAGGACTGATATACGTATTGAAGAACAGGAGTGATGAACAACAGGATTTAGAGTCAAACACTATGGGAACAGTAGACTATTGAATTAATTTGAGTTTAAAAATGCTGGACTTCATTGACATTGATAATCATGAATTGATTAAGCCCTTAATCTGGAGGTGCAACGATTTTGATGGAAGATTGTTTAAACTTAGTGTGTGGTTTCTATGATGTTTCCATTGATCTTCTTTGGGAGAATAGTGGATGATGAATAGAACACGTTGAAAAATATATTTCCATAAATTATATACTATAATTCTCATAATGGTTCATTAAAAATCTGTGATAAGATCTCCTCGGTTTTCATTTTTGGGACCTGAAGTGGTCAAATAAAATAAAAAGCTTTAGATTTATTTTTCATTAAATTTACATCTCCCACTATATACATTATTTAAAGTTTTTCATCCTAATGTTTGTGACAGAGCTGAACTTCTACCAATTACGCACACAAATCTGCTGCGGCAGGTGAGATGGGTGCAGCCACAGCTACGTATGTTCTTTTCTCAAAGGAGAGGCTCAACAAATGATTTGGTCCTTTAGCAACTGATAGATCTGAACTATTTTCCATTTCATGAGGATGTTGCCAGGACTCGAGGGCCTGAGCTATGGGGAGAGGTTGAGCAGGCTAAGACTTTGTTCCTTGGAGCGCAGGAGAATGAGGGGTGAACTTATAGAAGTATACAAAATCACAAGAGGAATAGATCACATAAATGCACGGTTTCTAGCCCAGATTTTGAGAACCAGAGGACAAAGGTTTAAGGTGATGAGGAAAATATTTAATAGGAACCTGAGGGGTGATTTTTTTTTTTTAACACAAAAGCTGGTGGGTGCATGGAACAAGCTGCCATAACAGGTAGTTGAGGGAGGTACTATTGCAACATTTAAGAAACATTTAGACAGGTACATGGATAAGATAGTTTTAGAGGGATATTGGCCAAAAGCAGGCAGGTGGAACTAGTGTAGATGGGACATGTTGGTCGGTGAGGGCAAGTTGGGTCAAAGGGCCTGTTTCCACGTGGTATGACTCTATGACTCTATTCAATTCAACTCCACCTTGTGTCCTCAGCTCTTCCTGTTACAATCCAAACATTGCTGGTTGCTCCGTTGAGTCAATCAGCTGTTTTAGAAACTTTTTAGGTTTATGGACACAGGACGATCATCAAACAACTACGTTTGCAGATTTATTACAAGGTATTTTGGAAACTGAATTTAGTCACCTTTATACATAATGGAAGCAAGAAAATAAAACCAATGGTGTAGTCTACATGCATAGCTGGTTGATAAATTCAGCTGCATTTACAGTAGATACCTTTTAGATAGAAACTGAATTGATGATTACTAGGTCCGTTAATATTCAAACTGTCTTAACATCTGATTTGGACTCTCTCCAAAATATCACTGAATTCCCTTTCGTTCTTTCCACTTCTCTCCTTCGTTGCAACTTCAAACATTTGATTTGTAAGCTTTCCTAATTTTAACAAAAGATCATCAGCCTGAAATGTTAACTATCCCTCTCTCTGCAGTTGCTGAGTATTTCTAGCATTTTCTGTTTTTATTACGTATTTCCAGCATCTGTAGACTTTACTTTACCATTAGTAAGTTAGCAACTGTTTAACCATATCCAGTTGTAAGAAGTGCGATACAGGGCTGGGGAAGAGGAACCACCAGTTTCTGTCAGATGTGGAGCTTCTTATAGAATTTCATAGCTCTAATTAAATATGTCATGGGATGAATTAATACCTGCTAATGAGGATAATGAGATGGTTAAAGTAGGATTGTTTATCACACGATGTATTGTAACAAATTCCTGGGCATTCTCCAGAAAATAAGACATAACCACCTTTCAGTTGGCATTATTCAGCAGATAAACTCTTGACCTGTCACTTTGTTCACAAGAACGTAGGAGAAATCTGGGGATAGACCAACATCTGGATGTCTGAACCACCAACCTTTAAAGTATTCAAGGGTGGAATGAAAGGGTTATGTATAAAGGGTTATGTATAAAGATAATGACACATACCTAAAAGTAGTATCAAAACATTCAATAACAAATTTGTAGAAATATTCTTGTTGAACAATTTGCCCAGTAATCAATTCCAGTTTCCAGATGTTTGATTTACGTGCTTCAATATTATTAACTAAGTTCATCAGAAGATTCTCTGTTGTAAATGCACTGGAGTTCACAATTAAAATCACTATTATTTTTGACCAATTGATGGTTCCATTTGTAGATATTGATAACTAAAGTTCTCTGTGAAGGATTCTTCCCAATGGCAGTGAATGCTGCATAGTTTAACGTGAAAGAAATATTAAATGTAACATAAAATTTTTAACTATGGCAAAATCAAAATAGTGGAAATAGGAGGCAGCAAACATTCCATTTGATGGAAGCACTCTACAATACTAAACCAAAGGTTCAGGTATTCTTCATTATAAAACTATTTAAAGCTAATAATTATAATCGTGTGTTCACTTCTAAGGCGTCGTCTTCAAATGGAGGGTTTATTTTTCCCGGGTTGTAAAAATTTCTTCTCAAATCTGCAAATGAAAATAAATAAATACAGAGAGTTAAAACTACCAAATGGATGAATCATTACAAGCAATGCCATTTTAGATACATTTCTAAAGATTTTCCTTGATTTGCATTTACAGAGGAACTTCATCAATACAGGTTAAAAATTGAATGGGTTCACAAAGCACTGCACTATTACTACAGAAATTCTTCTCAACTGGAAAATGACATTTAAAGTTATATTTCTTTCTCAAATCAGAAAAGAGATGATAGGCTTTTCTATAGATGATAAAACAGAGAAGAAAGCATGAAAAGAGCATAAATAATGAGCAGTGTTTATAAGGTGTTGTCGCAGAAACATAGAAAATAGGTGCAGGAGTAGACCATTTGGCCCTTCGAGCCAGCAACAAATTTGTAGAAATATTCTTGTTGAACAATTTGCCCAGTAATCAATCCCAGTTTCCAGATGTTTGATTTACGTGCTTCAATATTATTAACTAAGTTCATCAGAAGATTCATCAGAAAATTATCAGAAAATTATCATGGCTGATCATCCAGAATCAGTACTTCATTCCTGCTTTCTCCCCATATCCCTTTATTCCGTTAGCCCGAAAAGCTTTTTGCAACTCTCTCTTGAATACACCTCTTTGTCTCAAACAATTTTTCTCTTCCCAATCTTATCAGGACTGCAGCAACATATCCCTTCCCCATTCACCACTTGCAAACACTGGTACCAGCCCTTTTCCCTGCCACCCACACCTCTCGCTAATATTTACCTAGATAATGCCTCTATGACAGATGGCATAGTCATCGTTCATCTCATTCAAAATTTTCACACACATTTTCAGTAGAAAGAAATGAGCACTCAGGACAACTTTAAATGTTCTCCCGCCCCTTTTGAGCTACTGCCCGACCAGAAATTGTTTCTATTGCAGTGTTAGATTGTTATTTGCTAATGGAAGCCTGGCTGGTATACATAATGATCCCAAACCAAGGAAAATGGATCAAAGTTAAAATAAATTAGCAATCCAGTCCTGAACACATTAGGTGAACAATGATACCTGAACATCCTGGGTGAAAAAAATGATATATCCAGACTTGGGTTGGATTTAATAAATATGTAGAAACAAATATATATGAACCAGCAGAAAAAATCAAAATCAAACTATTTACTTGTTACATATTGCTTTTGCATTTTGCTCTTTTGTGCCTTTCTTTTAATTCTATCCATTATGAAGTGGCAAAGAAAGCTTTTGGTACATTAGCCTTCATCAGTCAGGTTATTGAGTATGAAAGTTGTGATCAGGGAGAGTGAGGAGGTCATAGAAAAGAGTTATAGGGAGGTGGCCACTCCAAGACCACGGGAGGCAGACAAGTGGGTCACGGTTAGGAAGGGCAAGGGGCAGAGGCAGGGACTAGTGAGTACCCCGGTGGCTGTACACCTTGAAAATAAGTACTCCTGTTTGAGTACTGTTGAGGGGGACAGCCTTCCTGCGGGTAGCAACAGCGGCCGGGCCTCCGGCACAGAGACCAGCCCTATTGCTCAGAAGGGTAGGGAAAAGAAGGGGAGGGCAATAGTAATAGGGGACTCTATGGTTAGGGGGTTGGATAGGCGATTCTGTGGACGCAGTCAGGAGACACGAATGGTAGTTTGCCTCCCTGGTGCCAGGGTCAGGGATGTGTCTGAACGCGTCCAAGATATCCTGAAATCGGAGGGAGAGGAGCCTGAGGTTGTGGTACATATAGGTACCAATGACATAGGTAGAAAAAGAAAAGAGGTCTTGAAAGGAGAATTTAGGGAGTTGGGAGGAGAGTTAAGGAGAAGGTCTACAAAGGTAACAATCTCAGGATTACTACCTGTGCCACGTGACGGTGAGAGTAGGAATGGAGTGAGGTGGAGGATAAATGCGTAGCTGAGGAACTGGTGCAGTGGGCAGGGATTCAAATTTCTAGATCATTGGGATTTCTTTTGGGGAAGGAGTGACCTGTACAGAAAGGACGGGTTGCACTTGAACCCGAGGGGGACCAATATCATGGCGGGGAGATTTGCAAAGGCTACTGGGGAGACTTTAAACTAGAACGGTTGGGGGGAGGGACTCAAATAGAGAAAGCTAGTGGAAAATGTGGGAGGCAGGAGGCAGAGAAGGGAAGCACTCGGACCCAAAATGTAGGGGAGAAAGAAGAAAAAGATAATAAACAGAGAATAAGTGGTGGTGGGTTTCTTAAATGTGTATATTTTAATGCTAGGAGCATTGTAAGAAAGGTGGATGAGCTTAGAGCCTGGATTGACACCTGGAAGTATGATGTTGTGGCGATCAGTGAAACATGGTTGCAGGAGGGCTGTGATTGGCAAATAAATATTCCAGGATTTCGTTGCTTCAGGGGTGATAGAATTAGAGGGGCAAGAAGTGGGGGTGTTGCATTGCTTGTCAAGGAAGATATTACAGCAGTGCTTTGGCAGGATAGATTAGAGGGCTCGTCTAGGGAGGCTATTTGGGTGGAACTGAGAAATGGGAAAGGTGTAGCAACACTTATAGGGGTGTATTATAGACTGCCAAATGGGGAGCGAGAATTGGAAGAGCAAATATGTAAGGAGATAGCAGATATTAGTAGTAACACAAGGTAGTGATTGTGGGAGATTTCAATTTTCCACACATAGACTGGGAAACACATTCTGTAAAAGGGCTGGATGGTTTGGAGTTTGTAAAATGTGTGCAAGATAGTTTTTTGCAGCAATACATAGAGGTACCTACTAGAGAAGGGGCAGTGCTGGACCTCCTGTTAGGAAATGAGACAGGGCAGGTGGCGGAGGTATGCGTCGGGGAGCACTTCGGGTCCAGTGATCACAATACCATTAGTTTCAATATAATTATGGAGAGGGTCAGAACTGGACCTAGGGTTGAGATTTTTGTTTGGAGAAAGGCTAACTTTGAGGAGATGCGAAAGGATTTAAAAGGAGTGAATTGGGACATGTTGTTTTATGGGAAGGATGTAGAAGAAAAATGGAGGACATTTAAGGGTGAAATTTTAAGAGTACAGAATCTTTATGTCCCTGTTCGGTTGAAAGGAAATAGTAAAAAATGGAAAGAGCCATGGTTTTCAAGGGAAATTGGACACTTGGTTCGGAAAAAGAGAGAGACCTACAATAATTATAGGCAGCATGGAGTAAATGAGGTGCTTGAGGAGTATAAAGAATGTAAAAAGAATATTAAGAAAGAAATTAGAAAAGCTAAAAGAAGATATGAGGTTGCTTTGGCAAGTAAGGTGAAAGTAAATCCAAAGGGTTTCTACAGCTATATTAGTAGAAAAAGGATAACAAGGAATAAAATCGGTCCATTAGAGAGTCAGAGTGGACAGCTATCTGCAGAGCCAAAAGAGATGGGGGAGATATTGAACAATTTCTTTTCTTCGGTATTCACGAAGGAGAAGGATATGGAATTATGTGAGGTAAGGGAAACGAGCAGACGGACACTTTTGAAAAATATGAAAACGGATAAGTCTCCAGGTCCAGACAGGATATTCCCTAGGACATTGAGGGAAGTTAGTGTAGAAATAGCAGGGGCTATGACAGAAATATTTCAAATGTCATTAGAAACGGGAATAGTGCCGGAGGATTGGCGTACTGCGCATGTTGTTCCGTTGTTTAAAAAGGGTTCGAAGAGTAAACCTAGCAATTATAGACCTGTTAGTTTGACGTCAGTGGTGGGCAAATTAATGGAAAGGATACTTAAAGATAATATATATAAGCATCTGGATAAGCAGGGTCTGATTAGGAACAGTCAACATGGATTTGTGCCTGGAAGGTCATGCTTGACTAATCTTCTTGAATTTTTCGAAGAGGTTACTAGGGAAATTGATGAGGGTAAAGCAGTGGATGTTGTCTATATGGACTTCAGTAAGGCCTTTGACAAGGTTCCTCATGGAAGGTTGGTTAAGAAGATTCAATTGTTGGGTATTAATGGTGGAATAGCAAGATGGATTCAACAGTGGCTGAATGGGAGATGCCAGAGAGTAATGGTGGATGGCTGTTTGTCAGGTTGGAGGCCGGTGACTAGTGGGGTGCCTCAGGGGTCTGTGTTGGGTCCACTGTTGTTTGTCATGTACATCAATGATCTGGATGAAGGTGTGGAAAATTGGATTAGTAAGTATGCAGATGATACTAAGATAGGTGGTGTTGTGGATAATGAAGTAGATTTTCAAAGTCTACAGAGAGATTTAGGCCATTTGGAAGAGTGGGCTGAAAGATGGCAGATGGAGTTTAATGCTGACAAATGTGAGGTGCTACATCTCGGCAGGACAAATCAAAATAGGACGTACACGGTAAATGGTAGCGAATTGAGGAATGCAGTTGAACAGAGGGATCTAGGAATAACTGTGCATAGTTCCCTGAAGGTGGAATCTCATGTAGATAGGGTGGTAAAGAAAGCTTTTGGTGTGCTGGCCTTTATAAATCAGAGCATTGAATATAAAAGTTGGGATGTAATGTTAAAATTGTACAAGGCATTGGTGAGGCCAATTCTGGAGTATGGAGTACAATTTTGGTCGCCTAATTATAGGAAGGATGTCAACAAAATAGAGAGAGTACAGAGGAGATTTACTAGAATGTTGCCTGGGTTTCAGCAACTAAGTTACAGAGAAAGGTTGAACAAGTTAGGTCTTTATTCTTTGGAGCGCAGAAGGTTAAGAGGGGACTTGATAGAGATCTTTAAAATTATGAGCGGGTTAGACAGAGTGGACATGGATAAGCTTTTCCCATTGAGAGTAGGGAAGATTCAAACAAGGGGACATGACTTGAGAATTAAGGGACAGAAGTTTAGGGAGAACATTAGGGGGAACTTCTTTACTCAGAGAGTGGTAGCTGTGAGGAATGAGCTTCCAGTGGAAGTGGTGGAGGCAGGTTCGATGTTATCCTTTAAAAATAGATTGGATGGGTATATGGACGGGAAAGGAATGGAGGGTTATGGTCTGAGTGCAGGTAGATGGGACTAGGGGGAAGTATTTATTGTTAATTAAAAAAAAAAAAAAAAAAAATTAAAAAAATATTTTAAAAAAATAAAAATAAAAATAAAGAAATTAAAATTAAAATTAAAAAAAAATGTTCGGCACGGACTTGAAGGGCCGAGATGGCCTGTTTCCGTGCTGTTATGGTTATATGTTATATATGTTATATCTTATGTTACAGTTGTACAAGATGTTGGTGAGGCCCCATTTGGAGTATTGTGTTCAGTTTTGGTCACCCTGCTATAGGAAGGATGTCATCAAGCTGGAATGAGTGCAGAGAAGAATCACAGGATATTGCCAGGATTCAAGGGCCTGAGCTATAGGAAAAGGCTGGTCAGGCTAGGAATTTATTCCATGGAGTACAGGAGGCTGAGAGATGACCTTATAGCGCTGTATAAAATCACGTGGGGAATAGATGAGGTGAATGCACAGAATATTCCATTGAGAACCAGAGGACACAGGTTTAAGGTGAAGGGCAAAAGATCTAATAGGAACATGAGGGGCAACTTGTTCACTCAATGAGTGAAGGATAAACAAAATGAGCTGCCAGAAGATGTAGTTGAAGCAAGTACTGTAACAGCATTTAAAAGATACTCGGACAGGTACATGAATAGGAAAGGTTTAGAGGAATGTGTGTCAAACACTGTCAAAGGGGACTAGCTTAGATGTACCATCTTGGTTGGCATAGATGAACTGGGCCAAAGGGCCTGTTTCCATGCTGTTCAGTTTATCCAAATAATATAAAAATAATTTATGCTTTTTTTAATCTTTGTTTTCTGTTTTGCCATCAATTTTACAAATCTGATTGGTTGAAGCTTCCTTGTTGCTTAACTTGCTTGTGGGTGCCATGGATTCTATTTGTAGAGATACAGAATGAATGCAACTCAACATAACAGTCGATTGGAAACCATTTGCACAGAACCAATGAAAAAAGTACCTTCACCACTCACAGAAAACTCCAGACCATTATTCTTTCCAAATAATCAAATTTTACACAATGTCTGGTAGATGTGTGGAACAAGCTGCCAGAGAAGGTAGTTAAGCCAGGTATTTTCACAATGTTTAAGAAACATTTAGACTGGTACATGGATAGGGTAGGTTTAGAGAAATGGGCCAAATAAAGGCAGGTAGGGCTAGTGTAGATGGGGCATGTTGGTCGGCATGGGCAAGTTAGGTCAAAGGGCCTGATTCCACATTGTATGACCCTATGACTATTAGTTCACTTGAATATGACCTTTACTGTGTTTAACTATGTATTAGATACGGAGTAGCTTAAAGCTGCATTGATAAAATCGACCTTTAAATCTGCAACTGTCCAAAAATACATACTTGCAAATCAAGTATCCCGAAGTTATATTTTGACAGTAATATTTCCGTAAGGTTATACTTTCAAGATTACTACCTTTACTACCTTTGCAATTGAAATTAAGGTTGTTCTTTTACTCGAGTTTGTATTTAAAATGTAATCATCATTTATAATAAAATATTATGATTTTTGCCAGATCCCAATGATGTTGTTGAAAATCCATCTTCATTCACACATTGTTCAGTGCTTTTATGGATTAAACACCAAGAGACAATTTGCCATTAACTAAATGGTCTATTATTTTACCAGAAACTCTTGGGTAGTGTGCTTTGTAAATAAAACATAAATCAATTTGTTTTTGCCATTAAGTCTCTCCTGCCTTCGACCGCATCCTATACCTCTTCTTTTAAAACTGATTTGTCTCTAACCATTCCCAGTTTTGATGAAAGACCATCAGCTGAGGGATTAATTCTGTTTCCCTTCCAGAACCAGAGATGCTATTCAGCCTGCTTGGTATTTCTCGCATATAGTATTTCAGATTTCCAGCATCAATCATGTTTTACAATTGACTGCAAATATGAATATACATATTTCAGCAAAAAAGCAGAGGTACCTCCAGTGTGTTTTCTTGTTTGAAGTGCATTTTTTAATCTTACCTGGGAGCTTGAGCTTTTTGCAGCAGGTATTGCAGTGATGTTTTACAGTGAAGTTTCTGATTGCTCCTTCCCCAAGGTTAGCTGGTCCAAACTCCATATTTTGTGTCCTAAATGCCATTCAGGGTAGAAATACAGAATGTGACAGGGAAGAAACATTGGACATATGGAAAATGATCAGAGATACTATTAATATTTTTAGATATAATTGTGAATCCTCTAAAATTCAACTGAACACCCCATTGTCACAAAGTAACTGGCAGAAGAAAACCAAACATTTTGTGAAGGCGCAAGAGACTGTAAAGAACTGCACATGCTGGGATCTGGAGCAACTCAGCAGGGCAGGCAGCATCAAAGACTGCTCAACTCACTGAGCTCCTCCAGCAGTTTGTTTTTGCATTACTATTATGGAGTTGCTTCTTCCGCTCTTTACAAGATTAGCAAACACCCCCAAGAAACATGATAAATGATCCAAATCTCTCATGATCCCACCTTTAAGGTTAAGAGACTGGGAGTGTGTGCAGTTCCACTGGCATGCCTTCAGTTATTGAAATGGGGACATAGATAAGCCCCATAAACCAACAGTTATGAACATCACCCCCATCCATTCAGCACCACACTCTGTTACATGTCCGTTGTTTTTCACAGCAGAGCTGCAAGATGTTTTTCATTTTAATGGTTCCATCTGTACCATGTGATTTTACATAGATTTCAACACACTTCTCTTTCATGAACTTATCTACCATAAACCCACTGACATGGCTATCTGGACTACACTTCTTCCCACCCTGTTTCCTGTAAGGACTCCATCCCCTACTCCCAATTCCTACGTCTACGCCGCATCTGCACCCAGGATGAGGTGTTCCAAACCAGGGCATCGGAGATGTCCTAATTCTTTAGGTAATGGGGGTTCCCCTCTTCTACTATAGATGAGGCTCTCACCAGGGTCTCTTCTATACCCCGTAACTTTGCTCTCACTCCCCATCCCCCCACTCGTAACAAGGGCAAAGTCCCCCTTGTCCTCACCTTCCACTCTACAAGCTGTCACATACTACAAATAATCCTCCAACATTTTCATCACCTCCAACAGGATCCCACCACTGGCCACATCTTCCCATCTCCTCCCCTATCGGCTTTCCGCAGAGACCGCTCCCTCCATAACTCCCTGGTCAATTTGTCCCTTGCCACCCAAACCACTCCCTCTCCTGCAACCGCAGGAAATGCTACACTTGTCGCTTTACCTCCCCCCTTGACTCTATCCAAGGACCCAAGCAGTCTTTCCAGGTGCGGCAGAGGTTCACCTGCACCTCCTCCAACCTCATCTATTGCATCCGCTGCTCTAGATGTCAGCTGCTCTACATTGGTGGGACCAAGCATAGGCTTTGCGATTGCTTCGCCCAACACCTCGCGGTTCGCAATAACCAACCTGATCTCCCAGTGGCTCAGCACTTCAACTCCCCCTCCCTTTCCGAATCCGACCTTTCTGTACTGGGCCTCCTCCATGGCCAGAGTGAGGCCTACTGTAAATTGGAGGAGCAGCATCTCATATTTCGCTTGGGTAGTTTACACCCCTGCGGTATGAACATTGACCTCCAATTTCAGGTAGTCCCTGCTTTCTCCTTCTAAGCCCCACCCCTTCCCAGCTCTCCCACAGCCCACTGTCTCCGCCTCTTCCTTTCTTCTTCCCGCCCCCCCACCCCCACATCAGTCTGAAGAAGGGTCTCGACCCGAAACGTCGCCTATTTCCTTCGCTTCATAGATGCTGCCTCACCCGCTGAGTTTCTCCAGCATTTTTGTCTAAATTCTGTTTCATGAAAGCTCAATTTAAAAAAAACCTTGGTAGTATCAGGAATTATTTGGAAATCTGACACATTCAAAATTAGAAAAAGAAGAAACATACAGGATCAAAACTGATGTAACTTACATTTTCTCCTCAGCTTTAATAACAGATGGATCTGTAAGATTTTCACCAACACCTAGTCAAGAAAAAAAAAAGGATTTGTGAATGTGCACACCAAAAACAGAAATAAAGCGATGGAGCTTTTTATCCAAAATAATGAGCAACTGAGAATCAAGATACCCTCATTACATTTGAATAAATAATCTGCTTATGCTGTTGCCTGACAGACTACGTGACGAACCCCGCCAGTGCGCCTGCGCGTCATTACGTCAGACGCCTTGACGCAAATGGACGTGAGGAGCAGAGCTCCTACAGTGGTTTGTAGTTTTTCAACTACAAGGTAAGTAGAAACTTTTTTCATGTTTTCCAGGTCCATTTACTGTGGGTCTATGGGGATTTTTTCCACAGACGCCATGGAAAAAACAGACAGGGGGAAGAGGCGAGCGACACAGCCGACAGAAGTCGGGAAAGTCGGGAGTCTGCGGTTAGAGACCAACCGCCTCTAAACCCCGGTACAGTCGCCAGCGGTGAGCATAGCGACTGTGGACCTGGGGCTGGTGAAAACACAGTCAGCGCCTGTCGGGCAAAAGACGAAGTTTAAATCCCAACGGCCCACGGAGGGAGTCCCAGGCAATGGAAGTAGCTCCAGGGCTAGATACTGCTTTCGAGCGTATTGCCCAAATAGAAAGCCTTTTACGTAGGCTGTTGGAGCAAAGTTCACTCAGGGAGGAGTGTACTGAAAGCCGAGCTGCTGGAAGCAGCTCAAACAGCTCCTGGTACAGGGCTAGATACTGCTTTCGAGCGTATTGCCCAAATAGAAAGCCTTTTCCATAGGCTGTTGGAGCAAAGTTCACTCAGGAAGGAGTGTACTGTAATCCAAGCTGCAGGAAGCAGCTTAAACAGCACCTGGCTCAGGGCTGATGGAATGCACCCTCAGGAATGAGGAGCGTGCTACGGGTCATGAGATTTCAGACCCCGACTCTGACGGTGAGGCTGTACAAGGCGATGAACGGCAGCTGCCAGATGTTCCACCCCTGGCAGTAGGATTCGCTGCCCTGTCAGGGTCAGGAGAGCCATTAGGAGAAGAACTGGCCTCCTTAATAAATTACTTGGTTTACCATCAGCTGGAACAGATGAGACTGCAAGAAAGCAGGAGACCCCAAGTAACTGTGGGTTGCTGAAAGCAGCAGCAGTGAACCAAATTATCTGGAATCAGTTGCAGAGAATATTAAAGCTGCTGGGTTCTGGAATAACTGCTTTTACCACAATAGCAGGTAACAGCCAAGAGATGACGAAGTTGCATCAGGAAGCACTGGGGTTGCTATGCAGCACCCACTTCGAGATCAATTATCTGAGGAAAGTGCTATACGGCCTACTATGAATCCGAAATTCGCAGCACTCTGCAAACCAAGTAATATACAATTACCCAACTTACTCTTTGGAGAGGATCTCGGGAGACGTATTAAAGAGTTGGAAGATGAAGCGAAAACAGGATTGATAAAAACATCAATGGTTGCAAAGTCTGTAAAGGGGAAGTATCCTTTCAGACGTCATACGGATCCTAGACCAGGACCAAGTCGCTCATCAACGCAGGGACATAGCTGGCGGCCTGCAGCGGGAGTAAGGACCAGTGGTGGTGCTTCCGGGAGAATCCAGGGATCTCAGAATACTCAAATGACTCAAGAGGTAGGTGGACCTGGTTCTCAGGGGAACATACTAACTGGATTAAGTCCAAAAGTTGGAGGCAGATTACGTCTCTTCTATAAACATTGGAAGTAGATTACTTCAGATGTGGTAATTCTGAATAATATACAAGGATTTCGAATTGAATTCAATCCAAATTATGATTTGCCTGTCCAGCATGTTCCTAGAAGAACTCTCCACTTTGCGAAGTAATGGAGGTTCAAGTTGCGCTTCAAAACCCTATATATAAAAGGTGTTATTGAAGAATCAGTCTACCAAATTCACCAATTTGGGTCAAATATATTCCCTCGGTCAAAAAAGGATGTAGGATTATTATAGACTTGACAAGTCTGAATCCTTTTGTTCAGTGTCTGTTCACTTGCAAGATATGAAGTATCTTAAATTTACATGGATGAACCAATTAGGGCAGTTCAAAGCTCTGCCTAATGGGTTAACGTTCCCTCACAGAATATTCATAAAATTGTTAAAATCAATTCTGGGGTTGCTGAGAGCCAGGGGCATGTACTAATGGCATACCTGGATGATGTCCTGATTATAGGAAGGACAAAATAGTCAACAGAAGCATCGGTTGCAGTAATAAAATGAAACTTTTGAAAGTTTGGGGGTTTCTAAATTCATCCAAAGAAATCAAGGTTAAAAACATGTACCTCGAATGATTATTTGGGGTTCACAATTGATTTAGCCCAAATGCAAATTACTTTGCCCAGTGAAAAAAGGGTGGAGTTGATTAAAGATTGCAGTAATCTGTTAAACAAGCAAAAACCTCTAATCAGACAGGTGGCTCGAGTACTGGGAAAATTAGTAGATTCCCAGCAGTCCAGTATGGGCCATTACATTATCAACAGCTGCAGAGAATCAAAGAACAGGCACCGAGAGTAAATGCTGGTCATTTTGATAGAACCATGCAAGTAACAACAAATGCTGTTTCTAAGCTGCAGTGGAGGATTCTACATGTCTCAAGCAGTTCAGGCAAAGTGCTGATTGAACAACATTCCATGATATTACAAACTGATGCCAGTGCACTAGGATGGGGTGCAACTGACTTAACATGGAGCTGCGGAGGCAGATGGAATCAGGAAAAGTTAGTGTTACTGCAGACATGGGGAATTACCTATTTGGAGCTTTTAGGAGGTTTCTATGGACTCCAAGCTTATGGTTCTAACACAACTAAAAGGAAGGTTCAAGTTCAAATTAATAAACACAACAGTAGTTGCCTATATTATGATATGGGTGGAATTAAGTCGGTGTCATGTGACAAAATGGTTAAATCAACTTTGGTCTTGGTGTATTGAAAAGAGCATTTGGATTTCAGCTATCTATCTACCAGGTAGAATGAACACGATAGCAGACACCAGGTCACGAAAAGTTCCATGATAATAAAGAATGGATGTTGAATCAAGAGGTATTCAATGATATAGTAATCAGATTTGGAATGACCGACATCGACTTGAATCATCAGCTATCGAGATATGCCTCATGGAAACCAGATCCAGGAGCAGTGGCGATTGATGCTTTCTCGCTACATTGGGGTGGTATGTTTTCATATATATTTCCACCTTTCTGCCTCATAAGCCAACGTTTGCTTAAAATCAGGCAAGATGCTGCTTCAAGGGTATTGATAGTACCAGATTGGCCTACACAGCCACGGTATCCGTTGATATTAGAATTAACAACACAAATGTTGATGAAAGTCCCAAAAAAGAGTAATTTATTGCTGCACCCTGTACAGGGGAACAACATCCATTATATGATCGTTTGGATTTGTTGATTTGCAGGTTTTAAGAATGCCTTTTCTGGGACGAGGACTGTCTGAGCATACTGTGGACATGCTTACGGCAGCCTGGAGGAAGAGCACTCAAAAACAGTACCTTTCTTATATTAAGAAATGGGAAGAGTTCTGTGTACAAAAGAATGTGCAATAAAGTACTGCAGATATTTCAAATGTTTAGAATTTCTGTCAAAACTTTATTATGATGAAGGTCTGAGTTGCAGTGCAATTAATTCATCCAGAAGTGCATTGTCCTCATATTTGGTTCTGGATTCAGAAAGAAATTCAATTGGGTCACACCCAATTGTTTCCAGACTAATGAAAGGAATCTTTAATTCCAAACCACCGAAACCTAGGTACGTGACAATCTGGGATGTAAGTGTGGTACTGAAACTACTTCGTGAATGGTCAACAAGTGTGTCTTTACCTTTGGTCAAGCTCAGTATGAAAGTATTCATGCTTATGACATGAGTGACAGCACAACGAGTGCAAACACTTGGAAAATTACAAATAGACAGTATGGAAGTAACTGAAGACAAGGTTTCATTCTATATCTATGACCTACTAAAGTAAATTAGGCCAGGTGTGACAGGATTTAAAATTATGCTAGCAGCATATCCAAATGATCCATGTCTCTGTATTAAGACATATTTATTACAATACATTGAGGTCACAAAGAATTTGAGAATACGGAAACTGGGTTGTTGATCACACACAAGAAACCACACAAGAGAGTTTCAATAC
The DNA here is from genome assembly GCA_038087875.1 of Malacoraja senta. Classification (NCBI taxonomy): domain Eukaryota; kingdom Metazoa; phylum Chordata; class Chondrichthyes; order Rajiformes; family Rajidae; genus Malacoraja; species Malacoraja senta. Next base: position 138,404,053 of record CM075977.1, read on the forward strand.
AGACTATTTCCAGATGGATAAAAGAAGTCTTAACAGCTGCTGGTATTAACACTTATGTTTTTACGTCTCACTTGACTAGAGCAGCAGAAACGTCGGCGGCCAGGGCAAAAGACGTCCCCGTCGACCATATCCTCGCAGCCGCCGGGTGGTCCAATGAGTTGTTTCAACATTTTTACCATCGGCCTATTGTTAATGCGGGGTAGTTTGCAGAAACTATTTTAAGCTCTGTGTAAATTCCTGTGGTTTAAAGGGGATCTGATTCATTTCATTATTGAAATGAATTACTGCATTTGTGGTACAAATGTTATTATGAATGCATGATTGATTATTCTCGTTCCGAGTCAATCTATGCAGTGAGAAGCCGGGATTGATCCACGGCATGAAATCACAAAGCTTTAAAATCTTCACGTAGTCACTCACGTGACTCCGAAGTAAAATAGTAAGATTAAACGAGAACTTACCTAAGTTTGAAGTTTGATCTTTATTTTATGAGGAGTTACGTAGGTGATTACGTGCCCACCACGACCCTACCCTCTATCATAAAGGTCAGATGGAAGTTCTTGTATTACTCGTTTTATTATGAGACTATATTACTTCGGTTGTTGTTTTTTGTGATTTCACACCGCTGCTATGAAGATTGATGCGCAGGCGCACTGGCGGGGTTCTTCACGTAATCACCTACGTAACTCCTCATAAAATAAAGATCAAACTTCAAACTTAGGTAAGTTCTCGTTTAATCTTACTAATATTCATAGGTGAAGCACAATTGATAGGAATTTAAACATTTAATCCTTTGTTTTATCACTTCCATAGAAAAGTCTTAGGCAACTGTATGCTAAGACCAGTGGAAAATTACATATATTATCAAATTTTCTTCAATGAAGCAAGGCATTAAAGACTACTCTGTCCACAAACCAATGAGTCTTTTTTACAATTATCTCCAACAAGTATGGTAAAACACAACCAAGAGATGCATGTCATGTGCAATACCAAAGATTCTGGTTGAAAAAAAAATACCAAGAGGTAGGCAGTTAAAGCAAGCGATTAAAGTTACCCTCCACTCTCTCTTAATTGGAGCTACCTGGGTTTACAGGCAGTCAAGTATCTCTCTACAACACTGTATTATTTTCATACTTCCTTTTAAAGAATGCCAAGTGAATTGCAAGACCAGTTGTGGAATGGATTTTCCAGTTGGGCATAGTTATAATAAAGGCAACAGTCAAAGGCAAAAGGAACGTGCTGAAAACATAATGGAGGTGGAGTGGGGAACAATGACACTTGCAAAAATCAAATGGTTCTTGTCTCTCAGTGATCACATGTGCAAAAATATAAATGTCTCCAGACCTAGTCTAGGGTGATAATAACTGCTTCTTTATTGGAGAAGTTACAAATTTGAAATTTGAATTACCAGCAAAATACCGAACTCATGAATGAAGCAACCTTTCCCACAGGCCTCAGAAGAAAACTAAAAACACGTACCTGTAAAAACTATTCAGGCTTTTTGGACGATTGAGTTCAAACTACAGCTGTCTGAGATTGACCTGTTATACGTATTAAAACTATGTAACAAGTGGCGGTAAATTCAATAAGATGGGTAATTAGTCAGCATGAACCAAAGGGCTTGCTTCAGTGCTGTGTGAATCTATGACTTCTAAAAGGAAGTGCTGGTTTAACTCAGCGGGTCAGGCAATATCTCTGGGGAACATAGATAGGTGACATTTCAGGTCAGGACCCTTCTTCAGATTGAACGTCACCAATCCATGTTCTCCAGAGATGCCGCTTGACCTGCTGAGTTACTCCAGCACGTAGTCTCCTTTTGAGTAAACAAGCATCTGCAGTTCCTTGTTTCTACTGGTAAGATTGTTGTCACTTTCCTCCACAATGGGGATGTATTTCTTACTCATTCCCTCAGGTGAAATGCAACAAGGAATTAGGAACAATATGGAAAGATAGACTCCATTGTGACTTTCTGCCCAAGGTCCACACACACTGACCTTGCAAATCCAGCACAAGGAGTTCCCCTCTCGTGTACTCAAATGACCAGTGGGAAAAGGCCAGCATGGTCTCTTCCATGAGATTTGTTGGGATTATTTCATCTCCATTGTTATTGTTGTACTTTCTGAACTGACCATTCATGCACTTCTCCATCGTCAGCCATTGATCAGCAGAATGGCAGTATATTAGGAAAACCTCCAGAAACCTTTATCAGAACAAAAAAGTGACATTTCTATAAAATAAAGCTTTGTGACTTTTCAAGGGATCGTTTAGAGTTCTAGTATTGATTAATTGATTCTATTTTCACTTCAGATAACATACTCTTGGTATTCTGGGCAAAATACATCTCTCAAATGAACATTATTAAAATAAATTATTGTCTTAGCATTATCATATGACTGTCTGTGAGTAGCTTGCAAAATAGCTGTCAAGCTTCCAGTTTTCATAGAGCCACCACACTTCAAAATGTACAAAACACTTTGGGACAATTTAGGTTTTGCTAGACCAAGTGCAGACCTGTTGGGTCTGCTCCCCCAATGCAATATTCCAGCACTAACCCATAGCCCCCAAGTGTGCAGGCGCAGCTGAGGGGTTCCCATTGTGACGCAAGTCACGGCAACCCTCCCCCAACTGCGCTTCGCCATAACTCTTCTTACCTCTATCCTCCTCCATTCCCCCTCATCCCACAGCACTCCCTCCCCCTCCTCTTCACCTTCCCCCTTCTTTCCCGTGTCCTCCATGCAGCCGCTGCCCTTCGTACTGGGTACCCACTCTCGGTTTTGAAAGTGCTAAAGCAAGCTGCCTTGCCAAATTAGAGCTGCCTTGCCTAATTAGAGCTGCCTTGCCTTCTATATTATTAAAAGTCTAATCTTGACCACTTCTTGTTTGCGCTTTATATTGATTTTTTTTTAAACGCTACCACGTACGGCTGTGATTTTTTGGCCACCTCACTCAGAGTCCCCCTCTGCTCATCAGGTGCTGAGGATTTTTCCCATCGATGAAAAATAATGCCGGAGAAACTCAGCGGGTGCAGCAGCATCTATGGAGCGAAGGAAATAGGCAACGTTTCGGGCCGAAACCCTTCTTCAGACTGATAGGGGGTGGGGAGAAGAAAGGAAAAAGGGAAAAAGGCGGAGGAGGAGCCTGAGGGCTGCGGGAGGGGAGGAGACAACCAGAGGGCTGATGAAGGGGAGGGGACAGCAAGGGCTAGCAGAATTGGGAGAATTCAATGTTCAAGCCCCCAGGATGTAGACTGCCCAAGCGGAATACGAGGTGCATTTCCTCCAATTTACGGTGTTGCTCGCTGTGGCCATGGAGGAGACCCAGGACAGAGAGGTCAGATACGGAATGGGAGGGGGAGTTGAAGTGCTGAGACACCGGGAGGTCAAGTTGGTTAATGCGGACCGACCGGAGGTGTTCGGCGAAACGATCGCCAACCACTTCTCTATCCATGTCAGCACTCTACCCCCAATACCATGTGCCCTAATTTTGCCCACTAATCTCCTATGTGGGACCTTATCAAATGCTTTCTGAAAGTCCAGGTACACTACGTCCACTGGCTCTCCCTTGTCCATTTTCCTAGTTACATCTTCAAAAAGTTCCAGAAGATTAGACAAGCATGATTTCCCCTTCGTAAATCCATGCTGACTCAGACCGATCCTGTTAGTGCTATCCAAATGTTCGGCTATTTCATCTTTCATAATTGACTCCAGCATCTTCCCCACCACCGATGTCAGGCTAACTGGTCTATAATTCCCTGTTTTATCTCTCCCGCCTTTCTTAAAAAGTGGAATAACATTAGCTACCCTCCAATCCACAGGAACTGATCCCGTGTCTATAGAACATTGGAAAATTATCACCAATGTATCCACGATTTCTAGAGCCACTTCCTTAAGTACCCTGCGATGCAGACCGTCAGGCCCTGGGGATTTATGAGCCTTGCGGATTGAACATATTTGGATATTCAAAGGCATTCCATGAGGTGCCAAAAAGGATACGACATAAGACAAGTGCTTTTGCTGTTGGAAGTAATATATTAGCATGCAAAGAGGAATGGATAAATAACAACAAAAATAAAGTGTAGGGATATAAAGGTCAATTTCATGTAGTCCCACAGAGAGGCTGGGCTTCATCAACTTACAATCTACATTCATGAATTAGAAGAAAAGATTGAATTTACCACTGCCAAATTTGCTAATGATACAAAGAGGGATGGGAATGCAAGTTGTCAAAAAGTCATAACGTTTCTGCAACAGCAATATGGATTGAATGCGGGCAAAGGATTTGGTAGATTAAATATGATGTGGACAAAACTGAGGTTAACCATCTCAATAGGAAGAATATAAAAACAGCTGATTTGAATGGAGTGAGAGTACAGAATGCTGCAGTACAGCGAAATCCAGGTTTCCTCACACCTGAAACATGGAAACAGATAATAAGGAAGACAATTTTTTGCCTGAGTTTTCTGAGTACAAAACTGGATAAGTCTTACTACAAATGTACAGGGCATTGATGAGACCGCTCATCCTGTTTTGCCACCTCTTTTTAACAAAGATTATAATTACATTGGAACCAATTAATCACAGATATTGACCTCCTCACCGTCGAAGGGATCTACAGGATGTGCTGCCTCAAAAAGACAGCCAATGTCATCAGAGATCCACATAACCATGGCCATGCTCTCATTGTGCTTCTATCTTTAGGAAGAAGGTAAAATAATCCAAAAATCTTGACCACCTGGTTCATGAATAGCTCCATCCCAACAACATCAGACTCTTGAATATGACACAATACTAACCACAACTATGAACATCTAAGGACTGTCTAAGTTAGCAGAAAGGACCATGAGTTTTTGCTTTAGTGTTGTGGTTAATAATGTAATGATTTTTTTTGTTATCATATTATCTGTGAGTATTACATTTATAGGTCTGTTATGCTGATGCAAGTAAGAATGTCATTGTTCCTTTGTTGGTACATATGATAATTAAACACTCTTGACTCTGGAGTTCAGGGAAGATTCAATCACAAAACTGATTACTTGGATAATGGGGATTGACTTAAAAGAAAAGAAAACAGTTGTTTGACCCATAAAACCAAAATTTTATACTCCACTTTTCGGGAAAACTGCTAACTCAGAACCATGCATCATTGCATCATAATTAGTTGGTTTTTTTAACCCTGGAAAAATTGCAACTCAAGAAACAGTTCATGAAAATTTGAAATTTGAAATTGATCAAGACTGCCATTTATGGACTGAATTGGCTGGTTGCTCAATATCCACTGTGTGCATGAACCTTCAACAGAGTGAAAAAATAGGGTGGCAAGCAGGGTTGTACTTTTGTAAAATTACCTTTAAATCTATCTTCTTACCTTGGAGTGTAAAGAATAGTTTGAGGCTTCATTTGATTGAATCTATGAATTAGTTTTTGTGCGGCTCTTTGCTGTTGAATTTCCTGAAAGTAACAAATCATATGAATAAACATTTCTCATATAAATGTGTTAAAATGAAATTTTCCTATGGACAATTATTATTGTAATTTATCTTGATACATTTAATTAACCTATTGATGTATAAAATATCTCTAGGTATAATGAAATAGTAGATATGTTTTCAGAAATGTTATTACCATTGTAGGGATAGGTGATGGGACAATTCCACTCCAAACCCCCAACCCCGTGACTTTGACAGTAAATATTTGCATCACCTGTTCCTGCCCTTTACTGCCAATTCACTGGCTTCCATGATTCATATACATTTTACTTCCCAGTGCTAAATTGTACCAAAAGTGATGTTGTTAGATGCTGTTCTTCACCAGTCTATCCAAGTCCCTGTGACCTTCTGGGAGTATTCTTGCACCCCCTCTCCCATCATTGCAAAATCCATCCATGCAATGCTCTGCACTAGCTGAAAGAATGCTGGTATTTTGTTCTGAGCTATCTGCACAAATCCTTCACACATTTCCCAGTGTTTAATCTGTCACCATTCCACCAGATGGTCTGTAGCTCCTTGAATTCTAATACGGTCCTCCTCATAATTTGCATACCTTCAAGTAGTTGGGAAGAGTGAGGAGATGCAATAGGAACTAGATGGTACGGTTCTGAGGGTACAAGATCAATGGTTGTACATTGATCATTGAAAGTGCAAGGCAGGTTGAGAAAGTAGACATCAAAGTATCATCATCCTGGGCTTTATTAACAGGGACGTAACTACCATATAAATCATATGAACCATCATAAAATATTGCTTTGGTCTCAACATAAGTAGAGGGTCAAATTCTGGGTGCCAATCTCTAGGAAAGATACAAACGCTTTAGAGAAGATACAGAACAGATTGACCAATGTGACTGCAGGGAGGAAGACTGGAGAAACAGGTTCTTCTCTGTGGAACAAGAGATCTGATAAAGATATTTAAAATCATGAAGTGTATAGGCAGAGTTAAAGGAGATAAATATGTTCCCATTGGCAGAGGGGTCAAGAGCTAGGAGACACTTAAGGACCAAAACAACCAAAGGATGGCAGAGTGGTGCAGCTGTTAATGCTGTTGCCTCACAGCTCTAGTGGCCTGGGTTCAAACCTGGCCTCCCATGCAGTCAATGTTCAGTTTGCATGTTCTTCTTGTAAATGTGCACATTTTCTCTGGGTGCTCTAGTTTCCTCTAACACCCCAAAGATGTGCAGGTCAGTAAATTGCACCAGGTGAATCAGTGAGTTGATGGGAATGAGGAGGGGATAAAAATTGAATTAGTACAATTTAATGGTTGGCTGGGACTCAGTACCCGTTTCCATAAGGTACAGCTCTATGACATGAAGAAATCATTTTTTACACGCACGCACACTCTCTTACGCATACACATGCACACACACATGCATAAAGTGATTATGGTCTGGAATGAACTAGCAGGGACAGCAGTAGGGGAGAATTGGGGAGAATTCATTTGTAATGTTCAAAATAATTATCTAAATGTTTACAGTGCTCTGGGGAGAGGGCTAAGAAGCATTGATTTTATCTAAAAAACAGTGCTGATTCAATAGGTCAAATCACTTCCATGCGTGCTGTAGCCATTCTGCACTTCAATACCAGAGTGGACAAGGGGCCCTCCTAATATAGGGCCTATGGGAACTCAGCTGGAATCAAACACAGGGCTGCCAACATTGGGTGAGAGTTGGGAGTGAGAATTGCGAGAGACCAAGCCCGAGGGAGCGTAGTGACCGGGGGGGGGGGGGGGCGGAGGAGGAGGGGGAAGGGGTGTTCCCCCCTCCCATTGGTACGGGGCTTTTGCATTTTTCAGCTTGAAATTGTGCAATATGGTGCATACTCTAGCGAGTCTTTTAACTTACACTTGAATGCAATATATATGCTTTAAAGTGGATTAGCTATGAATAAGAGACTAAATTACATTCCTAATTACATTCCACAGTAGAGCCCAGGCTCTGATCAACACGTGAGCACATGACTGATCTTAGTATATTCATGTATGGAAATCAGATTATAATCAAACACGGCCCATGTTGACCAATCTGGGGTCTCACTGCACACTGGGTACTACTCCTGACCCTGACTCCAGTTGCATACCTTCTCTCATTACTGACCCTGAGTCCAGCCTTATACCTGCCCCCCCCCCCCCCCATTATACCCTGATCATAGCTGCTTACCTGCTTAGGTTCCCAGTGCTGACACTCCCCTGGTCCCAGCTTTGACTGCACACCTAGTACTATTCCAGACCTTGACTCTGATGCACACTTGGCCTTGCTCCTAGCCCCTCTGCACTCACAATATATCTGGCCCTCACATAAAGCCCCATTTCTGACCCCCTGGACTTAACCTATTACGTTCAAGTCCACAGGTGCTTATCTAATGCAGTAATCTTTTATGGGGCACTTCACAGACCAAATTATCTATAACAAAATTGCTACATCCATTGGCTTCCTTGTTATCTAACATGCTAGTTACTTTTGTCAAAGAAGTCATCAATTAGTTGAACACAATTTTCTCATCCATAAAATTATACTCACTCAGCTGTATAAGTATTCTGTTACCATTTCTTTTATTTTCCTAACAAACTGTCCTGAAGTCATTTTCACCCCCATTATTTTCAGTATTTTGCTGTCTTCCTCTCAGCAGGAACATTTTTTCCTGCAGTTACAGTAAGTGAAAATCTAGCAGGCAAGCAGGGTGCTTTCTCCAACCACTCCCATTTGAAGTCCACTATCTTTCACCGTTTCTACCCAGTGCTTGGTACTTACTTCCAGCAACCATTGGTTGTCTTCCAGGATGCACCGAGCCGCAGCCTGATCCATGCTGGTCACCTGGGTGAATTTGGCCCAGAGACTCTCATGGCAGCGGCTCAACGCTTCCGATGCCTCCGATGGCCCAGACTCTTGCACTGAGGCTACTCCATGGCCGGAGTTGCAGTGGAGCGACTCGCCAGCCAGCAAACACTCGCCATCCCAGCTCTCCGTCTGCACATGTCCCCGCCGCTGCTTCTGCTTCCAACTCCCGTGGCCCATGCAGTTGTTATTAGTTTTGAAATTTTCGTTGATCACAGAATTTCTCACGACAGAGCGCGGGAAATTTGTGATCAGCATGAGAATTTGGCAAAATGCGTGATTCTCACGCTCAATGCATGGGAGTTGGCAGCCCTGTGTCTATAATCCCACTATCTCCCCCTCTCTCGCCCCATCTCCCCTCCTCTATCTCTCCCCCTCTCTCTCTCCCCCCTCTCTCTCTCCCCCTCTCTATCTCTCCCCTCTCTCTCTCTCTCTCTCTCTTTCTCTCCCCGTCTCTCTCTCCTTCCCACTTCACTCTCCCTCCCTCTTCTGCTCTCTCCTCCTCTCTCCCCTCCCTCTCTCTCTCCCCCCTCTCTCACTGCTCTCTCTCCCTCTCTGTCTCTCCCTCTCTCTCTCTCACCCCTCTCTCTCTCTTCCCCTCTCTCTGTTCCCCCTCTCTCTCCTCTCTCCATCTCTCTCCTCCCTCCCACTTCATTCTCCCTCCTCTCCGTTTCTCTCCCTCTCACCCTCTCTCCCCTCCCTCTCTCTCTCTCCCTCTCTCTCTCCTCTCCCCCTCCACCCCCTCTCTCTCCCCTTCCTCTCTTCTCTCTCCCCCTCTCTCTCCTCTCTTCCCCTCTCTCTCCATTCTCTCTCCCCCCATCTTTCTCCCCCTCTCCCTCTCCCTCTCTCTCTCTTCCCCCTCTCCCCTCACCGCACTCTCCCCCCTCTCTCTCGCCTCTCTCTCCTTTCTCTCTTCCCCCTCTCTCCCTCCACCTCACTGTCCCCCCTCTCTCCTCTCTCTCTCCACCCTCCCCTTCCCTCTCCTCTCCCCTCTCTTTCCCCTAACTCTCTCCCCCTCTTTACCCCCTCCCCCCTTCTCTCCCTCTCCCCCTCTTCCCCCTCTCGCTCTCTCTTTCTCCCTCTTTCTCTATCTCCCCCTCTCTCTTTCTCCCTCCTTCTCTATCTCCACCTCTCTCTCTCTCCCCCCCTCATGCTCTCTCTCCACACTCTCTCCCTCTCTCTCTCCTCCCCTCTTCCCCTCTCTCTCTCTCTCTTCCTCTCTCCCCCTCTCTCCACATCTCTCCCCCATTTCTCCCCCATTTCTCCCTCCCACCTCACTTGCTCTTTACCCTCTCTCTCCCCTCTCTTTCTCTTCTGTCTCTATCTCCTCTTTCTCTTTGCCCCCTCTCTCCTCTTTCCCTGGTTCTCTCTCCCCCCCCCTCCCCCTTCTCTCCTCCCTCTCTCTCCCTCTCCACCCCCTCTCCTCTCCCATCTTTCTTCCCCTCCCTCTCTTCCTTTCTCCCCCCCTCTCTTCTCCCCCTCTCTCCCCCCCTCTCTTTCCCCCTCTCACTCTCCCCTCTCCCTTCCCCTCTCTCCCTCCCCCTCTCTCTCTTCCCCTCTCTCCCACCTCTCTCTCCCTCTCTCTTCCCCCTTCCCTCTCTCTCCCACTGTCTCCCTGTCTCCCCCCCTCTCTCTCTCTCCACCTCCCTTTGAGAGTCCTATGTCCCTTCGGCACAGAGACTCTCGCGGCAGCGGCGCAACGCCTCCGACGGCCCGGGACTTTTGCACTGGGGCTGCTCTATGGCCAGAGCTGCAGCGAGCGACTCGCCAGCCCCGCAAACACTCACCAGCCCCGCAAACTCTCACCAGCCCGGCAAACACTCGCCAGCCGCGGCTCCCCGCATCTGTCCCCGCCCGCTGCTTCCATCCCTCCCTCAGCCCCAGCTCTCCAACACCCGCGGCCCATGCAGTTTATAGGAGTTTTGAAATTTTCGTTGATCACAGAATTTCTCACCACAGAGGGTGAGACATTTGTGATCAGCGTGAGAGCGTGAGAATTTCCCAAAATGCGTTATTCTCACGCTCAAAGGTGAGAGTTGGCAGCCCTGCAAACATAAATCTAGAGTCACTATGAAAACATACCAGAAGACAGGAGAAAATGTGGTACCCAGATTGAGTAAAATTGAATGATAAAATTATCCCCCCGTGAATCACTTACCCTCAGACAGAGATGCAGCACTGTGCCTTCCCTAAAGATTTTCTGCCAGGTTTTGACTACTTCAGGCTGGAAGGACTTTATGATGTACGTCTGCCCAGTTTTCAGCACATCCTCTTCAGACCAAGTGCAGCACACTTTCATAGCCTTGCGAAGACCCCCATCCATTTCCTCCCTTGAGAGAACATGAATCATGGCCGTCAGGCCACGCTGGAGACCAGGAGGACATGCTCCGTGTCCAGATTCACCAACGAACTCTCCTCCAGTTGGTAGACGGTCACCTCCTCACCAGCTACACAGGTGACAGCAGGTTCTTGAGTATGTTATTGACTGAACAGCCAGGGTCACATTAATACCTTTACGGTCTCAACCCGAGCATCGCCCATTCCTTCTCTCCAGAGATGCTGCCTGTCCGCTGAGTTACTCCAGCTTTTTGTGTCTATCTTTAGTTTAAACCAACATCTGCAGTTCCTTTCTACACATGCCTTTAGTTTAGTTTGTTCTTATTAGTTTAGATTAGTTTAGTTTAGCGATACAGCATGGAAACAGGCCCTTCGGCCCACCGCGTCCGTGCAGACCAGTGACCACCCATACACAAGTGCTATCCTACACACTAGGGACAATTTACAGAAGCCAATTAACCTACAAACCTGCACATCTTTGGAGTGTGGGAGGACAGCGAAGACCAGGATAAAGCCCACGCTGTCACAGGGAGAACGTACAAACTCCGTATAGACAGCACCCATAGTCAGATCAAACCCGGGTCTCTGGCGCTGTAAGTCAGCAACTCTATTGCTATGTTGCTGTGCCGCCTGATCTGACAACTTTCACAAGATTACTGTGCTCAAAAATAGGTATAAACTGACAATCAGCTTAGCTAATCTGCGCACTAACAACTATACTCTTTTGAGAGTTGCTTACTGGAAAATAAAATTATCCAATACACCCACCAATGCTGCTGATTGGTTGAAACACTAACCTGGACGTCCCAACTTTAGCCAATGCAAACTGTTTTCTTTCAAAATGACTCCCACATTCCCAATAGAAATGGGAACATAAAAAGGAGAAAACAAATAAGAAAAGGAAGTATCAAATATTGTTTCAAAGAGAAGTTAAGAGCAATGTCAGAATAGGTCAGAGAGAATAAGTAAGAATAAACATTAAAAAGAGAACAAGAACCAGAATGGGTGTGAGAGAATTATGGCTCAATGGACATTTTAATCAAATAGAATACCCCAAACATCTACAGCACATACGCAGAGGCCTTTGTGCTATTGTGCTTTTACTGGCTCTTTGCTCTTCAATTAGGCCCATTCAGCCACACCCCGCAGAACTGGAAATGTTGCCCTTTTCAAATAAATATCCTATCCGCTTGTTAAAGTTTAGAGGATGCAAATGCTTCAAGATCACACCTAAGAATCTTCTCTATGTCAACAACTCTGCAGAACACCTCTTGGGACTCAAGGACTAGACGATACCCTGTTTCGTAAGATCGTAAGGTAGGAGAAGGATTAGGCCATTTGGACCATTAAGTCTTCTCTGCCATTCAATCATGGCTGATCTAACTCTCCCTCCTAACCCCATTCTCCTGCCTTCTCCCCATAACTGACACCTGCACTAATCAAGAATCTATCTATCTCTGCCTTAAAAAAAATCCACTGATTTGGCCTCCAGAGCCTTCTGTGGCAAAGAATTCCACAGATTCACCCCCTCTGACTAAAGAAATGTCTCCTCATCTCCTTCCTAAAACAACGAAATTCAATTCTGAGGCAATGACCTCTAGTCCTACTCTCTCCTACTCAATAGACAATAGACAATAGGTGCAGGAGTAGGCCATTCGGCCCTTCGAGCCAGCACTGCCATTCAATGTGATCATGGCTGATCATCCACAATCAGTACCCTGTTCCTGCCTTCTCCCCATATCCCCTGACTCCGCTATCTTTAAGAGCCCTATCAAGCTCTCTCTTGAAAGTATCCAGAGAACTGGCCTCCACCGCCATCTGAGGCAGAGAATTCCACAGACTCACAACTCTCTGTGAGAAAAAGTGTTTCCTCATCTCCGTTCTAAATGGCTTACCCCTTATTCTTAAACTGTGGCCCCTGGTTCGGGACTCCCCCAACATCGGGAACATGTTTCCTGCCTCTAGCGTGTCCAAACCCTTAATAATCTTATATGTTTCAATAAGATACCCTTTCATCCTTCTAACGCCCAGAGTATACAAGCCTAGCCGCTCCATTCTCTCAGCATATGACAGTCCCGCCATCCCGGGAATTAACCTTTTAAATCTATGCTGCACTCCCTCAATAGCAAGAATGTCCTTCCTAAAATTAGGGGACCAAAACTGCACACAATACTCCAGGTGTGGTCTCACTAGGGCCCTGTACAATTGCAGAAGGACCTCTTTGCACCTATACTCAACTCCTCTTGTTATAAAGGCCAAGATGCCATTCGCTTTCTTCACTGCCTTCTGTACCTGCATGCTTACTTTCATTGACCGATGAACAAGGACCCCCAGATACTGTTGTACTTCCCCTTTTCCCAATTTGACACCATTTAGATAATAATCTGTCTTCCTGTTTTTGCTACCAAAGTGGATAATCTCACATTTATCCACATTAAACTGCATCTGCCATGCATCTGCCCACTCGCCCAACTTGCCCAAGTCACCCTGCATTCTCATAGCATCCTCCTCACAGTTCATATTGCCACCCAGCTTTGTGTCATCTGCAAATTTGCTAATGTTACTTTGAATCCCTTCATCTAAATCATTGATGTATATAGTAAATAGCTGCGGTCCCAGCACCGAGCCTTGTGGTACCCCACTAGTACTGCCTGCCATTCTGAAAGGGACGTGTAAATCCCTAATCTTTGTTCCCTGTCTACCAACCAATTTTCTATCCATGTCAGCACTCTACCCCCAATAACATGTGCCCTAATTTTGGCCACTAATCTCCTATGTGGGACCTTATCAAATGCTTTCTGAAAGTCCAGGTACACTACATCCACTGGCTCCCCCTTGTCCATTTTCCTAGTTACATCCGCAAAAAAATCCAGAAGATTAGTCAAGCATGATTTTCCCTTCATAAATGCATGCTGACTCAGACCGATCCTGTTACAGCTATCCAACTGTGCCGCTATATAATCTTTCATGATTGACTCCAGCATCTTCCCCACCACCGATGTCTGGCTAATTCACTTGTGGAAACATCTTCTCCACATCCACTTTATCCAAGCCTTTCACTTTTCTGTATGTTTCAATGAGGTCCCTCCTCATTCTTCTAAACTCAAGCGAGTATAGGCCCAGTGCTGACAAACGTTCATCATAGGTTAATCTATTCATTCCTGAGATCATTCTTGTAAACCTCCAGTGGACCCGTTCCAGTGCCTGCACATCCTTCCTCAGATATGGTGCCCAAAATTGTTCACAATATTCCAAATGAGGACTGACCAGCGCCTTATAGAGCCTCAGCGTTACATCCGTTTCATTTTGGAGACGGCTGCACGGAAGCCTGTGGTTCAATTTGAAGACATCCACAATTATTCTTCCCATCCCCAGCCTACTACCAACGTTAAAGGCAAACAGTGAAAAAAAAAATCATAGAAATTACCAAAGAGATCAACTGGAGTGAATGGTATTGTTTGGGCAAGCCTCATTAAATTATTTCTTTCAACAGCTGCAAGAAAAAAAATCAACAGAATTTTAGTTTTAACAATCTTTATAAATAATTTATCACAGTATTTAATTTTAGTTAAGAGATACAGCATGGGAACAGGCTCTTCAGTGCACTGAATCCATGCCAACCATCGATCACCCATTCACACCAGTTCTATGTTACCTCACTTTCTCATTCACTCTTTACACATTAGGGGCAATTTTACCAAGGTCAATTAACCTACAAACCAGCATGTCTGGGATGTGGGAGGAAACCAGAGCACCCAGAAGAAACCCACACGATCACAGGGAGTACCTGCAAAGTCCACAGAGACAGCACCAGAGGTCGGGATTGAACCAGAATTATGGCATTGTTCTACCCTAAATCACTCCAAACATATGTACTTTTCAATATGGTGGCAAGCATTGGTTTTTTTTGCCTTAGAGTCTTTAAAATGGCAATTCATCACCATCCCTTTTTGTAAGCACTTTGCAGTTAATCCTTTAGTGAGATCAAGGAATCAGACAGATAGAAACAAGTGTAGTGGGGGGGGGGGGGGGGGGATCAGCACTTTGCTATTTTAATGCTTCCATATTACATACTTTCACTTTCACATACTTAAAACTCATTTGTAATCAAACAGCACCTATACATTGAAAACAATTTGGGTTTATAGACTGTGACTGGCAGCCTTTGGTAGAATTGTTGCCAGATAGCCTGGATGTGGCTGTGATGTTTAGTTGATAAAATAAAGCTGTGTTTAACCTGAGCTGTTAATTCAACTGGCTGATGGATGGGAAATGCCAGAAGAAAATAATAATGCTGTAAAAATTCAGCATGACCTTCACGTTTCTGGCCTTATCCAACCTTTGCAGTGTTATTTCTTCCCTTAGTTCTGTCCCAATAAATGTCTGGGTCACAGCTTTTTTTTTTAACATGCTACACAACCTTCTTCTTGTGAACTTTTAAAATGTAGTTTTCAAAAAATTAACTAAACAAAAGCAGAGCTGAAAGGATTTGACGCTAAAGACAATGCTGAATTAGTATAACTGATCCTCAACTGAGCTGCACTGACACATCCTGGAAAATTATGTTGATGGCACATTGTCAGACTGCACAATCCAAATTGCAGTTCCAAGAAAAGATATCATGCAGCAGCCAGGCATTGTGGAATGGTAGGATGTTGATGCAAAATCTCTAAGGAAGACATTAAAAAATATTAAATTGAATATTTATCTCATTGTAAAATTAGGTTAAACATTTGGTTGCATTAATACTCAAATAATGAACTGGAAATTTGAATCATTGAGGGGGAAAAATATTAATATCAATGGCTTAGAACTTATTTTTGACCAATTCTTCAGAAGCCAATGGAAAGATCACTCTTGCAAGTCCATCTACAGTTTAATCTACAATTAGAGAGGGAGAAGGGAAAATCGGAAGTGTCAGTATTACAATTGAACAAAGGGGACTATGGAGCCATGAGGGAGGAGCTGGCCAAAGTTGACTGGAAAGATACCCTACCAGGGATGCCAGTGGAACAACAATGGCAGGTATTTCTGGGAATAATTCAGAAGGTGCAGGAACAGTTCATTCCAAAGAGGAAGAAAGATTCCAAGGGGAGTAAGGGGTGACCGTGGCTGACAAGGGAAGTCAGGGACAGTATAAAAATAAAAGAGAAGTATAACACAGCAAAGATGAGCGGGAGGCCAGAGGATTGGGAAACTTTTAAAGAGCAACAGAGGAAAACTAAAAAGGCAATACGGGGAGAAAAGATGAGGTAAGAAGGTAAGCTCGCCAAGAATATAAAGGAGGATAGTAAAAGCTTCTTTAGTCATGTGAAGAGGAAAACATTAGTTAAGACCAAAGTTGGACCCTTAAAGACTGAAACAGGTGAATTTATTATGGGGAACAAGGAAATGGCAGATGAGTTGAACAGGTACTTTGGATCCGTCTTCACCAAGGAAGACACAAACAATCTCCCTGATGTACTAGTGACCAGATGATCTAGGGTGATGGAGGAACTGAAGGAAATTCACATTAGGCAGAAAATGGTGTTGGGTAGACTGAGAGAGACTGAGAGAGTTGGGTAGACAGAGAGAAAACAGAATTATAGACCAGTTAGCATGACATCAGTGGTGGGGTAGATGCTGGAGTCAATTATAAAAGATGAAATAGCAGCACATTTGGAAGCTGTAACAGGATCGGTCCGAGTCAGCATGGATTTACGAAGGGGAAATCATGCTTAACTAATCTTTTGGAATTTTTTGAGGATGTAACTAGGAAAATTGACAAGGGAGAGCCAGTGGATGTAGTGTACCTGGATTTTCAGAAAGCATTTGATAAGGTCCCACATAGGAAATTCTTGGGCAAAATTAGAGCACATGGTATTGGGGGCAGGGTACTGACATGGATAGAAAATTGGTTGGCAGACAGGAAACAAAGAGTAGGGAATAACGGGTCCCTTTCAGAATGGCAGGCAGTGACTAGTGGCGTATCGCAAGGCTCGGTGCTGGGACCGCAGCTATTTACAATATACATTGTAAGTTTGTACATTCTCCCTGTGACCAAGTGGATTTTCTCAGGGTGCTCCCATTTTCTCCCTCATTCATAGGTTTGTAGGTTCAATGACATATACAAGTACATTTTTCTCCAGAACAGTGGCACAGCGGTAGGGTTGCTGCCTTACAGTGCCAGAGACCCGGGTTCAATCTTAATTAAGGGTGCTGCATGTACACAGTTTGTACGTTCTCCTTGTGAACAGCAGGGGTTTTCTTCGGGAGCTCAGGTTTCCACCCATACTCCAAAGACTCGCTGGTCAGCACGGATTCCACGGGCCAAAGTGCCTGTTTCCCCACTGCGTCTCTAAACTAAGCTAAGCTAAACTGTTCCAATGTCCCTTGAATCTAAATTCTTCCTGGTTGCACCCTTACATCCTTGCAATCTGTTGGTCTGCTCTGCTATTCCCACACTCACTAGCACGTGGCCCAAGAGGTCATCCAGCGGTTACTGCCTTGAGGTCCTGCTTTTTAATATACTAACTCATTAAGATCATCTTTAGACTTTAAACTTTAGACATACAGCGTAGAATCAGGTCCTTCGGCCCACCAGACTAGTGATTACCCCATACACTAACACTATCCAACACACCAGGGACAATTTACAACTTTACTGAAACCTATTAACCTACAAACCCATACATATCTTTGGAGTTTGGGAGGAAACCAGAGCACCTGGAGAAAACCCAAGCAGTTCACAAGGAGAACATACAAACTCCATGCAGACAGTACCTGTAGTTATTCATCTCTTGAATGAATATATTAGTTAGGGCTGAATCCGGCTCTCTGGTGCTGTAAGGCAGCAACTCTACCACTGCGCCATATTACCGCCCTATTTGCAGGACCTCATAATTTTCTGTACCATCAGCACTGCAGTAGCTCAAGTAGGCAGCTCACCACTGCCTTCTCAAGAACAATTAGGGACAGGCTTAGGCTGCAAAGCTCACATCTTTAGACTTTAGACTTGAGAGATACAACACGGAAACAGGCCCTTCAGCTCACTGGGTCCGTGCCATCCAGCAATCACCCCATACACTAGCACTATCCTACACACTAGGGCCAATATGCAATTTTACTGAAGCCAATTAACCTACACACCTGTACGTCTTTGGAGTGTGGGAGGAAACTGGAGCACCCGAAGAAAACCTACGCGGTCACAGGGAGAACTTACAAACACCGTACAGACAGCACCCATAGTCATTCATCTCTTGAATTAATATATTTAAAAAATCCTGCACCATTATTTATGATGGGTATTTGAATAACATTAATCCTTCAACCAAAAGTGATTATGTGGTTACAATTATTTATTTGTTTTTTGGAGCTCGCTGCATGCATATTCGCTACATTCTCATAATGCCTATATTTCATTGGGTTTAATCATTTCAGGATCTTCTGTGATTTTAATAAGGAGTGGAGAATTCACTGACTTTTTTTCTTTTCTCAATTATGTTATATATCCATCTTTAAAGATACTGAAATAGGTACTACTCAAAAGTGAGAGTTGCAAAGGACATCATATGCTTGATCACCAATTGTATAATACAACATGCAGGTACACAATAAGTTATTTGGCTAGCATTAAGCAGTAGCTATTGTGTTATTAAATACAGCATTAATTCACGAACTTTGTGCAAAATAAACACTGATGACCTTATTTGGTGAATTTGGAACAGATAATGTGACTTCATGAATTGTGTTCCCTCTCTCCTTACCAGAATAATGATAGTTCAGATCCTGAGATGTTTTAAACGAGGTACCGTATCCTGAAATAAAATAAATTTAGGTGATCAATAAAAACAAGATTGAAACATGTTCTTGAAGATTCTTCTTAAGTTTTTTTTTTTAATCTTGCTTCTTTTTCCAGTCAATTCCAGTTGTCCCCATTACCACAGCCCCTCCTGCTGAATGCTTTAGTCACACAATTAGTTGACAACTGTTACACCAGACCTTATTTAAAATGGAATAAATGTGCTGCATGAGCTCCAAAACCAGCAGTAAACCAAGTAGTCAGATGATTCTCAATCTCAGCCAGATCCACTATCGGGTTAGTGGTTCCCTGTAATCAGGGTATGTTTTTGTAGGAATGGGGAGAGAGAGAGAGAACAGGTACTGGAGATGTGTAGAGTGAGTTCCAGCAATGATTGAAGTGGAAGCAAGAGGTTCCAACTTTTATCATAATGCCTGGAAAAGCTGCCTGGTGAGGAATGCATGCCAGGGGCGGTAGTGGAGGCAGGTGCAATAGTGGCATTTAAGAGACTTTTAGATAGGCATGTGTATAGGCAGGAAATTAAGGGATATGGATCACGTGCTGCTGTGTATAGGCAGGAAATTAAGGGATATGGATCACGTGCTGGCAGAGGAGATTAAGTTAATCTGACATCATGTTCGACACAGACATTGTGGGCCGAAGGGCCTGTCCCTGTTCTATGTGGTATAAAGAAGCAATCCTGCATCACTGTTATAATAAGGTTTAAAAAAAGTGATTCCATCCAGTAATACCACAACTGTAGAAATCATAATGTTTCTGGAGAGAATTGGCTGATAAAGCACAGACCAATGAGTTTACATCAATCAGCAGGTAGAATGCTTCAATTGGTGTTTATTTTTCATTTAATCTCACTGTATAAACTGGTACAGTTAATAGTGGGAGCAACTGCAATATAGTGAGACAAATCAGTGTGCCACATGGTATTGCTTGGGTCTTACAGGGAAAGGGGGAGTTTTAATAATTATAATGGCCAGCAAATGGGAACAGAGATTAGTTTTAAAGAGAAAAAGAGGTTTAGGGAGATGAAGGAATTTAGGAAGGAAACTCCAGAGCTTGGAGAACTCGGCAGCTTAAGGTATGGGTTAAGGCAGGGGTCTCCAAACTATGGCCCGCGGGCCACATCCGGCCCGCCACGAGATTTTATCCGGCCCGCAGCAAGCTCTTAACACGTTCCGTGCGGTGGGCTATTTAGCAGGTTCTGTGGTAGCGCACCTTTAGAGATACAGCATGGAAACAGGCCCTTCAGCCCATCGAAGCGATGCCCGTACGCACCAGCACTATCCTACAAACACTTGGGATAAATTCAATTAACCTGCGAGGAGTGTGGGAGGAAATCAGAGCATCCGGAGAAAACCCACGCAGGTACAAACTCTGTACAGACAGCACCCGTAGTCAGGATGGAACCCGGGTCTCTGGCGCTGTGAGGCAGCAACTCTACCACTGCTCCTGTGTTGCAAAGATAAGTTGTGCGGGGTGGTAGCGTGGGATAGGGAGTGGGGGGAGGGGGTGAGCTAGTTGGCGGCAGGGTCGGCCAGGGTCGGTGTGTAGAGGTCTCCCCCCGTGAGCATTACCCGTGAACAGTTCCCGCTCCGGGGCGCCACACTGACCTGGACCCTTTGACCGGGTCTCCGCCGACGCGTGCCGGCGCGGCCAGGGGAATCCTCCCTCCCTCATTCTCTCTCTCTCTCTCTCTCTCTCTCTCTCTCCCCTCCCCCTCTCTCTGTCTCCCTCTCTCTCGCCAGCCCTGCGGAGATCAGCGGATTGGTAGCCGGCTCTTTGTTAATATGCCTGAGGTGTGATCACAGTGCGTGTGAGAGGGTGAAAGAGAAATAGAGAGAGTATGAGAGAGCCTGTATGTGTGAGGTTGTGTGTCTGTGTCTGTCTGTCTGTGTGTGCGCGTGTCTGTGTGTGTGTGTGTGTGTCTGTGTCTGTGTGTCTGTGTGTGTGTGTCAGTGTGCGGGTCTATGTGTCTGTGTGTGTTTCGGTATGTGGGAGTCTACGTGAGCGTTTCTATGTGTGTGTGAGTGTGTGTGTGTGTATGTGTGTCTGTTTCGGTATGTGGGAGTGTGCGTGTGCGTGTGCGTGTGTGTGTATGTGTGTCTGTTTCGGTATGTGGGAGTGTGCGTGTGCGTGTGTGTGTTTTCTTTATTTTTCCCTACTGCCTGCAAATATGTGGCAAATATATAATGTGGCCCTCATGCTGAAAAGTTTGGAGGCCCCTGGCTTAAGGTATGATCAGAGAGATTTAAAAGACAAGACAAGAACTATTACTTACCATCAATAATGCATGAATTTAACCTATATTGGGTGGAAGGAAAACAAACAGTGACACAGTGAAGCTAAATTAACAACTCAATTACTCAGTTTCACATAAAGAAAACCTTCAGAGTTCTTTACAGTTTGTAGGGAAAATCCTTTTTAGAATGCCTTGGAATGTAGTTTCACTATCAAATTCTGAGATATTAAAAATAAAATGATACATTCCAAGATAGAAAGTACCATATCAAGATAACATTGGATCTCTCTCTCCCTCTGTCCTACCCCTCCATCCCCTCAAGCCCCCCACTGCACCTCCAACAAAATATTGTCAGCAAAGTTGGAATAGCTCTAAGAATTTTTTATTCTACAGTAATCTAGTTTTTATTATGAAAAGCAATTGCATCACCAACAGTAATTACTAGAGCCAGGATGTTTAGGCACTAAAAACTCTGAAATAGGCAGGCAAAAAGGCATAATAAAATTACAAAAAAAGCACGAAAAAGGCATTTATTGACAAAAAAGGCATAACAAGGCATTCATTCCCAGCACCAAAATATGGTTTAAAATGATAATATAAAGGTATATTACATTCAATGACCAAAGTTACCTGGTTGCACATAATTACTAGCATTTGTTTCATATTATTTGGTGTTAAACTATGCCGTCTGTCAGACAGAATATGCTTCAGTTGTGAAAATCTTATTTCTACCTCAGCTGAGGTCACTGGTGCATACCCGAAACAAGCTACAGACTCTATATTAATGTCGATATCTTGTATATTACAACTACCTTTGAGAACTTTAGCTATGTTTTCTATTTCTTCAAGATCTTTGTTAGCTAAAATCACTCTCTCACATTTTCCTTGTATGTCTTTACCTACATCGCCAGGAAATTTACGAATATCGTCAGTTACTTTGTTGAAAACCTGCAAGTTATACACTAATGTTTCGCGACATTTCTCAAGGGAAGTGATAGCTTGTGGGAAGTTTGCAAAATTGGAAGCAACAAATGAAAGATTGAAGTGCAGGGACTTCTTCTGCATGATTTCACTGACGATCCTGACTGCAGCAGATTCTTCTCCTTCAAAACAGTTGAGACGATTTATTTTATCTTTTTAAAATTTGCAGTATAGTAGAGCACAGCAGAGAGCCATGTACCCCACCAAGTCAAAACAGGCTGAGGAAGTAGCGGAATCTTGGGTGCTATTTCCTTGAACAACTGCACACGTGACGGTGCTTTGAGGAAGATTTTCTTGACATTGGAAACTAGGCGATCGACATTTGAAAACAATCTATGTATGTGCTTGGCAATTCAATGAAGTCCTTGAGCTAAGCATATCAAATGCAACATTTTGGGGAATAAAACTTTAAGTCACAAACAGAAGAACATTCTCGTGTTTTATACCTTCTGGCCAAAGTACAGCAAGTGAAGCTGTAAACAACTGTGCAATAGTTGAGCTGTTTGACTTCCCCAATACTTCCAAATACTCCTTTGACGGTTGACCTGCCTCCAGTGTGCCGGTGACCACATTGGCAACATATCGCCCCACAGCATCGGTTGTCTCGTCTATTGAGATCCATATTTTGTGGCATGCAACTTCATCTCTAACTTTCTGCACAACAATCTTGAAGTTGCTGTCAACATAATTTGTCCATAATGATGACTTGCTTGGTTTCTGTTCCTCTAAAAAACCTCTGAGAGATTTGTTTTCCAATCTCCACAGTGGAATTCCAGCATCAATGAATGCCTTGCACAGATCACTTGAAAACTTAGATTTGTGACTGGAGCCAGCAGTAAATGTAGTGAGGAGACAAGCTTGGGTAGTCTACACCCCAGTGGTATCAACATTGACTTCTCTAATTTTAGATAGCCCTTGTCTTCTCCCTCCTCCCTCTTCCCAGCTCTCCTTCTAGTCCTACTGTCTCCGCCTCTTCCTTTCTTTTTCCCGCCCCCCCCCCACATCAGTCTGATGAAGGGTCTCAACCTGAAACGTCGCCTATTCCTTCTCTTAGATGCTGCCTCACCCGTTGAGTTTCTCCAGCATTTTTTGTCCACCTTCGATTTTTCCAGCATCTGCAGTTCTTTCTTAAATAGATCTTGGAGAAAGCTGAACCAGCGGGCAGCGGCACGAACGAATGAATGAATGAACGACCGACGGTGGTGCCCCCGGCTTCACCCCGGTGGTGGAAGTTTTCTTGTAAGTTATACTATGTTAACATGTTAATAATAACATTAATATTAATGTTTTAACATAGAAAATGTCATTGTAATCACGGTACAACTCGAGAAAATAGCACGACCTATTAGCAAAATGCAAAAAAAGGCTGATTTAGGCACTCGATCATGAAAAAGCCATTATCCTGGTGAAATCATCAAAAAAGGCATGAAAAGGCACATGGCATTTATGGCAAAATCCTGGCTCTAGTAATTACTAACAGTAACAGTCCCACATTACTAACAGCAATTGCATTACTAATAGCAATTACTAACAGTAACAGTCCAACATTACTAACAGTAATTGCAATACTAACAGTAGTAGCCAAAGCAAAAATTAAAACATATACAGTGCATTCAGAAAGTATTCAGACCCCTTCACTTTTTCCACATTTCGTTACGTTACAGCCTCTTTTAAATTGGATTAAATTCTTTTTTTTATCAATCTACACACAATACCCCAGAATGAAGAAGCAAAAGATTTTTACAAAGTAATTAAAAAGAAATAACTGAAATATCACATTTACTTAAGTATTCAGACACTCAAATTTGAGCTTTGGTTCATCCTGTTTCCATTGAGATGTTTCTACAACTTGGTTGGAGTCCAACAGTGGTAAATTAAATCGATTGGACATGATTTGGAAAGGCACACACCTGTTTATAAAAGGTCCCACAGTTGGCAGTGCATGTCAGAGCAAAAACCAAGCCATGAGATGAAGGAATTGTCCGTAGACCTCCGACACAGGATTGTGTCGAGACACAGATCTGGGGAAGTGTATAAAACAATTTCTTCAGCATTGAAGGTCCCGAAGAGCACAGTGGCCTCCGTCATTCTTAAATGGAAGACCTTTGGAACCACCAGGACTCTTCATAGAGCTGGCTGCCTGGCCAAACTGAGCAAATGTGGGGGGAGAAGGGTCTTGGTCAGGGTGGTGACCAAGAACCCGATGGTCACACTGACAGAGCTCCAGAGTTCCTCTGTGTAGATGGGAGAACCTTCCAGAAGGACAACTATATCTGCGCCACTCTACCAATCAGGTCTTCATGGTAGAGTGGCCGGAGGGAAGCCACTCCTCAGTAAAAGGCACATGACAGCCTGCTTGGTGTTTGCCAAAAGGGTGGTTTTCTCTGGTGCTTTGGTTTGATGAAACCAAGATTGAACTCTTTGGCCTGAATGCCAAGCATCACACCTGGAGGAAACCAGGCACCGCTCATCGCCTGGCCAATACCATACCTACGGTGAAGCATGGCAGTGGCAGCATCATGCTGTGGGGATGTTTTTCAGCGGCAGGAACTGGGAGACTAGTCTGGATCGAGGGAAAGATGAACGGAGCAAAGTACACAGAGATCCTTGATGAAAACCTGCTCCAGAGCGTTCTGGACCTCAGACTGGGGCAGAGGTTCACCTTCCAACAGGACAACGACCCTAAGCACACAGCCAAGACAAGTCTCTAATTAAACTTTACCTGTTGATCCCTAACACAATGTTCACAGTGAGAAACAGCTTATCCTGTAACCCATGATAATACAATGGAAAACTATGCTGCAGATGCTGGGATTTGACACAAAGCAGAAAATGCTGGAAAGAGAAACCAGCTAACATTTCATATCATTTCGTCGTCAGAATTAGAGAAGAATGGTAGGTGGAAATACAGGAGAGAGGAGGAGTGGAGAAGATGGGATCATTTCTGCTGGATCCAGCATGAACCCACATCACATCTTCCCCTCTCCTCCCCTTCCTACCTTTTGCAGGACTGCTCACTTCATGATTCCCCAGACCACTCTTTCTTCTCACCTCACGGAACCTCCTCCTCCTCCCCAACCAAGCAGAGGAGATATAAAATCTGTTCATGCACCTATTTTCTGCCACGATCCAAGGACACAGACAACCATTCCTGGTGAAGAAGTGATTTACTTGCACTTTTTGAAATCTAGTGCACTTATGTTCACAATCTTCTCCCCTTCGACATTGAAGAAACAAACACAGATTGGATGACTGCTTTGCAGGGGTAATCCAAAAAGGCCTGATGCACGCAATTTCAATTCTCAATCTCACTTTTTTTCCAGCTATCTCCTCCCCCCTACATTTCAGTCTGCATTATTGCACAGTACTGTGACAATGCATCAGAGTTGATGAGTGATGTAGAAAATAGGGCACCAATGTGCAGTAAACACACAGGTATTGGTCCAAATACTCAGCAGGTCAGGTAGCACTGGAAAAATAGGAAGAGATAACATTTCACATTGTTGATCTTTCTCAAAAGTGGTGAAAGTTATAATGGAGGTTAGAATGGAAATGTCACCTCTTTTCCCACTAATTGTGTCTAACCTCTTCAGAATATTTAGTTTATTCTGTTTTTATATCAAATTGCTTCTGCAACTATTGTTATTTAACAGGGCAATAGAAGTAACTTAGGGGTGGCATGGTGGTGCAGCAGTAGTGTTGCAGCGTTACAGCACCAGAGACCCAGGTTTCATCTTGACTACAGGTGCTGTCGGCATGGAGTTTGTACGTTCTTCCTGTGACATGCATGGGTTTCCCCGTGTGCTCCGGATTCCTCCCACACTCTGTAGTTTTTATCCCACAGCAATAACTACACTTAATGTAGCCACCAAATGAGTGCAGGTGTGCTACACACCAAAGGGACTGTGAAATCGACAGAAGAATTTGTTTTTTTCATGTTATTTATTTTAGTTGTTTATCTTAGACTTTTGCTCTTAGAAAATGTGTGAATGGTGCACTGACTGGTTGGCATTTCTAATTTCGTTGTACATGTTTACATGTTATAATGACAATAAAGTATTCATTCATTCAAGACGTACAGGTTTGTAGGTTAATTGGCTTTGGTAAAATTGTAAATTGTCCCTTTTGTGTGTAGGATAGTGTTAGTGTCCTGGGTTCACTGTTTAGCGTGGACTCGATGGGCCGAAGATCCCGTTTCCCCGCTGTATCTCTTAAACTAAACTTATTGGTATACAGCTGGATTATTGGTTGTGAGTGCGTGCTTGCGATATATTGGCAGGGGTGGTAGATGGGATTGGCTGCAATTTTTTTAATTAAACCCTCGATGCTGAATGGCATCAAAAAAATGTCTTTCTAACTCAACCCATAAGAAGTGGGCACTTAAAAGTGGACAAACTTAAACTACTGAAATACTTACGAGGATTCCCTGCTCAAATTACTCCTATTCTGCCAAAGCAATCCTTCAGCCAAATCCTGAAAATAGAGAAATATTACATTAACTCAGTTTTACACATCAGAATATTTTTTGTTTTCATTCTGCCTCTCTTCACTGGTCAGAAGTTGCCATGGAGAAATAAAGCAGTTTGCACAGCACCGGACTAGTGGCAGGATCCAGCCAACCCACAAATCAGCAGGTTTGAAAATAACACGATACATAAAATGTTAGGCTTGCTTCCATCAACAACTGTTGAATAAACTGTAATAAAGTTGAGAATGCATAGATGTCAACAAAAGTGCAATACTCTGAATGTTGAATACTTTATGTTGAATTATTTTGTATAAATATGCACATCCAAGAAAGCAAACAATTATAGTTGTGTAGGAAGGAACTACAGATACTGGTATGCACTGAAGATGGACACAAAATGCTGGAGTAACTCAGTGGGACAGGCAGCATCTCTGGAGAGAAGGAATGGGTGCCATTTCAGGTTGAGATTCTCCTTCAGACTAATTTATATATAGTTATACAATATATAGTTAACAACTAGACTAAAAGCTGTGTCCCACGGTACAAGTTCATTCCAAGAGCTCTCCCGAGTTTTAAAAAAATCAACCTCGTCGTAAGCACGGAGAATGAACATAGCGTGTACGTCGGAGCTCGGGGACGTCTCTTAGCGCTAACGGCAGGTCCTCGGGAAGACTCGCTAATGGCAGGTAAGCACGGGAAGACTCGTGAAGATTTTTCAACATGATGAAATATGTCCACGAGAGCCCCGAGTACCGACGAGTGGCCATTACCGTAAATCTCTGAGTTCGAATCAGGGCAAACTCGGGAGAACTCTTGGAATGAACTCGTACCATGGGACAGGGGTTTAAGTGGGACCCGTTGGGTCCCAGCATCACATGGGAGGGCTGGTTCCCCCAACGCAATATTCCACCTCTCCACCAATTCCAATATTGGTGGCCAGTGGGAGGCTTTCTGGAGCGCTAGTATGGGTGTTCTGGGCTAAAGGGACTGGTTTCCAGAGGGCTAGTATGGACATTGTGGGCCGAATGGATTCTTGGGCTGGCAGCTCAGTCACTCAAGCCTGTTCTGCTGGCAGCTCACTCACTCACTGCTGGTGGGTTGGCAGTTGACACACGGCTATTCCTTGAAATTCAATTTCAAGCAGGGTGCAAGGCCACCAAATTCAAGTGCAGTTTCTTACCACTTCAAGCAGGGTGCAAGGCCACCAAATTCAAGCGCAGTTTCATACCATTTCAAGCAGGGTGCAAGGCCACTAACGACAGTGAGTCGTGACCTCTCCCTCCTCCATCTTGCAGAGACTGTGCCATGCCCACACTTCTGGGTTTTATAGTCCCTCCCCCCCCCTCCCACCAGAAGGGGCGTGGCCTTCATGGAGAGAATCTCAACATTTTTAATACACTAATAACTCTTTTATTTTTCATCGATGGGAAAAATCCTCTTGTCCTGCGCAGCGGAGGGAGACTCTGAGTAAGATGGCCAAAAATCAGAACCATAAGTGGCAGCGATTTTTCTAAAATCAATATACAGAACAACAGGAAGTGGTCAAGATCAGACTTTTAGTAATATAGATTATAGTTGCTGCCACTTTGTTTGTTCCTCTAATCCAGGAGTCGGCAACATACGGCCCCCGGGCCGAATGCAGCCCGTAACCCAAAATGATCCGGCCCGCAGGTGTATTTATTTCAGTAATTATCCGTCCCGCAGGCTTCCGTCATCTCCGGTACCTCCCGGGCCCGAGGCCGCGGCGCCCAAGCGCGGTGATGCAAGGACGCAAGGAGGCCTGCGCTGGCGGCCGCAATGGCAGCGCCACGTGCCAAGCAGCAGCGAGTGCCGAGCGCTGGCTGTAGCGCATCCTGCGCAAAGCTGCCGACACGGCCGCGCACCTTCTGTGTCTGGGTTTCCCGGCTCAATAGTGAGTGAGTGTGAGTATTTGAGCAACCACCTTCAGGACAGAGCCAAGGCAAAGGTCTGTAGGTACGCCATGTTCATGAGTGCCCGTAACGTAAAGCGCCAGTGCTCCGGGTGGGGTCATCGAAGGGGCAGGATCTATGTGAACACGTGATTTGATGCCTGCCATCCGGGGCGGGATACATCTGTACACGTGATGGATGTGGCTTGCCATCCGCTCACAGACATGCGTCCTGGCCCCTATGCAGAACAAGGTTGCCGACCCCTGATCTAATCAATACCATGCTCTTTGGCTGTCAAATTAGTTAAATGTTTGGATACACGATCTACTTCCATGTGCCACTACAGACAGAGGACTGAGTACCTTGGCCAGTCCAGCAAACCATCCTGTAACTCTGGTCAAATGCCTGGGCAAGACGGGGACCACAATGGAAGTGTTGGCTTCTGTTACACGTGCTCAGTTAGTAGGCACTAATGACCGTGGATATCACGGTTTACATTAGATCAAATGGTCTCACTTCAATTTAGCAATCTCTCTTCCAAACAGGTTGGAGTGATAGAGATACACAGCAGGGAAGCAAGTCCTTCAGGCCACCCTGTCCATCTGGAGGGTGACACCGTGACGCAGTGGTAGAGTTGCTGCCATTCTGCGCCAGAGACCAGAGTACTGTCGGTACAAAGTTTGTACGTTCTCCCTGTGACCACATGGGTTTTCTCCAGGTCTTTGCCCTTTAGGAGGTAATGAGCTTTTGTTTCTCAGTGTTGGACGACAAAACACAATCTTTGTCCAGGTTACTATTCGGGTTGGGAAGAAAACATTTGCAACATTAATTTCTCCATGATATTTTTTTAAGAAACTTAAAAAAATTAGATGACATTGATAATGTATCATTGCCACCAGGATTTTTAGGTAATGTTAATTTTATGCAAATAAAACTAATTCTATTCAGTTGGTTGAAATAAAGCTACAAATCAAAAACCTCCACATTAATTTACATGTGCTAATGCTATAGAAATATGCATAAGAAGGCATCACCTCCAATGAAGTCCTCAAAACCTCACTGTGTGGCTTGGATAATGTGTTGGTATCTGGATTGTTAACGTTTTCATTTGAACTGTCTGCCTCATAACCTGTTAAAGCAAAGTACAAGGGACAAGAATTTCAGTGCTGTATATCTTCATAGTAATTAACAAATCATCTTCCAGGAGTAAATGTTGTGTTATATTCTTTAAAGGGAAAATCACACTTATTTTTATTAAGCGTAAAACTGACCTGTGATAAATGAATTTGATCAGGATCATAACTGGGGTTAAAAATGTATAAGAATTGCTAACTACGTATGCCAACATTTCCTCTTTCCTAACTCTCTACAACCTCCAGCCCAGTCTTGGTTTGGATGGACCCCAACTCACCACCAAGAGATGAAAGTTGTATGTATTGCAGAACAGATGATAATCAGTTTCAATGGTTCAATGGCATAGAAACAAAGAACTGCAGATACTGGTTTATACCAAATATAGACACAAAGTGTCTAGAGTAACTCAGCAGATCAGGCAGCATCTCTGGAGAAAACGGTTGTGGGGTGATGTTTGGGGTCAGACTGCAGAAGGATTCCGACCTGAAAGGTCACCCATCCTTTTTCTCCACAGATGCTGCCTGACCTGCTGAGTTACTCCAGCACTTTGTATCTATCTTTAGTTCAATGATTTAGTTACCTAAAAAGATAACTTGCCTGAAAGGCCTTATCCTCAAATCAATTGCAAAGAAAAAGACCATAAGCTCAAATAAACGTAAAGGAAACTTAAATACCCACAAAAGGAGCCCTACATTTAGTACAGACATGGGAGATAAATGGATGCTGAAAATTAAATTCCTCTAGCATTCCATCAATCCACCACTATGACATGTTTAAATACTAATGTGTATGAATTCAATTGCAGAATGGAAGCATGATGCTGAGAGAACTGGTGTGACATTCTCTGGAGAAGCTGTTTTCATATCATTATAGCTTAATGAGAGGCATAGATAGGGTAGATAGTCAGAACATTTTGTCTGAGTGTAGAAAAAATGATAGATAATAGACAATAGGTGCAGCAGTAGGCCATTCGACCCTTCGAGCCAGCTCCGCTATTCAATGTGATCATGGCTGATCATCCACAATCAGTACCCCATTCCTGCCTTCTCCCCATATCCCCTGACTCCGCTATCTTTAAGAGCTCTATCTAACTCTCTCTTGAAAACATTCACAGAACCGGCCTCCACCTCCTTCTGAGGCAGAGAACAAATACGAGAGAGCATGGCCTTAATGTGAGAGAAGCAAAGTTTAAAGGAAATTCGTTTTTTTAAATATACAGAGGTTGGTGGATTGTACTGCCATGGGTGGTGGTGGAAGCAGACACAACAGTACTATTTAAAAAGCTTTTTGATAGGCACATGGCTATGCACGGAATGGAGGGATATGGATGTGTGCAGAGGAGATTAATGTAACTTGGCATCATGTTCAGCACAGACATTGTGGGCTGAAGTGTTCTATGTTCTACGTCACATGGAGTATTAGTCCAGTGTGGCGTCAAATCTGACTGTCAATATTTTCATCTCTTTAGCCATTTTACAAAACAAATTCAAAAACAATGTTTACTTCTTCTCCTATTTCTGCCTTCTAACTAACTTTTGAAAAAATGAAAAGACAGCAAGATAATGTTTTAAGAAGAATTTCTGAAGAAGGGTCTCGACCTGAAACGTCATCTATTACTTTTCTCCAGAGATGTGTTGAGGTACTCAGCTATCTTTAAATTTAAATTGTCCATCTTTCATTTTGTTTTAAATCTTACTTTCTTTCCCCTTTGGTTGCTATTCCACAACCATTAAAATCAATAGGTTCTCTGATCATGTGCCATATCTAAAATTATGCTGTAAGAATCTCACTAGGACTAAGCTGTGATATTCAAAAAAAAAATCAGTAAATCCAGAACTTGCATGAAAATCCTAGCTAATGGCTCAGGATTTGCTTAACACCAACACTTCTGTTCAGAACTACCAGCATTAGCCAACAAACCTTACTCCCCCAGGATGAAAATATCAAATACTAGAGGGCATACAAAATGTGTAAGAACTTCCCCTGAGGCGATATGAAGGGTTTTGACACGAAACGTCACCCATTCCTTCTCTCCAGAGATGCTGCCTGTCCCACTGAGTTACTCCAGCATTTTGTGTCTACTAGAGGGCATAGCTTTAAGCAAAGAGTGGCAACGTTTTGGGAGTCAAATTATGGAATGGACTTAGTGATGAGTTGAAATTTTGTAGCTCTCTGTTGAGTTTCAAAAAAGCCTTAAAATGTAAAATAATTAAGGATTATAATGTAAAATGATTAAAATGTAAGGATTACAATTTAGAGTAAATTTTATTTTTTTCTTTCCTTTGTAATGTTGATATTCTGGGTTATCTTATGGATTGTATAGATGGCAAAAATAAGCTTTGTGGCTTCAGCCTATTCCTTTTTAGGTCATTGATTATGTGAACGTTGTGTGAAATGGATACAGTGTTGGTTCATATTCACACAGATTGTAAAGTTTTGTTCTTTTTAATGTTTGACCGAAATAAACTATTCATTCATTCATTCATTCATTCATTCATTCATTCATGTTTAAAGTAGATGTGCAGGGCCCGTCTTTTACACGGAGGATGGCGGGTTCCTGGAACATGATGCCAGGGGTGGTGGTGGAGATAGATGCAATAGTGACGTTTAAGAGACTTATATATAAGGCACATGGATGTGCAGGGAATGGAGGGACCAGATAGGAGTTGGTCTTGGCATCATGTTTGGCACAGACATTGTAGACAAAAGGGTCTGTTCCTGTTCTATCCTCCACCCCAATGTTCTAATACCACCCCGATGATTGCACTAACTGACATTTTTTGATTTTCCACTTTATTATGCAGGAGACGTGTAAAGAAACATACTGATCTGGTTGAAAGTAGAAACAGTTAACCAGTTTGTGTTAGTTTCTTTATCGTCTATGTTCTTCTCACTTCCAGCGTAGCTTTGTTGATCAGAGTCCAGACTCTTCCGAGAGCATCCATCCACGGTGATGACCTGCAACAAACCGCATTGAGCACTTTATTCAACAGGAAATACACATGAAAGCTTACATCGGGGTAAAGTGTATAGCAACCGTCTTTATCTTCAGCTTGCACAGTCCCTCCAGCTCTGGAGGCTGTGCTGGAGAACTGAAGCAGTGGCCAGTCAGTAAAGGGAGATAAGGTCTGGAAAATCCCAAAGATTTCTATCCAAGACAGATCAGAGTTAACATAGAACATAGTTCTTGCAAAGTTAAAAATATCAATGTGCATAAAACATTAAAGGACAAATTCAATCAATCTGATCAGGTTGTAATCAGCTCAAGAATTCCTCCTGGAAACCAATTTCTATTAATGCGATGGATGAAATGTTAAGATGGAATGTTATGACCCAGGAAAGGTATGGCAAGATAAAACATTATGAAGAAACAACATGGCCCTGGTGAGAATATCAACTGCTTTTGTTTTGTTTTTTGCTAATCAAAAGAATCTTTTGCATCTGCACTGGTACTACATTGAGAAAAATAAATTAATCAAGTCTGCCTGAATATTTTCTTAAGCATTGATCAAAGACAGAGATATTAATGTCATATCGACTGACAACACTCTATATGGAAATATTAGCAGTACTTGAGAGGTTATCTTGGGTGCAGATATCAATGTATGGAACCTGCTACAATGCAGCTGAATGCAATAATATTGACATGATATGGAACCTGGTTTCCCATCATCCTTCTGAGAGGGATGGTGGTGTACTGTGTGCAGTCAAATGGAAAGCATTACAAGGTTCTTAAGGAAAGTGCACCAAATCACATTGTTACAAGCCTCCAATAGGCTTAGGTTTCTTATTGCCGCGTGTACTGAGGTACGCTTTGTTTTGCATGCTGTCCAATGAGATCAGATGACACTATATAAAATACAATCAAGTCAAACTCTACAATAGATAGAGTAAAGTACAGAGTACAAAATATAGTTCTAAGCATTGTAGCACATCAGTTTCACAGACAAAGTCTAATGTCCACAATTGGATAGAGGTGAATGAGACAGTACACTAGCTTATGGAAGGACCATTCAGAAACCCGATAGCAGAAGGGAAGAAGCTGCTTCTCAGTCTGGTGATGCACACTTTCAAGCATCTGCACCTTCTGCTGGACGGGCGCAGGGAGAAGAAGGAAAGAAGAGGGTGGGACAAGTCTTTAATCAACGTTGGCTGCTTTTCCAAGACAGCGTGAAGTGTAGATGGAGTCAATGATGGGAAGACTGGTCTGTGTGTTGGACAGATGGACAGGGCTACATCTACAACTCTACAATTACTTGCGGTCTTGGGCAGAGCTGTTCCCAAACGTATACAAAAATCTATATATGCAAGTTCTGTTTGGTGTAAATAGCATTGGCATTTCAGCTACCACTAAGTATGTTTCCTCTCTTACCCACCGGTACTTGCAGATTTGGAAGTTTCTTTTGTTCTCTTGAAGATGCTTTCTCGTCATTTTGTGACTTTGTTTTTGACCTCATTGAGTGGTAACGTTGTGATGATTTTGTAAAGGCTGAAGCTGGGAAAAAACATACTTAAGTTAAAAATATACTGTGCACAATGCAAATTTGAGATCATTTCAGGTGCAGATTATTACAGCAAAGGCAAAATCTGAACATCAGATGAAATCTGTTTGCTCCCAACATGATGGAGTGGATGGCATGCAGAACTTGGACAGACTTTAACAGACTCTAGAGGTGGATGGCATTCATCAGTTTGATAAAGGGACCAATTCAGTGAACTAATTTGGCAATGGAAGCAACTAGAGAACTATACAATCAGTTGGCTAATCAAACATAAACCAGAGCGAGGTTATTTTGAACCACATAAATCAATAGGCTTGGTGGGTCAAAGAGCCTGTTTCCATGCTAAATCTCTAAAGCCTAAACTCAACTGCCTTGATGAAGGGCTTTTGTGAAGGATGTTAATCATTAGTTTCATTGATATTACACTAAGTTTATTTAAAAGCTCTTGGTCAGCTTTTCCAGATTTGCTTTATGCGGTGAGTTCATACAATGCCAATCCTTATGCTCACCT
This sequence comes from Malacoraja senta, assembly GCA_038087875.1. Lineage (NCBI taxonomy): Eukaryota > Metazoa > Chordata > Chondrichthyes > Rajiformes > Rajidae > Malacoraja > Malacoraja senta. Next base: position 138,438,254 of record CM075977.1, read on the forward strand.
CCAATTACTACACCAAATCACTGGAGTAAAATTGCAGAGCAATTATATACAATACTAAGTAATCTGCTATTTAAACGTACTGGTTATGTCATGTACTTTTCCAGGACAGTGCATGAATGCTAAACCAACTTGCAACCTCCGCATCTTGACATACAATGACTGAGTAGTTGATACTCAGTTAATTTATGGCTTTAAGTAGATAAGTAGATACTAGATTGGTGCTCTAATGTCTTATTCCAAAAAGGTCTTTCTTCCATCAAGTGTGTATTTTATGTTATTTGTTGCTTACCAGGGCAGATGTGGGGATGGCTGTCCTGCTAATGGGATGGCAAGATCATGTCATGAGAAGAGATTAGGTCGACTCAGGCTGTAGTCATGAGTTTCCACAAATGAGAGGGGTTGAAACAAACATTTATGACACAACTTTCTCTGACGATGCAAAGAGGATCCCTGTCCTGGCCAGATCTAGTATTTGAGGTCACAGTCTCCAATCTGAGGTTCACACTTGCTTTAAAACATCCACCAATGAAAAACAAGGTAGCATGCCCTAATGACGACTGTCCAGTGGCTCCAAGATCCATCATTATAAAGTGCTTTGAGAGGCTACACATCAACTCCAGCCTCCCAGACAGCCTTGATCCATGCAATTCGCTTACCACCAACACAGTCCCTCAGTTTATGCCCCCTCCGTGGCACTACACATCCCTGGAACATCTGGATAACAAGGACACCCGCGTCAGAGTCTTATTTATTGATTATAGCTCCACCATTTAATGCCATAATTCCAACCAAACCCAGCTCCAAATTCCTGGATCCAGGACTCAGCACCACTCTCTGCAATTGGATTATTGATTACTGACCCATAGAATGTATAGTGAGGAAATACAACAAAACATCCTGCACTCTGTTTATTTTCTCTTGTGTGCTTCCTGATGTACTCATGTATGGTATGATTTGCTTGCATAGCATGAAAAACAACATTTTCACAACATCTTTGTACACTGACAATGTTAAACCAATATTAATATCTTCATTCAAATTACCTGTTGAAGCACAGATGCACCTCAAGACTGCATGGTTAGCCCTCTGCTCTACTCTCCTTGCACCCATGACTGTGTGACTAAGGACAACTCCAGTGCCGTCTATAAATATGACAAGGACACTGCTTTGGTTGTCTGAATTGTGGGTGGTGAGGAGTCAGCAAGTGGAGGGGAGAGAGAACATCTAATTGAGCGACGCCACAAAAACAACTTTCGTTCAAAGACAACACAATCAAGAAACTAATCGTACAATTCAAAAAGGGGAAGTTGGAAGACCATGTCCCAGTTTCCATTAGAGCGTTGACAATGGAGAGAGTTAGCACCTTCAAATTCTTGGGTACTATCATATAGGATGACTTGTCCTGGATCCAGCATTTAGATACAACCACAAAACAGACCTGTCGGCACCTCTACTTTCTCAAAGGGATTCAGCATGTCATAGAATACTTTAGTTTCCTTCACTTTAGATATACAGCACAGAAACTGGCCCTTTGGCCCACCAGGTCCATGCTGACCAGTAATCACCCCGGACACCAGCACTATCCTACACACCAGGGACAGTTCACAATTTTTACTGAAGCCAATTAATCTACACACCTACACATCTGTGGAGTGTGTGAGGAAGCCAAAGCACCTGGTGAAAACACATGTGGTCACAGGGAAAACATACAAACTCCGTACAGGCAGCACCCATGGTCAGGATCGAACCTGGGTCTCTGGTGCTGTAAGGCAGAAGCTCTACCGCTGCGCGACTGTGCCGCCCCAAACAACACCCAATACTCTAACATGCTTCTACATGTACTATAATAAGGATCCTGACTGGTCATACAGTGGCCTGGTAAGGCAATTCCAATATACAAGATCACAGGAGGTTGCAGAGAGTGGTGGACTCAGCCCTGTCCATCTTGGGTACAGCCCTCCTCTACATTGAAAGCATCGACATGAGATGCTGATTCAAGAAGGTCGCATCTATCATCAAGGATCCCCAACATCCGGACCATGCCCTCTTCTGGCTGCTAGAAGAAATGCAGACGCCAGAAGTACCAAGATGCCAGATTCAGGAACAACTAATTTCCGACAACTATCAGATTCTTAAACTAACCTGCATAACCCTAATGGGCCTGTCCCACTTAGGTGACGTTTTAGGCGACTGCAGGAGACTATGCAGTCGCCACATGTTCGCAGGTGGTTGCCGGGGAGTTGCCTTCGTGGTCGTGAGGAGTTCCCGCATTCTGGGAACTGGTCGCGGCCTCATTATGGTCGCCGCAAATATTTCAACATGTTGAAAAATTAGCGGCGACCTAAATGAAGCCGCCATGGAGAGTAGCGAGAATTCACGTGCCGTAGGTGGGTCACCAGGAGGTCCTAGTGGGTTGCCATGAGGTCGAAGGTTCTCGTAGGTTGTAGCCGGTGAATTTCATTGGCTCATTGGGGAAAAAAACGTAAGCAGTAGTTTTCAGAACCAAGGATAATCGACCGGTAATGTTAAATGTCCGCCGAACTTCACAGCCGTGTATCTCTGGCTTCTTAAAAGTTGTCTCCACTCCTTCTCCCCCGTTCTCCCCCCCCCCCTCCCTCCCATTTAAAGGACTTACCGTACACTGTGCTTTAGCCGTCTTAATTACAGCGCCAACCTTCCTGTTCATCGCGGTGTGTGTCTGTATCACCTTGGCTTTGCACCGTATGAATTTCATTCAGACAGTGCTCCCCCCGCTTGCCCTGTCCCCCGCCTGCATAACGGGCTGGTGAAGGAAGCGATGTGTGTGTGTGCGTGTGTTCCACTCTGACAGTCGCCGTTCCAGTTGCCGGGGTGGGACAGGCCCATGACCCATGACCCATGACCCATGACCCTACCTTGGCAACACAACACTACAGATCACATCCTGCACTTACATGGACTTGGATATTTGTTTCTACTTGTGGTTTGCACAATTGCTTTATGGGGGGTTATTTCTTAGAAATTCTATATGTAACTAATTTGTATTTTTAAGTTATATTTGTATGTTTGTCTCATTCCAAGTACTTGTGAAGCAGCGGCAAGCGTGATTGTCATTGTACCTGTATCTCACCATACTTGTGCAGAAGACAGTAAACTCGACTTGATTAGTTACTGCAAAATGTGTGAATAAATTAATAACACAAATTATAAAGCAATCATTTTTTAACTGTAGCTTTTGCCTTATTGTTAGGCACCTGAGCTTTAGGAACGTGACAAAATGTAATCACAACACCTTTCATTTTACTTTTCCGCAACAGATTTTCTTCCTTTTGAATCTTCCACCTAAAGCTGTTCCATCGGGAGAAGCTCTGTTTCCTCAGTGGATTTATCCAGTAGGAAATACTGTTGGATTTGTGTTTGGAGAATGATGCTAGATATTCCGTGCTGCGTTCAGACATGTCTGAGTTCCATGACAGAGATCGAGACTTTCTCACATGCGCATGGCATGATCCACCATCCCCATAAGGACGGTCCACATTGAGTAAAGAATGCACACACTTTGCATTTTGACTCTTTAAACTTGCACCAAAGATCCCTTGTTCATCATCTTCATTGAATGCCCAGTTGATGTAACCACCATCACTGTGGTGTGTCGGTACCAGGGAAGCATCATTAATAGCGGGAAGAGCCAGTGAACTCAATGAAAGTTTATCAGTCCTCAGAGGTGGCACGTGACCAACATCCCACTGTTTGCCATCACAATTGTCAGGTTCATCATGGTTGGGGACCGTCCTTTGAAAGCTGAACTGCAACGGGATACTACAAGGACCCTCATCTTGCTTCTGAACTGTCAGGTTTAACTTGGTCAAGGTTGGAATGTTCGGAAGTGACATACTGAAGTGGATCTCTGTACACTTGGGGCTTTCAAGATGTGAGGGGAGTAGGAATAACTGTTTACATTTATGAGGTGACATGGGCTCAGATGATACCACGGACATGACCGTAGCAGTTTCCAATTCATTTTGCTCAGGAAGAATTTGATCCATGTATGATGTAGGATAGCTATCACACTGCTTTTCCGATTCAGGTGATTCATTTCTAACACCTGTATTGTGATAACACAAGTTCTGAAAGAGTGAAGATGGATTACTGTAGTAATTTTCCTTTGCTTGAAGCCCAACAGAAAAATTGTCTAACGGGTTCAAATGAATCTCATTGGAGTGGCTTTGTGGCAACTTTTGATGATCAGTGTTTTCTGTGCTTTTCCCCAGGAATGTCTCGTCCACTTTTAAACTGTCCACAGCGGAGATCACTTTCAGAGTGTCCACGGTGAGTGCCGAGAGGTCCTGCAGGTGTCCAAGTTGGCTGTCCAAAGAGTGCAAGGATTCCTTGACAAAGTGAACTTTCTCATTTACTTCCTTCAAATGCATTGCCATTTCTTCCACTCTGGGGAAAAAAGGCACATTTTAGACTGAAAAAAGGTCCCAACCCAAAATGGCACCTATCCATTTTCTTCACAGATGCTGCCTGACCCGTTGAGTTACTCCACCATTCTGTGTTTATCTTTGTCCACATTTTAGACATATTGCCACATTGTAGAACATAGAACAGGACAGCATAAGAACAGGCCATTCGGCCCACAATATCTGTGCTGAACATGAGGCGAAACCATTTCTTATTACCAACACTTGATTATATCCTTCCATTCTTATCCAAAGCAACACGATAGAATGCCTATCTGACATGCCTTGAAATGTTGTAGTGTGTTAAAGTTGCAAAGTAATTAACAATTGCTGTTGTTGATTTGGAATCTAACACAACACTCGACAATGATTATGCTCCCAATGCAAGGAATTATGAGCCACATTTCAATCCAAACAGAAACATGAATTTGTCAAATTTGTGGGTAAAACTAAATGATAACCCGCATTTTCTTGTTCAAAGTTCATGCCAACTTCCGACAGAATAACGCATAAACATAGATCAACGGTAAGATGCAGTACAGAACGCCACAGGAGATCCTTCTTCCCTGTGGCCATCAAGCTGTACAACTCCTCCCCCTTCTGTCGTGGGGTAGACTGATTCCCCGCGCCCCCCCCACCCAATCTTTGCACATTCCCAATCCTTTCCACTCGTCACTTTAATTTCATGTTTCATGTATCTTGTGTTTTATGACTGTTGGCAGATCAATTTCGCTCCTGGGATAAATAAAGTTCTATCGTATTGTATCGTATCGTATCCCCCCTCCTCCCCCTTCCTATTTTTCCTTGTCCTTGGAGAGAAAACCAGAGTGTAATGATGACCAGATAGAAGTATATAAAATTATGAAAAGCACAGGTTGGGTTGTCAGTCAGAATCGTTTCCCCCCGATGGAAATGCTAAATAAAGGCATAGCCTTACAGTCAGATGCGTGGGGGCTTCTACACAGAGAGTGGTGGATTCCTGCAATGTGCTGCCTGGAGTAGTGATAGAAGTAGATATAACTGTAGCATTTAAGAGTTAGGTAGGCACATGAGTATGTGGAGAAGAAAGGATATGGATCACATGCAGGCAGAGGAGATTAATTTAACTAGGCATCATGTTCGGCAAAGAAATTGTGGGCTGAAGGGTTTGTTTCTGTGTTGTACTGTTCTATGTTCCTATAGAATGGGAGAAGGGAAACTGCCACTAACAAGGCATTAATCAGGCAGAGACAATACAGCCGGCCCGACATAATGAAAACCTGCACTACAAAATGGTACAGTGGTCAGCCTCGTCAGACCAGTACATTGTCAGCCTATTAGCAGACAAGGCTCGGGTATAGGGACACAAAAGAAAGTATTTTCACTACATTTGAAACACATAACAGGAAAGACTATTCACAAGACTTTCCACATGGCTTCCTGCTGTTTGAGACAATGCCATTATTCAGTGGATCTTGCTGGAGCCAGAGGGCAATGGCACAATAATTCTGGTACTTCCACGTTTTTACCGAATTTAGCAATCTAATTTCCTGTAAGCATTTATTCAGTCAAGATGCTTTCCGCTCTGTTTCCGAGATATGAGGGTAGCACAGTGGTGCATCAGGCGGAGTGTAGAACCAAGGCACGTGGGCACCAAGTGTCACTACCTGCTGAGGTTCTACCTGTCCCCGGTGTTGCGAAGGATGGGCCTGGCGCAGATGCCACGCAATGTGCCAGTCAGCTGGACATTGCCGCCCCATCTGTCGTCTGTGGAAAGGTTCTTCCGGACCAACACCTTTGACCACATGTCCATTGGGCAGTGGTCAGCATGGAATGTCCTGCAGGCACTGCAGGGAAAGGAATCGATGGATCCAGTGGCGTGGTTCCCAGAGCAGACTGCCCAGCTTGTCTGGCAAAATGCCTCATCGCCAGAACTCACCAACAAGCACCAAGACCTGGCTTGGCTGGCGGTGAGGGGAGCCCTCCCAGTCAGATCATTCCTGCACCATCGGAACCTCACTGCCAGCGCACGCTGCCCTCGGGACGGCTGCTATGGAGAGGAGACGGTTGCCCACCTCTTTGCAGAGTGTGGATTTGCAAAGAGAGTCTGGAGAAGTATGCAAGGGTCCCTGGCACGCTTTAACCCGAACAGCTCCGTCACAGAGGACTCTGTGATTTACGGACTGTTCCCAGGGACACATTCAGAGACTGACATCGAGTGCTGCTGGAGGGTCATCAACTCAGTGAAAGATGCTCTTTGGTCTGCCCGAGCGTTGTTCACCACCCAGCAGAGCGAGATGTCCGTCAGGGAATGTTGCCGACTGGCCCGCTGCAGACTGCAGGAGTACGTGCTGAGGGACGCACTGAAGCTCGGTGCAGCCAACGCCAAGGCTCGGTGGGGGAGGGCCACAGTCTAGGGTCCTTCTGCTGCTGGACATGGGGGGCACGGTATGGTGGAGACGCCCCTCAAAATAAGGGAAGGTATCCAACGCCAGGGGGCCACATGAGTGGCACGGGTGGGGGACGGATCTGTGGAATTTGAAAAATGTATTAACTGCATTGAACAATTTGTATAGCCTCCGAAAATGTCGGATGAATTTTTCGCACAGTTCACGTATTGTATATATTTATTACTTGAATAAAGTCTATTTTGAAATTTAAAAAAAGGTAAAGTTGCTGCCTTCCAGCACCAGGTTCGATCCTAACTACAGGTGCTGTCTGGATGGAGTTTGTACCTTCTCCCTGTGAACACCTGGGTTTTCTCCAGATGCTCTGTTTTCCTTCCACATCCCAAAGTTGTGCAGGTTTGGAGGTTAATTGGCTTCAGTAAATTGTCCCTAGTGTGAAGGATAGAACTAGGGTATGGGTGATCGCTGGTAGGCTTGGACTCAGCGGGTCAAATGCCAGTTTTACTCACTGTAGATCTAAACTCAACTAATATGAAATGCCGTGATTTGCAGGCCAGTTTGCAAGTGATAGTACTCCCTCCCTAACCTTGTACTTCCACATGGCAGAGATTATGGCATGAGAGGTAGTGTCTAAGGAGCCATTGTGAATTGTTGTTATGTATTTAGAAGATAGTATAACCTGCTGATACTTGACATTCATAATGCAAAGACTGGGTATTTATAGTGGTGGGTGAAAAGCCAATGGAACTGAGTGCTTTGTCCTGGGTGGTTTTGAGTTTGGAGAGCATTGTTGGAGTAACACACCGCCAAACAAGGGAAGAATATGTTATCACACTCTTGACTGGGGCCTTTTAGCTGGTGGAAAATCACTGGGAAGTCAGTTAGTTTGTCCCTTGCATCAGAATAATGTTTCTCCCCGGCTCCTAAAGCCATTTTACAGGATTTGAATTCATGACTGGATTATTAGTCTAGACCCCTGGATTAACCACATTGGCAGAACCACTGTTATGTTATTTTCTCTTATTTTTACAAACTTTTCATTTTCAACAGGTTTGCCAGCCAAAATATGTTAGCGACGTTCCATTAAGGTAATTTTAATTTTAGTTTCAAATTCTTTGGCAATCTTGTCCACAAATAACCATATAACTAATATATGATGGCAAGGTAGTTGGACAACTTTTAGATTTTACTACGGTATGTTATATACTTAGAAAACAAGAAACTGCTGATGCGGTTTTACACAAAGTGCTGGAGTAAATAGGTCAAGCAGGATTTCTGGAGAACCTGGATAGGTGACGTTTCTGGTCGGGACCCTTCTAATGTCAGGAGTCTGAAAAAGGGTCGCAATCTGAAACGTCCTCTATCCATGTTCTTCAAAGATGCTGCTTGACCCACTGGGTTACTCCAGCACCTGGTGTCCTTTTATGATATAAGCTTAGTGTAGCAATAGGTAACATTATTGTACTTTCAACTTTGAGCCAGGAGTTTAATCTAGCCTGGAATAAAGGCATTTTACCAGCATTGGCAAGTATAGGTGGTGTGAACGGGTTAAACTGAGTTTCTGTAAAGTTTGATGTGGGCATCAACAAAGATTCCAAAAATCATCTAATTGCAGCATAACACAAAGTCTGACAAAAGGAAAGAAAAAGTGTCATATTGGTGTAGTAGAGGAAGATGCATTTTCGGAACAGATTTCAGTGAGCATTATTTAGGAGTCGTACATGATCCAGGGGTGTTTGTTGCTGACACTGGGTGAAAAATGGTCCCAGTTCAGACATTCCTCATTTTAATGAGTAAAAAGCTTACAGATAACGCCATAAATCAAAACATTGTTGGAGATTTACCTTTCAGTTGTTACTCTAATTCTTTCGTTGTCACTTGAATGAAGATGCTCATTTTTCTCATGAAAGTATTTCTCAACACACAGTTCTTCAAAGTCATGAAGCTTTTTCAACTCCTCCTTACTCAGATACAACTCTATTCAAAACAGAATGACATTTAATTATTAAATTAAATATCCAGCAAAAAGCAAGTGCATCTTTTTTTTAAATAATAATTTAATTGCTGAAAGTAAAAAAAATTGAAAATCTGAAATAATGAATAAAACCAGATTATTTTTACTTCCTTTGTCTCATGATCTTCCAACACCACAGATCTATGTCAAATCTTCTAGTGAGATATCAGTTGGCTTGCTCCTTGGTGACTAACCATGTAACTGGGGCTGCCTCACCCCTCCCCAGCACCATCTTCTTGTTGAGCCCTTTGCTCCTGTCCTCCACCTCACTCGGTTGTTGGCAGGTCTTTCGAGATCTCCCCAGTTGAGCCCACTCTCAGACATTTCTGTTTGGACACCTCTTTTCCTGCTGTTCCTGGGGGGACCTCTTTTCCTTTTTCCATGGGGGTTCCATTTCAGGGCTTGCCGGGTGATGTTTGTGGCAGGTTTCCCCTGACTGTGTCCATCTTGTTTCAGCCAAGCCCAGGACTAAGAGATTTTAGCGCACTATTTTGTTGGCAATTGTTGCAGCCTTGCCAGCCTGGAACATAGTCTGGATGTTCCATGTCCCCACAAGGATTGATTTATTTGGTGTCAGTAGGTGTGTCAGCTTCTCAGCGCCCTTGCGGGTTTGGCTGGGAAGTGTCATGTTCCCCATGAAGGGCACCTTCTTCAACCATGTGCGTAATTTGATTTTCATTCGTCAAAGTTTCTGTAACTCACACTTTTTTCCAGGGTGGGGTGGTTAACTCCACGCCCAACCTGGAGGGGCAGGGACTGCTTCGACTGCCTCCTCACCCGAGACCTGTCCGGTTTGGTTGAACTTGCCAGGGATATGAAACCCCATCCGGCAAAGCTCAGTGATCACTGGAGTACACAAGCCTCTCCTCCACGTCAAGGTTGTAGTCCACGAGAGGTCCCCAGCACCATGGTCCCCTATTATTTTTTCTGCAATGGATTAGTTTTACTTACATGGATAGGATAGGTTTGGAGGGATATGGACCAAACGTGGCCAGGTGGACTAGTGTAGCTGGCACATGTTGGCCGGTGTGGGCAAGTTGAGCCAAAGGACCTGTTTCCACACTGTATCACTCTATGATTCTACAAAGGTGAGGAGGGGATACATGTAATAGGAACCTGAGTTGCAACATTTTCATTACATAAAGTGTGGTATGTATATATGAGCTGCCAGAGGAGGTAGTATCACAACGTTCAAAAAACATATGGACAGGTAAAGTCAAAGTCAAATTTATTCATCACCTGCACCAACTAAGGTACAGTGAAATTAATTTGCCATGCAGCGATACAGTTGAAAAAAAGAACACACAATACACAATACAATTTAACATACACATCCACCACAGCATTCTTCATTGTGGTGGAAGGCAACAATGTTCAGTCAGTCCTCCTCCTCCTTTGTTCATCCGTGGTTGGGGTCATAAACCCTCCATAGTCGCCGCTACGGACGGACGGATGTACAAGCCCTCTCGTCAGGATGATCGAAACTCCGACGTCGGGACGGTCGAACACACTCCCGAAGTGCCCGAATCGGCCACTTTCTTACCGGAGACCGTGGCTTCAAGATGTTATAGGCCACAGGCCGGCGGTCATAGCTCTTCTCCGGCAATCCCCGGCAAGAGATCCCAGACTTCAGATGGTAAATCCACGCCACACCCGTGGCTAGAAGCTCCGCAGACCACAGCCCCATGATGCCAAAGTCACCAGGCCAGCGATTGGAGCACTCCTTTCTGGCGACCCCCGGCAAGGGTTCGCCCCCGCTCCGCGATGGAAAACTCCACGCTGCGCCTGCTGCTGCAGCTCTGGGCCAGACTCCAGGAAAGACCGCTTCAAACCAAGCTGTTAGGCCGCGAGAGGGGAGGCGGAAAAGCAACATGGAAAAAGTCGCCTCTCCATCGAGGAAGTGACTGAAAAACGGTTTCCCCCTTTTCTCCCCCCCCCCACCCCACACACAAGACATACCGAGAGACACTAAAACAACCATTTGGACATACTAAAAAAAACAAAAAACTTTGAAATAGCGAACACGCTGCTGGCAGGGCAGCCGACTCGCAGCGCCCCCCAACCGATATGGATAGGTAGATTTAGAAGGATATGGGCCAAATGCAGGCAGGTTGGACATGTAGCAGGGGCATGTTGGTTAGCGCGGGCAAGTTGTACCATATGGCCTGTTTCCATGCTGGATAACTATGACAAGTTTCAGTTGGAACAGAGTAGGGGCATGAAGATGTTGGTGTGGACCTCACACACACAAATTCCCATTTTCATGACCACATAAAATTTGATATCTTGTGTGATATTTGATATCTCTATCAAGGAGTGAAATGTCCTATGGCCGGTTTTGGCATTACCTCCATCAATGTATATTATCCTCTATGATTTGGCCATAGGTGTACTGATGTTAAAGTGAGCTCAATGCACAAGACTGCATCATCCAAAGACAAGTTTTCACTCTCTTTAATTGATATATTTAGATGTCTTTGGGATTCTATGCATTCTAAATAATCATCAATCAACAAATTGGGGGAAAAGGATTTCGATATTTCCCGGTTATGTTTTTATACAGAACCATTCATTCATGAAATATCCAGTAGAGGGCAGCAAAGTATCATAATTGGTGAAGCAGTGGATTGGCAAAACCTTTCAGAATTATTTTTAAATATCAATTAAACATTAGAATCACAGGTCAAAAATATTTGCAGTATCCGCTAGATGAACTTCCATGGAAATCTTACTATTAGTTTGGAGATACAGCGTAGACACAGGCCCTTTGGTCCACCGAGTCAATGCCGACCATCGATCACACCATACACTGGTTCCATGTTATCCCTTCTTTGCATCTAACACAAACCAGGGGCAATTTACAGAAGCCAATTGACCGACAAACCCGCATGTCTTTGCAATGGGAGAGGAAACTGGAGCACCTGGAGGAAACCTACAAGGTCACGGGGACAAAGTGCAAATTCCACACAGAGAGCAGCCCAGGTCAGGATCGAACTCGGGTCTCTGGCGCTGTGAGGCAGCAACTCTACTTGTTGTGCCACTGTGCTGCCCATCTGACCTGAAGAAGCAGTCCAAAATGTGACCTATCCATTTCCTCCACAGATGCTGATCCATCAGCACTCAAGTTGTTCAAGATGCCAAAACACAACAGGTTTCACCTTCACCCAGAAACACCGCATGTCCACCATATACCAAGTCTATAAGGAACACACCAGTAGGTTGGGAGAGATGTATTTGGTTCAAAACGGCTCAGTTCCATGTGATAGGAGCAGATTAGACCATTCAGCCCATCAAGTCTACTCCGCCATTCAATCATGGTTGATTGTCCTTTCCCTCTCAACCCCATCTTCCTGCCTTCTCCCCATAACCCCTGACACCCCTACTAATCAAGAATCTATCTATCTCTGCCTTAAAAATATCCATTGACTTGGCCTCCACAGTCCTCTGTGGCAATGAATTCCACAGATTCACCACCCACTGCCTAAAGAAATTCCTCCTCATCTCCTTCCTAAAGGAACATCCTTTTATTCTGAGACTATGATCTCTGGTCCTAGACTCTCCCATAAGTGGAAACATCCTCTCTACATCCACTCTATTCAGGCTCTGCATTATTCGGTAAGTTTCAATGAGGTGTCTCCTGATTCTGCTAAACTCCAGCGAGTACAGGCCCAGTGCCGTCAAAAGCTCATCATATGTTAATCCACTCATTCCTGGGATCATTCAATCATCCTTGTAAACCTCCTCTAGGCCCTCTCCAGTACCAGCACATCCTTCCTCAGATATGGGCCCCAACATTGCTCACAATGCTTGTAGCCTGGTCAGGGACCAATTGTGATCCGAGAATAGGACCATAATTTGGGCCCTCAAAATATTTTAAAAAGCTAAAATCAGATTTACGAATAGGGACAAGAGGGACAGCTGTGATCATCTCTGGCTAGGAGCCAGGTACGCTTGCTTCCCCAGGTGAAGCTTTCTTTGGGGTGAGGCTCCTACTCTTTGCCTAGCACCTCCCTGCAGAATCATGGGTGTGATTTGCACACTGGGCACTGGAGGAAGCTGCTGGCTGGAGATTGTCTACCTGATGTTCCTCTCCAATGTTGCGACACTCACAGGTCAATGTCATAATGCAGCATTCCACATACTGTACACTGTGGTGTGTTACACCATTGGTTCTATATTTACTGGTTATGTACATCTGTAGTTGATGTTTAGTTCAGTTTAGAGGTACAGCATGGAAACAGGCTCTTCGGCCCACCAGATCCACATTGACTATCGATCACCTGTCCACACTGGTTCTATGTTAACCCCACAGTCACATCCACTCCTGACAGACGGGGGGGGGGATTTACCAAGGTCAATTAACCCACAAACCTGCACGTCTTTGGAATATTGGATGAAACAGGAGCACCTGGAGGAGACCCACGCGGTCACAGAGAGCATGCAAACTCCACACAGACAGCATCCGACATCAGGATTGAACTCAGATCTCTGGCGCCGTGAGACAACAGCTCTACCAGCTGTGCCAATCATTTTATTTCATGATCACAGTGCCACCTTCAAACCAGAATGCAGGCCGGATTGAACTCATTATGAACCCTGTAATTATTCATGCTACACTGCATGTGAAACATTATCAAGACTCCAACTGCTGCGACGGGAAAAGAAGCATTGAATGCGCTTTACTGCCAATGCAGAGAAAAGCACTGCACATTCTCAAAAATAAATTTAAAATTGTCTTCGTCCTCAGCATAACACATTGCAACTGTGAAAAATAACCTGTGCAGTGATCACACATGGAAACCACATTATGAAAACCACTGAATGCTTTCACTAAAAATTGGCACAAAATGTTGGAGTAACAGAGGGACAGGCAGCATCTCTGGAGGGAAGGAATGGGTGACGGTTTGGGTCGAGATGCTTTTTCAGACTGAGTAAAGTCTAAAGTTCCCTCAGTCTGAAGAAGGGTCTCGACCCGAAACATCACCCATTCCTTTTCTCCAGAGATGCTGCCTGTCCTGCTGAGTTATTCCAGCATTTTGTGCCAATCCTCGGTGTAAGCCAGCATCTGCAGTTCCTTCCTACACAAATGCTTTCACTAGTCGTATTATTCATGTTGTATCATTGAAGCTGGAAGAAGAACACAATTACTCACTTAAACCTACGTCTTCTTCCTCTTGATCCACCTCAGTTTTTACTCGATGTTGATAAATTCGACTCAAAAGCAAAGCCACATGACTGAAGATAATAAGTGGCGGCGGCAGCCATGGCTTTTCATGATAAGTCATAATGTAGCGGTAGCGATTATATTTCCACAGTTTATTCGACATGGATTTCATTTCATAGTACACGTTGCTGTAAAGAAGAAAATAACTTCAACTCTTAATGCTATTAAAGTTAAAGTCAGCCCCAACTGCCCCACCCTCCAGCCCTATCTTTTTTTTATTTGTTTTTAAATTTTATTTTTTTTATTTTTATTTATTAGAAGTACATTACATTACAACCGCATACATTAGTACTCGTCATTTATATCTTCTTACAATTAATGTACTCCATTTATTTTTTACACTAGAAAAGGAAAAGATTGAAAGAAAGAAGAAAGTGAAGGAAAAAGTGAAAGTGTAGAAAATGTGACAACAAAAAAGGACGAAGACCCTATAAGAGCAAAATTAAAAACAAAAGAAAAAGAGTTAAGAAATAGGCCCTAGAAAAGAAAGAGAAAGAGAAAGAGGAAAGAGAGAAACAAATATTTTTATGAGCATTACGTAAATGGGACATACCAACTCTTCAACTATCATCCCCCCTTACCTGACCTCAATTTTTTTTATTTTTTTTTAAAGTACTTTTGCACCCTATATTTGTAATAATCTCCAGCCCTATCTTAACCTCTGCTTAACCTTCCGTGGAAACCATTGACAGACAAATTCTTGCCCCAAGCTTCGTCTCTGTCAAAGTTGTAACGTTTTTACAAAACATCTGTATGTGCTTTATATATAAAGTCATTCAAAAAACACTGAAAATGGATTAAACAATTTAAAAAAGTTTAAATAATATTAAATATTTAATTAAATAAAAATCAAGTCGACGCTGAAAAAATAATTAAATAATTGTGTAATAATTGGCTAATGATGTAGAATTTGAGAGCATTGTAGTTACGTTTAAATTTCAAAGTTGGAGTTTAAATCCCACCATGATAACAAAAAGTTTTTAATCCAAGTAGAGTCATATATAAATGAAGCACAGAAATAGGCCCATTGACCCAATGAGTCTGCACCGATTATCATTCATTTACACTAATACTACCTTAATCCTATTTTATAAAATTCTCCCCATATTACCATTGGAGGACTATAAAATCATGAGGGGAATACATAGGGTTAAGTTAAGAGTCTTTTACCCAGAGTAGTAAAAATAACCAAAAGACATAGTCTAAAGGTGAGAGTGAAAAGATAGGAAACTAAGAGTCCATTTTTCCACAGAGAGGATGATGGTTATATGGAACGAGCTGCCAGAGAAGGTAATTGAGGGAGGTACTATAACAACATTTAAAAGACATTTGGACAGGACAGGAAGGATTTGGAGGGATATGGGCCAAATTCGGGCAGGTGGGACTAATGTGGATTAGGCATCTTGGTCAGCGTGGGCTAGTTGTGCCAAAGGGCCTGTTTCCACACTGTACGACTCTATAACTACCCCAGATTCCACCAGTCACCTACATGCAAGAAGCAATTTATAGCAGCCAATTAACTTACCCAACTGCACTCCTTTGGAACATGGAATGCTCAGTAAGATAGTCACCCAGTGACCATGCAAACCCCAGCCACACTGTAACAAAGGTCAGGATTGAAGCTGGGGCTCTGACACTACCATGGCTCTACCAGTTGTGCTGCTATGATCCCATTAAGTTAAACTAGTGTGGAACTAAAACTTTATATGAGTGGTGACCAATGAATTGCTGTAAAATTGATTATTTTGGCTTTCAATAAAGGAATTCTGCTGTCTTTGGCTAATGTGGTTTAATTTGCCCTGTTATAGCCTACTAAGCAATTAGTTTCAGAATAATCAGGGATAATCTTCATAAATTCATGTGCTAGGGATAGAATTAGGCTATTCGGCCCATTGCCATCAAATCATGGCTGATCTATCTTTCCCTCTCAACCCCATTCTCCTGCCTTCTCACCATAACCCCTGACACCCGTACTAATCAAGAATCTCAGTTTTTAAAATCTCAATCTCCGCTTTAAAAATATCCACCGACTTAGCCTCCACAACCATCTGTGACAATGAAACTCGCAGATTCACCACCCTTGAGTAAAGAAATTCCTCCTAATTTCCTTTCTAATTTGATACATTTTACATTTTACATTTGATAATTTACATTTATTCTAAGCCAATTAACATACAAACCTGTACGTCTTTGGAGTGTGGAAACCAAAGATTTCAGAGAATACCCACGGAGGTCACAGGGAAAACTTACAAACTCCGTACGGACAAGCACCCGTAGTCAGGATCAACCTTGGTCCTGGATACATCCCTAGACTGTCCCACTAGTGGAAACATCCTCTCCACATTCACTCTATTCAGGCCTTTCACTATTTACTTGTAAAAGTCACTTTTGCCAGAATGCAGCTGCCATAAATGTTTAGCTCCAACATCTATGTTATGCACTAGATGGTGTATAATGGCAATAAGGACCTCAGTATAATAGACTTTTCTCATCCTTACCAGATTACGAAAACAAGAGATACTTTGTCTACCTTTTCAACCACAAGATTGTCAAAATCTTTTCACAAGGAACTACAGAAGCTGGTTTACTATAAAAAAAAACTAAGTGCTGGAATAATTTGGAATAACTCAGTGGGTCAGGCAGCATCTCTGGAAGATATGGATAGCCGATGTACTCCACCCATCTCTTGCCAGGCATTGTCCCGCCCCTATGTTGTTTCCAGCTATCTCTCCCACTGCTAAAATCAGTCTTCTGCGGTTGTACAGAGCCCTAGTGAGACCACACCTGGAGTATTGTGTGCAGTTTTGGTCCCCTAATTTGAGGAAGGACATTCTTGCTATTGACGGAGTGCAGCATAGGTTTACAAGGTTAATTCCCGGGATGGCGGAACTGTCATATGCTGAGAGAATGGAGCAACTGGGCTTGTACACCCTGGAGTTTAGAAGGATGAGAGGGAATCTCATTGAAACATATAAGATTGTTAAGGGCTTGGACACGCTAGAGGCAGGAAACATGTTCCCGATGTTGGGGGAGTCCAGAACCAAGGGCCACAGTTTAAGAATAAGGTGTAAGCCATTTAGAACGGAGACGAGGAAACACTTTTTCTCACAGAGAGTGGTGAGTCTGTGGAATTCTCTGCCTCAGAGGGCGGTGGAGGCAGGTTCTCTGGATGCTTTCAAGAGAGCTAGATAGGGCTCTTAAAAATAGCAGAGTCAGGGGATATGGGGAGAAGGCAGGAACAGGGTACTGATTGGGGATGATCAGCCATGATCACATTGAATGGCGGTGCTGGCTCAAAGGGCCGAATGGCCTACTCCTGCACCTATTGTCTATTGTCAGTCTGAAGAGGGGTCCCGGCTCGAAACATCACCTATAAGGAGTAAGCCAGAGAAGCTGCCTGACCAGCTGAGTTCCGCATTTTGAGTGTTTCATTATCAAAATGTTTTATTGCATTTTAAGATGTTCTCTATAAATTATAAGCTCTTCAATTTTACAGAAGAGGGAATGTCGTACATCCTCTTATAAAAAGGTTCTTACTTGAAGAAAGCGATGAGTAGATTGACCAGTATAATGTATTGGACAAACAGGTAGACTGCCTGAAGAAATGGATTAAGAAATGAACCAGGAGGACAATCTGGATTTGTTTCACAAGCTGCAATCAAAACATAAAAGCAGTGTTAAAAATAAATCATTATATGCAAAGCCTTTTGCCGCTGATACGAAATAAATTAATTGGACCTTCAGAGTTTACCATCATACCGTGCCTGTTACATATAATAATAGAATGCAATCTTTCATTGGGTAGCTTACACCCCAGTGGTATGAATATTGACTTGTCTAACTTCAAGTAACCCTTGCTCTCCATCCCTCCCCTCTTCCTAGTTCTCGAACCAGCCTGAATGTCCTCAATTACACTTTATCTCTATTCACTTTGTTGATACCTTCTCCGAGCTAACAATGATCTATTCTATATATTCCTTGATCTCCATCCCCTTTCTCATTTTCACACCTTACACTTCCTTATCTCTGTATCTCCCTCTCCCCTGACAGTCTGAAGAAGGGTCTCGACCCAAAACATCACCCATTCCTTCTCTCCAGAAATGCTGCCTGTCCCGTTGAGTTACTCCAGCATTTTGTGTCTATCTTCACCAAATGTATTTATTATTCCTGTAGAGTCCAAGAGGAGCATTCATTATCTGCTAGACTGCACAAACCATAATCCTACACAGTTTTCTTTGTACTTTTGTTATTATTTTACATGGTAAAAATGGATAGAGGATGCACAATGCAACGTCATCTTTGTGGGTTGTGAATCTTTGTAATTTTCTATCCAAGACAATTTGAGGGTGGAGTTATTGAATATAAATGTAAGCTTTTGAATACATACGATCAATTTCATCAGCGTAGACTTCACCAAATATCATCCAGTAAGGCTGGAACACTATATCCCGAGCAAGACGCCAGGAAGGTTGTTCTGATGGAGAAAGTATAGCCTTTCTTGACACCCCGAAGCTCAAGAGGACAATTGCCATCAGTGTCACTATATAGAACATGTTAGCTGTCTAAAGAAAAGTAAAATATATTTATATTCATAAAACTCATACAAATATAAAATGCATATGTAGAATCTGGAATGGCATTCTAGTTAGTACAAGCCCAAAACTAAAGGAGATGACATTTTCCATAATCTTATTATTTTACATAATTATCAGGAATTTTTATTTCCATTTATAGAAAAATGTTGCAGTGATTTCAGATTATCATTTCAAGAGTCAGGTTCCAAATTAAGATCCCTGTTGACATAGAAGAATGTTCCTGTAATCCAATGCAGATAAGTGTGGTGTCCAATATGGGGCTTCACTCATCTTACTATAGATAAACACAGGATATCTGTTTCTTCAATGTGTTCATGCGCAGGTGAGAATTTGTAGGAGGAAAGCTGCATAAGTGCTCCCATAATTACAGTGATACTGAAATGTCCAAGCTACAGTTATAAACAAGAACTACAATTTTCATCACAATTTTTTTCCAAGTGTTAGTTTTAGTTTCAAAAGATAATGTGAATTTGTAATAATCAAATATCTCTCTTTTCACAGTTTTTAGATTAAGCCTCTTTCATAACAGTTTCTGAGTGGTTGAGTCACTTTTCTTGAACTATTATAATAGAGGTCAAGTCAGGATGGTGCATTACTTGAAGGGAAATGTGCAAAATGCAGTGTTCCATGGTTGCCGCCCTTGTCTTTGGATATGGCGGAGGTCACAGGATTGCAATATGCTACCAGAGTAACTTTGGCAGCTTGTTGCAGTTCATTTTGCATATGGCATAGGTACTGCAATTACAGTGTCCTAATTGTGGAGGGAGTGAGCGTTTAAGATGATGTATCCGCTATTGATCAAGCACCCGACTTTGATCTTAAAGGTGTTGAGTTTCTTGTGTTATTGGAGCTATACTCAGAGGCAAATGGAGTATTTTCAGTCACATGTGGGACTTGTGCCTTGTAGATGAAGGGACATTTTGGGGCAACAGGAGGTCAATGCCTGTCACTGAATAGCTAATCAGCAATCAGCTTGAATATTTACTGCAAGTTCAAAACTAAAGGAGATGAAATTTACCCTAATATTGTTACTTTGCATAATTATCAGGAATTTAGTGCAAGCCCAACAATGCAGAATATTCAAGTAGCTGCAAAAAAACACAACCTGTTAGAGGAACTGAATAGGTTAAAGCAGCATCCTTGCGGGCAATGGGATAATCAAGGCAGACTCATATGAGATTCTGGTCAACGTACATGTCTAGCCCTTTAATCCAATTAGACTATGATTTATTTAATATTCCAGCTACCACAGAAAATTGTAATGAAACATGATAAAAATATATATTTTGTGATATAAACAAAACAGCTGGCAAAATTGCCTGTGTTTGCATTGTATCTACTTAACACTAAAAGATCAAAATTATTTGTAAGTAGAAATCACACAAAAATAGATTCGAAAAACATACCATTTTTCCAATCATTGTCAAGTACGGTCCTGCATGTTGATTAACTGCAAAGAAATCCAGAAGCCTCACAAACCAAAATATAATATCTAAGGAGTATATAATCCTTCCAGCAGTTTGCAATGGCTGATTAGCCCAACGTAAACCAAATCCAACAGCAAACAGAATTATAGCCACAGAATCATTAAAGTTCCAGTATTCTTGGATCCAAACTTTAATCTTCCGGCTGAATTTCCCTGGTTCTGATATTAAGATCTGTGTAAGCAAAGGCGAAGATGAAGATGAAGTCAGGCCAATTCAATACTACCTTTAAGTAAAGTTAATCCTTACAGACAATTTATCTCTTACTTTGGAATTAAAGTACTGCCATTAACAAGGAATCAGTCAGAGGTAGATATCAAAAACCTATCATATGTAAACACTACTTTATAGAACAAAATCCTTTTGTAAATGTTTTAATAATTATAAACACAGAGAGTATTAGGACAAAAAAACCTTCAAAATAGTGCATGAACAAGAATTCAAGGATGTAATTAATCACAACAGAAGGTTATTTATTCTGAAGAACTCATTGGCCTTTCTGCATCAATTAAGTTGTACTGACAAATTGATTCAGTGAGCAGGTCAATTAACATTTATGAGCTGTGAATTCCCATTAGATTTGATGGCTGCAATAAGTAAAGCAAAATTATGCAAACTGCAGACAGCAATGTTAAAAAGCCAGAAATAGCACGTGAAAAAATGGTGATTGCCGCTGAGAAGTATTGTTGATGGTTCATGGCTAAACATAAGGGTTGTAATAAGGGTGAGTGGAAAATAACTGGAGAAAGTCAGTTTGCTTAATTTAAAAAAGATAAATATTAACTCTCTGGGACGCTAGTCATTTAATTATTGTCTTCTACCATCTGAATATTATGTTTTCCATACCTCTAATAAATGTTGTTCTCATTATTCCCTTGTGCTACAGAAACTTGAAATCATGGCATATTAGATCACTGTTGCTGGGAACTACTTTACATTGTAAAGGTCAACTCAGCCTCCATCACTCTATTCCTGTGGTGTAACATCTCAGCCAACAGCAGGAGCAACTAATGATCATTCTTAGTCTGCAGAGCCATCGATAAAGACAATGTTTTCAAATGTAACTGGTTCTGGACTCGGACTTATCTTTTCTTGTCAGGCAAAGGAATTTGAGCTCAGTGAATCTTACAGTTTCAAAATTGAAAATGTCATAAATTGAATTTAAATTTCTTAACTTAAATTTTCAAAATTGAAAAATCTCACAAAGTGCAAAATTGAAAAGTCTGTAGTTTCTGTTGTGGAGTTGAGCTCTTCCCAGTTTCAAGATGAATTTGATTAATTGTGATCTACTCAGTAATACTTAGGGATATAGGTCTTTCAAATAGAGCTGAAACCCCAACAGATTTTCATTTAAAATATAAATTTTAACTGGCACTCAACATTTTTGAGGAAGAACTTGGAACAATAGCTACATTACTTTAGGAGCAGATGTAACATGAATGCTACTGAAAACAATCAAGAAACCATGGCTCTGATTTATACTACTGACACAATTCTACAACCTTTCGTGTTTTATTTTATGAACCTTTTCTTCATGATACTCAGCACAGACGAGATCGGTTGATGGGCCTATTCCTAAGCTATGACTCTAATCTTGTCATTTAAGGTAATCTCACTTGTATCGTAATGCTGGTTAAGGGCCTGTCCCACTTGACAATTTTTTTCGATGACTGCCGGTGTCATATCAGTGTCGCCAAAAGATTTTGAACATTTCAAAATCCAGCGGTGACAAAAAAAAATGTTGCGACACTTGAAAAAACACTGCGCGTCATATGTCATCACGCCGTGTCACCGCTGCAAATTTTTCGGTGACCTAATACGTCAGTCGGCAGTCGCTGAAAAAATCACCAAGTGGGACAGGCCCTTTACAATCCTGTGTTTTTCAAAGAGCAATTAAAGTGATATTTGACTCTTGGTCAGATTTAGGAAATGCAAATAAAGAATTTAAAATTTTTGCTCATCAATTATACCCATTATATCACTCTGAAATATAACTCCATTTTTAACTCTTTTAATTTCGAATATTTCTTTCTAAATCTGCATTACTTTCCATATCTATTACACTCCAAGATCTTTGCTGTTCTCCAATTCTTGTCTCTCAGTGATCCCAAAATTAAATTTAATTGCTTTGCAAGTTCATAAGTTCAGATGTTCGGAAATTTAAGAGCAGAATTAGGCCATTCAGCCCATAGAGACTACTCTGTCATTCAATCTTTCTATCGATCTATCTTTCCCTCTCAATCCCATTTTCCTGCCTTTACCCGTAACCTTTGACACCCTTACTAATCAAGAACTTGTCAACATCTACAATCATTACCTCAATCTGTACACTAGGAGAATAATACTGATTAAAAAATATCACAAGAATCGGCTAGCGAGGAAAAGAAAATTCAGATATCCTGGAAAAGAAATACAAATCCTGTGAAATCTTGGAGTGGAGGACAGGAGATAACTAGCTGGGGCAAATGACTGGCAGGAGAGAAAAAGTCTTAGGAGGCAAGTGAAAGGCTTGTATATGACACAAAGAGCTCAAGATGCAGAGATAGAATTCAATATAGGCTGCAGTCCAATTCACCTCTACCCTATTGCAGAGATTGTCTATTGTCATTACAATGCTGAGAACTATATTCTGCACCCTGTACCTTCCCCTTTGCTCTACTAATTGTACTTAAGTTTGGTTTGATTGTATTTATGTATAGTATTATCTGATATGATTGGATAGCGTGCAAAATAAAGCTCTTCACTCCACCTCAGTACACGTGACAATAATAAACCTAAACCTAAACTGAAGACATAAATCATCTGCCCAATGGTGTTCTGATTGGAAAAAATCCACTCGTGACTCTCTTCCCCATCCCTGGAAACATTAACATGCCCCTCTCACATTGGCAACATTGGCAGCACTGGTAGTGATGGAAAAAGCAGGAATTTTAAATGAGGTACAAATTTCTTCGTCAGCATTATAGCCAGAGGAAATGTGTAGGAAGGAACTGCAGATGCTGGTTTAAACCGAAGATAGACACAAAAAGCTGGAGTAACTCAGCGGGACAGGCAGCATCTCTGGAGAGATGGAATGGGTGACGTTTCGGGTCGAGACCCTTCTTCAGAGGACGACAAAGAGGTAATGGCGAGCTTCACTGCAAAGCCCACACATACATAGGAGACAAAATGGGAGGAATTCAAAAGTGGACAATTGGCAGACCAAGCAGTCCAGGGCTCAGAGGTTGCAGGGCATGAGTCAATGCAATGTTAAAACTGCATAATAATTGGCCAATAGATGTCACAGTGGTTTAGTCCTACTTCAATTATGAATACTAATGACAATTTAGTCCTACAAGCACATGAGAGAACATTTGCAGGTTCAGTGAGCAAATGTGGCGTTAGCATTAATGACCCTCGTATGTACCCTTGAAACATGGTGAACAACCCCTAATTTAGTAGCTAAATGCAAGATTGAGTTGAGCAGGAGCCTGAAGGTGCACCATTACACACCATTTGCAACTCATAAGCTTTTGATGGCAACAACATGAACACATCTATATGTATTCTATATCCATTAAGCAGCAATTATGAGGCAACAAAATGTGAGGGACCTCAAATCATCCACAACTACTGGCACCAGGCCACTATCCTCAGGGTATTTCTGCTCGTTGTATGCAGCAATAAAATATTATTTTCTCATTGTGCCTTAGAGTGCAAATACCAGGATCTCATAAAGAACCTCTGAGAAAAATGTCCTTTCACAGCAGGTCTGCTGAGTACATTCCATTCCTACACTAAAGGTCAGTGGGAGCATTTTTAGTTGAATCAAAACCGATTGGGATGTGGACAGAAGCTGGATGAGCAAGAAACAGGATTAAAGGAAGAGTGGCAAGGGTTTTGTTTTGCATCAGGATAGAAGTATATAATGATGTTTGCCAGGGATTTGTGCTAGATCTATTAATTTATTCAATATATATTAATAGCCTATAGACAGAGCATAATTTCAACATTCAAAGGTTGCACAATGTGTAAATGTAGTAAGAAGGGTGGGCAATAATAGCAGACAACAACTGGGAGATGTAGATTGATGAGATTGTTAGATGGAAATGTGGATGGAGATTTACTATATGAGTGAAAAAATACACTTTGGAACAATTCAAATTTAATATTAAGAACTTTACAAAGAGATCACAAGAATAAAGGCCCGCGGGTTAACAAACATAAACTTTTGAAGGTAGTAGTATGTAATTGAGGTGTTCACAACTACGTTACAGAGAGAATTGATTTTATTGAAGGATGACAGGCCATTGAATTAAGATCATGAAAATGTTAAGAAAAGTTGGTTTATTCAACAAGCTGTTATCATCTAACGTATATTACCTTAAAAAAGCCAGGGAAGTATTGTCAAGGTTAAAACTTTGAGACCAATATTTAGTTTAGTTTATTTTTGTTTAGTTTAGTTTAGAGATACAGTGCGGAAACAGGCCCTTCGGCCCACTGGGTCCGCTCCGACCAGCGATCCCTGCACATTAACACTATCCTACACACATGAGGGCCAATCTTTACATTTACCAAGCCAATTTACATACATACCTTTGGAGTGTGGGTGGAAACCGAAGATCTTGGAAAAAACCCACGCGGTCATGGGAAGAACGTACAAACTCCGTACAGACAGCACCCGTAGTCAGGAACGAACCCAGGTCTCCGGTGCTGCAAGTGCTGTAAGACAGCAACTCTACTGCTGTGCCACCATGCCGCCCTTAGTTTAGTTCAGAGATACAGCATGGAAACAGGCTCTCTGACCCATTGAGTTCACGTCAACTATTGATCTCCTGTTCAGACTAGTTCTATGTTGTCACACTTTCTCATCCACTCCCTACACATTAAGAGTATTCTTTTACAGAGGCCAATTAACCTGCAAACCCGCACGTCTTTGGGATGTAACAAAAGCACCCAAAGGAAACCCAGATGGTCACAAACTCCACACAGACAGCACCTGACGTTAAGATCAATGCTGGGTCTCTGGCCTTGTGAGGAATCAACTACCAGCTGCGCCACAGCGGATTTTGAGACCGATGGAATAAGAACATCAATGACATGCGAGCAAGTTCAACTTAGTAGTTTCGGGAGAAGGGTCGCGACCCAAAACGTCACCCATTCCTTCTCTCCAGAGATGTTGCCTGTCCCGTTGAGTTACTCCAGCTTTTTGTGTCTATCTTCTATCTATCACTTGCTGGGGCTTTATCCTTCCCCCATCTCTTCAATCAGTCTGAAGAAGGGTCCCAAGGTGTAACGTCATCTATCCATTCCCTCCCATAGCTGCCGCCTGACCACTGAGTTATTCAGCACTTTGTGTTTTGTTCAAGATTCCAGCATCTGCAGTTCTTTGTGTCTCCATAATTAACCTAATGCTGAGGTCAATTGTTATTTCTTAAGAAGGACCTAGTTGAGATCAACAAACCCAGTAATGACAAAGGACTAGATATGAACATTTTCTTCACACCACTTTAATTGTTCCTTAGTGTCTGCACTATTTTAAATACAATATTATACCATTAATAATTTATAATGTTTGAAATATGATTTATTTTTTCTAAAGCTAGGAGTAAAGTTTTAAAAATACACAAGGTACTGGAGTAACTCAGTGGGTTAGGCAGCTTCTCAGGAGAACACAGATAGGTGACATTTTGGGTCAGGACCCTTCTTCAAACTTGGTTAATTAATCTTTTCTCTATATAAAGAATCCTCTTTGGCTCCTTATCTGACACGCCTTTTATCTCTTTTTCATCTCTAGCCTTTGTCACTTACTCCACCCATTTGCCAATCAAACCCCATCACCTGTATCTATCTATCACTTACCTGGTTTTGTCCTACGTCCACCTCTTATCCAGCTTTCTCCCCGCTAGTTGAATAAGTCTGAAGAAAGGTCCCAACCCAAAACGTCACCTATCCATTCCCTGCACAGAGGAAACCACTGAGATACTCCAACGCTTTGTGTTTTATTCAAGATTCAAGCATCTGCAGTTCCTTTCTTCAAGGAGTAAATTAACACTTATTCACCTCTCTGCCTTTTTCCACAGCAGTTGTGAAAATGTAAATGATGACCATCCATTCTTGGACACTAGGCACAGGCTCCATTTTCACCAACACTGCGTAGGTGAACAGCATTAGGAATATCAAGTAGGCAATCTGTAACAATGAAATGAAAAAAAATCTTTTCCTCTGAAACATTAACAAAAATTTCACGCTAAAATATTTTTTGCTGCAATATTCAATTGTTTTCCTCTCTGACAAAAGGGAAAATATACCTTAATTATTCTTAATGCTGTGATATCAGCCAAAAATAATGTGCAGATGTATTTATCATATTCATATCTGTTTCATGTTTTCTGTGGCAATGAGAAAGTTCCGATTTTTTTTTAGATGAGAAACATTTCAAATGCAATGAACACAACAGGTCACCATTTCCATTGTTATTGTTAGTGAGGAAATGTTTAAACCTCACCCATTCATGTCAATCAGCATTGCTGAATGTCTTAATTGCAAAGTAATTAGTAAAATATAACAAACCGTGTGGAACCAGAACTTGACTATTGGTGCGTTGTAAAATTCATAGGCTTTTCTCGTCCAAGGCAGACCCCTTTGTCTTGTACCAATGGTCTCATCTCGACTTTCTTTGGATTGTTCTGTTCCTTTTTCTGGGTCATAATCCATCTTTTTTTAAGAAAAAATAAAAATCACTCTTAACAAAAGCCTGTTGTTGACTATTAAATAGATATTAAAGATATCTGACTGCCTGATACATCTCAAAGTGTAACCAAGGAACTACAAATATTGGTTAACAAAAAAAGATACAAAGTGCTGGAGTAACTAAGCAGACTCCAGGGATGCTGCCTGGCACGCTGAGTTACTCTAGCACTTTATTTATTGTTATGTAAACTATATACTTGCTTAGATGGTTGTTAAACCTACTTTTAGCACACCTAATTAGGTCCCCTGTGTTAAAAAAAAAAGTGAAAAAAATCCGTATGCAAATCTCTTAGGGTGTAAATATTCAGTCTGAATTGTTCAGTAACACTGGTGGTTTGAGAAAGTATTTAAGAAAACTTTTGTTAATGTTAAGATTATTTCTCAATATTTAATCAATTATGGTAACCTGATGAAATTGTAATCATGTAGCTGAAAACAGGTTTATCTGTGAGTAAACAAATTTATTTGATAATGTCTATAAATTTGACATAGATGGAAAAATCAGTTGGATGCAATTATTAGTTAGTAGTGAAAAGATCCAGAGAACAAATAGATTTTAAAGCTTTTAAAAGACGTTAGGTAGCAGTGAAAAGTAATAACTTTAAAAATGTATTTTTGGTGGTTTGCTAAAAGCATATTTATCAGGAAATCACCAAGATGACTATTTCAATTAAAGGCATGACCAATTTTGGGGTAAGAATGGATTCCAACATAACGTTTTTCAGCCAATACAAAATGGCTGCACTGGATGTGTGTGGAGCTTGAAATTCTACAAAATTTTGCAATGGTTTGTTAATAACGGTTAAAATGAGTAGCAAAGTTCGATACAACACAACAGAAATTCAACGCCAAGGTGAAGATAACCAATTAACTTACAGGAGGCTGTTCATCTTTGGCAGAATTGGAGTTTTGAATACTGTACTGCCGAGCGAACTGGTGCGATTCCTGAGACTGGGGGATGTGGGACATTTCAGCCCTGCTCTTAAACTCCAACATCAGAATGCTGGGAGGCAGAAGAATGCTCAGAATGACCTGGCAATGAAATAAGTCACATTAGAAGCATGAAACTACAAAATAACCCTTGCATGGTTTGCCATCAAACCCATAGTTACTGGAATGTACTCTTTATTTGATAAATCGGTAATGTCAGCTTCAACAAGTGCAGCGAAACTTTGTGAAAGCAGACACATCATCAATATCACAGATAAAAATAACACATTTTGTATGTTGGGGATATTTACATTCAATCGTTAATTTTTGTTATCATTAAGTGTATGGTAAATGTTAATAATTTACTGATTCAACAAACTGAAGCAACATAGGTAGAGGCCATTTAACCTATCTTATTGAGTATTAAATCTCATTACCATTTCAATATTAACATTTAAAACAATATCACACGTAGTCATAGAGTCACAGAGTCATAGACATAGAGTGATACAGTGTGGAAACTTGTCCACATCGGCCAACAATGTTCCAGCTACACTAGTCCCACCTGCCTGCGCTTGGTCCATATCCCTCCAAACCTGTCCTGTCCATGTACCTGTCTAACTGTTTCTTAAACGATAGGATAGTCCCAACCTCAACTACCTCCTCTGGCAGCTTGTTCCATACATCCACCACCCTATAAAAAATTATTGATAAAAAGTTATATAAAAAGTCTATAAAAAGTTATCTCCTTGAACACAATAGTGGGTCAGATCACATACCACTATGTTTGAAGAGCATATATGCTTACATAAACTATGGACCATCATAAAAGCATCTGCCAGGAGAATCACAATGTAACCAAACATCTATGTGAATTTATCATTCTGAAGTGCATTTATGAAGTGCAATCAATCAGCTATTATGTGACTTTAACTCCAATAGACTAATTTGCATTCTGACATGTACGAGGCAAATAAATGTCTTTAATTTAGCAGCACACAATCATCAAATCACAGAAAAACACATCACAAAAGGCGACCATTCAGCTCATTATGTCATCACCGGATAAAAGATGAACTACCCAGACAAATTCTGCTTTCCAACACAAGGTCGGTGGCCTCGAAGGCTATGACTCTTCAAGTGCTTTTAAATGTGATAAGAGTTTCTGCCTCTACCATCCTTTCAGGCAGTGAGAAGTTATTTCCTCTTCTTTAATCCTACTTCATCCATATTTACATCCATGTCACTTTTTTTTCTAAACCCCTCAGCTAAGGGAAACAGTCTTTCCCATTTACTCTGTCCAAGCCCCCTCCATTAAGTCAAGTTGAGTTTGTTGGCACAAACACAAGTATGGTGAGGTACTGATACAAGGAAAATCCTGCATGCAGCAGCAACATACACACAGACTTAGACAACACACAAAAACATACATTATACATAAATTATACATATGTTAACACATAAATTCTACAAAATAACGAAAATAAAAAGACGCAAAAGAACAAGGCATTAATGCAAAAATACAATTGGTAAACATCCATAATAGTGCTAGAGGTCTCTGTCGTGTTCCTTTGCTGAGGTAGAATTAGGCTTGTGTAGGCCGGTTGCAGGAAAGTAGCTGATCCTGAACCTGGTGGTGTGGGACTTCAACCTTCTGTATCTCATGCCCAATGGGCTCAGTCTGGATGGTGAATAGTGCTTTCTTGAGGGAGCACTTCATATAGATGGCTTTGATGGTGGGCAGGACTATGCCTGTGATGGATTGGGCTAAGCCCACTACCTTCTGCAGCCTGTTGCATTCCAGTGCATTGAAATTGCCGCACAAATGCATTTGTAGAAGTTTGTTAGAGTATTCATTGACATGCTGTATCTCTTTAAACTTCTAATATAAATGTAGAGGTACTTGTGCCCCTCAACCTCCTCAGTTCCAAAGAAATTAACCATGCCCATTCAAATCTTTCCTCATAGCTACAACTTTTCAGTCCTGGCAACATTTGTAAATCCCTTCTGCACCCTCTCTAGTCTGAACAAATCTTGAGTGTGATAATGAATCTCTCACTATTTCCAGCCAGCTCATCAGCTCCCACTGTGATTTATTGGATTTGACTTTGTTTTTGGTTTAGTTTCGACCTTTTGATCATTTTAGATGCTCAAACTCTTGAATCACGGACACAATCCCATGATTCAACATTTGTTTAAAAACAATGGCCACCCCAGTATTAAACAGACAGGGTGGGGGACATAACATGGCAGAATAGTTTAGAGCATCAGTAATTATTAAGTTCCGAGGTATGGGACCTCTGATTTGGAACAATGTGCGAAACCAAGGTACACAAAATTGCTTAAAACTTATCACGATAGTTATGCATAAATATTTAAGTAAACTCAGCAAAATGGAAGACATCCAAATGGTAAAAGACATCTGGATAGGGCCATGGATAAGAAAGGTTTAGAGGGATATGGGCCAAATGCAGGCTGGCAAGACTAGAGTAGATGGGGCATCTTGATCAAGGTGGGCCAAAGGCTCTCTTTCCATGCAGTGTGACTTTGATAATATAAGAAAATTAAAGGTGAAATACTGAGGGAGAAGCTGCTACAGACATTCTTCACAAGTAAATACTGTGTATAAACACAATTGGAAAATTCCCAATGTATTATCAGACTAAATTAGCATTATCCTGGATGAAAAATATTACAGATTAGTTTCTACACAAGGTAAAATATGGAGTGTAACTAAAGCACCTTTAGAAAGGTAATACGTTCTTGAACATTATGACAGTCTCTTGGAGTCTTTAGACTTTAGACAGTGCAAAAACAGATCCTTCAGCCCATGCAGTGAGCAGCGAACATCGATCAACCATACACTAACCTACACACGTTAGGGACAATTTATACAACTTGCTAAAACCAATTAACCTACAAACCTGTATGTCTTTGGAGTGTGGGAGGAAATCAGAGCAGTCAGAGAAAACCCACACGGTCACAAGGAAAACGTACAAACTCGGTTCAGACAGCACCCGTAATCAGGATTGAACCTGGGTCTCTGGAGCTGTAAGGTAACAAAGCTGCCGTTGTGCCAGTGTACCACCCAAAAGTCCTCTGGGTTAATATCAAAATGAGGCTATTTTAACAACATGGTGGACTTCTTCGAGTCCACAAGGCGCAAGACTAGGCATAAAGAGCAACCTTTACCTTGAACCATGAGTTCTTCCTCATGTTCAGGCGTCCCATCCAGATGTCAGTTAGGAGCATTTGAGTGCATGTGTGGAAAACAAAGGGCCGAAGGCCTGACGACACAGCCAGCTTCAGACAAGTGGAGTTGCTCCAGTTCTTCAGCTCGTAGGTCAGCAACTTCATGGCCATCCGCTCATTCTGTTTAAATGCATGGTCTAAAACGTCGACAGCAAGTTGGCCGAATTCCCTAACAGGTAAAGACATTCACACATGAAAACAAATAATGTAATTTCATTGCAGCAATTAAAATATTTGCGTCTCTCAAAAGCAATGCCGTCTTTAGAAAAAAATTAGCATAACACATTTCATGCATTTTTAGCAATATTGCCATGAATGAGTTGAACAGGTACTTTGGATCTGTCTTCATTAAGGAGGACACAAACAATCTTCCTGATATAGTAGTGGCCGGAGGATCTGGGGTGACGGAGGAACTGAAGGAAATCCACATTAGGCAGGAAATGGTGTTGGATAGACTGATGGGACTGAAGGCTGATAAATCCCCAGGGCCTAATGGTCTGCATCCCAGGGTACTTAAGGAAGTGGCTCTAGAAATCATGGATGCATTGGTGATAATTTTCCAATGTTCTATAGACTCAGGATCAGTTCCTGTGGATTGGAGGGTAGCTAAAGTTATCCCACTTTTTAAGAAAGGCGGGAGAGGGAAAACGGGGAATTATAGACCAGTTAGCTTGACATCGGTGGTGGGGAAGATGCTGGAGTCAATTATAAAAGATAAGATAGCCGAACATTTGGATAGCAGTAACAGGATCGGTCCGAGTCAGCATGGATTTACGAACGGGGAAATGATGCTTGACTAATCTTCTGGAATTTTTTGAAGATGTAACTAGGAAATGGGCAAGGGAGAGCCAGTGGATGTAGTGTACCTGGACTTTCGGAAAGCATTTGATAATGTCCCACATAGGAGATTGGTGGGCAAAGTTAGGGGACATGGTATTGGGGGTGGAGTGCTGACATGGATAGAGAAGTGGTTGGCAGACAGGAAACAAAGAGTAGGGATTAACGGGTCCCTTTCAGAATGGCAGGCAGTGACTAGTGGGGTACCGCAAGGCTCGGTGCTGGGACCGCAGCTATTTACAATATACATCAATGATTTTGATGAAGGGATTCAAGGTAACTAGCAAATTTGCAGTTGACACAAAGCTGGGTGGCAGTGTGAACTGTGAATGGGATGCTATGAGAATGCAGGGTGACTTGGGCAGGTTGGGGGAGTGGGCAGATGCATGGCAGATGAAGTTTAATGCGGATAAATGTGAGGTTATCCACTTTGGTAGCAAAAACAGGAAGGCAGATTACTATCTAAATGGCGTCATGTTGGGAAAAGGGGAAGTACAACGGGATCTGGGGGTCCTTGTACATCAGTCTATGAAAGTAAGCATGCAGGTACAGCAGGCAGTGAAGAAAGCGAATCGCATGTTGGCCTTTATAACAAGAGGAATCGAATATAGGAGCAAAGAGGTCCTTCTGCAGTTGTACAGAGCCCTAGTGAGACCACACCTGGAGTATTGTGTGCAGTTTTGGTCTCCTAATTTGAGGAAGGACATTCTTGGTATTGAGGGAGTGCAGCGTAGGTTTACATTGTTAATTCCCGGGATGGCGGGACTGTCATATGCTGAGAGAATGGAGCAGCTGGGCATGTACACTCTGGAGTTTAGAAGGATGAGAGGGATTCTCATTGAAACATATAAGATTGTTAAGGGTTTGGACACGCTGGAGGCAGGAAACATGTTCCCGATGATGGGGGAGTCCAGAACCAGGGACCACAGTTTAAGAATAAGGAGTAAGCCATTTAGAACGGAGACGAGGAAACACTTTTTCTCACAGAGAGTGGTGAGTCTGTGGAATTCTCTGCCTCAGAGGGTTCTCTGGATGCTTTCGAGAGAGAGCTAGATAGGGCTCTTAAAAATAGCGGAGTCAGGGGATATGGTGAGAGGGCAGGAACGGGGTACTGATTGGGGATGATCAGCCATGATCACATTGAATGGCGGTGCTGGCTCGAAGGGCTGAATGGCCTACTCCTGCACCTATTGTCTATTGTCTATTGCTATTGAATGTTATTTGAAAATAAGCAGTGTGCAAGACATCACAAGATGTACAAGGATTCTCTGAATGCTTCGCAGTGTTGTTGATGTTTAATATGCTGGCATTGTAGCACAGCGGTAGAGTTGCTGTCTTACAGCGCCAGAGACCCTGGTTCAATCGTGACTACGGGTCCTGTCTGTACAGAGCTTGCACTTTCTCCACATGACCGCTTGGGTTTTCTCTGGGTGCTCCGGTTTCCTCGTACATTCCAAAATCGTGCAGGTTTGTAGATTAAGTGGCTTCGGTAAAATTGTAAATTGTCTCTAGTGTGTAGGATAGTGCTGGTGTATGGGGAGATAGCTGGTCAGTGCAAACTCGGTGGGCTGAAGGTCCTGTTTCCAAACTGTATCTCTAAAATTATGCTGCGCACTTGCTTCCTAACTACCAGCAGGTGCGAAAATCCAAGTCACCCGTCTCAAGATGTTAATCCTATTCTGACATTTTAGGGATTTCCTGTCAACTGGAGCTCAGCCTGGAGCTGCAAGACAATGTAATTTCTACTTGTGTAGGATGGAACAGCATTTGTTGGTTTAAACTGAAGATAGACACAAAAAGCTGGAATAACTCAGCATCTCTGGAGAGAAGGAATGGGTGATGTTTCGGGTCGAGACCCTTCTTTCTACTTAAAGTCATAGAGTCATAGAGTGATACAGTGTGGAAACAGGCCCTTTGGCCCAAGTCGCCCACACCGACCAACAATGTCCCAGCTACTCTAATTCCACTTGCCTGCGCTTGGTCCATTTCCCTTCAAACCTATCCTATCCATGTACCTGTCTAACTGTTTCTTAAACGATGGGATAGTCCCAGCCTCAACTACCTCCTCTGGCAGCTTGTTCCATATACACCCACCACAATTTGTGTGAAAAAGTTATCCCTCGGATTCCTATTAAATCTTTTCCCCTTCACCTTGAACCTATGTCCTCTGGTCCTTGATTCCCCTACTCTGGGCAAAAGGCTGTGCATCTATCCGATCTATTCCTCTCATGATCTTATCTACCTTTATATGATCACCCCTTATCCTTCTGCGCTCCATGGAGTAGAGACCCAGCCTACCCAACCTCTCCCTGTAGCTCACACCCTCTAGTTCTGACCACATCCTTGTAAATCTTTTCTGAACTCTTTCAAGCTTGACAATATCTTTCCTATAACATGGTGCCCAGAACTGAATACAATATTCTAAATGTGGTCTCACCAACGTCTTATACAACTGCAACATGACCTCCCAACATCTATAATCAATACTCTGACTGATGGCCAAAGTGCCAAAAACCTTTTTGAACACCTTATCTACCTGCAACTCGACCTTCAAGGAACCATGCACCTGTACTTCTAGATCCCTCTGCTCTACAACACCACCCAAAGGCCTAGCATTTACTGTGTAGGTCCTACCCTTGTTCGATGTCCCAAAATGCAACACCTCACACTTCTCTGTATTAAATTCCATCAACCATTCCTTCACCCAGCTGGACAATCGATCCATATCCTGCTGCAATCGTTCACAACCATCTTCACTATCTGCAAAACCACTAACTTTTGTATCATCAACAAACTTGCTAATCTTGCCCCGTATGTTCTCATTCAAATCATTGATGTAGATGACAAACAGAAACGGGCCCAGCACGAACCCTGAGGCACACCACTAGTCACAGGCATCCAGTCTGAGAAGCAACCTTCCACCATTATCCTCTGCTTCCTTCCACGGAGCATACTGGCTCCCAAACAGGAGTGACTGAAGGGCAAGCCTTCTCCAGCTCTGAACTAACCCAAGGGACCCAAGGGGTTCAGAACTGAATGACAATCACTTTGAATTCAAATGAGGAAACAGACTAGGAAATAACGACACAAAAACAGCAAGCAAACTATCGTGCTCCAGGAGTATGGCCTTTGCATTCTAATTCTAAGCATTGATTAAAAAAAAGGGCAAGAAACTGGTAATGTTATTTTCTGAAGATAGACACAGGATGCTGCAGTAATTCAACATGTAATGCAGAATCTCCGGAGAAAATGGATAGGTGACATTTTAGGTTGGGACCAGCTAATCTCCATCCCTCAAAGCTGAAGAACGGTCCCTACCTGAATCGTCACCTATCCATTTTCTCCAGAGATGCTTCCTGATCCTCGAGTTACTCGAGCATTTTGTGACTATCTTTGATATAAACCTGCATCTGCAGTTCCTTTCTATTAGTTCAGTTTAGTTTATTTCCACATGGAAAAGATGGGATTGAACCCGGGACTCTGGAGCTGTGAGGCAGCAGCTCCACCAGCTGTGCCACTGTGCGGCCCCTTCTCTTATAATTTCATCAAAAGAACTACAGTAACACCAGAAATATTAGGTCATGGTATCAGTGCCCTTCATCTCCTGCAGATAAGACCAAAGGTTATGTGTTCACATTGAACTCAAGAGCATTTTAGTGGGACTGCACGAGCAGAGGTGCCATCATTGAGTTAAGATATTAGATTGAGGTGTAATGTTAAACATGCACCATTCAATTAAGAGTGGGTCAGTCTTTCCTAGTATTTGTTAAAATCAGTGTTTTTCAGACTTTTAGACTTTTAGAGATACAGCACGTAAACAAGCCCTTCGGCCCACTGGGTCCACGCCGACCAGCGATTACCCCATGCACTAGCACTATCCTACTATACACTTGGGACAATTTACAATTTTTAGCCAATTAACCTAGAAACCTGAATGTCTTTGAAGTGTTGGAAACTGGAGCACCCAGACAAAGCTTACATGGTCACTGGGAAAACGTACACTCCATACAGTCAGCACCCGTAGTCAGG
Organism: Malacoraja senta; assembly: GCA_038087875.1. Classification (NCBI taxonomy): domain Eukaryota; kingdom Metazoa; phylum Chordata; class Chondrichthyes; order Rajiformes; family Rajidae; genus Malacoraja; species Malacoraja senta. The sequence continues at coordinate 138,474,180 of CM075977.1, forward strand.
ATCGAACCCCGCTGAGTTACTCCAGCATTTTGTGTCTATCTTCGGTCTATCTGCAGTTCCTTCCTACACAAATAAAATTCAAGTCATTTATTTATTTCAGATAGGACATAAACTAACTCTGAGAAGGCAAGAGACTGCAAATGCTGGAATCTGGACCAAAACAACCAAACTGCTGGAGGAACTCTGGGAGTAGAACAGCATCTGTTCAAGGAGCAATGAAACCAAATATCCTATAGCAAGCAAGATAGATCACTCGACGAAAAAGACGTAGTACGGTCATGGGCAGATTCATGGGTAATTTTCGGCCCCATTTCCGTAACCGGCTTCCGTCTCCGCACCAAAGATCCCATAGCGGAGCAAAGATAACTAGTGCGGAGACGGAAGCCGGTTACGGAAACATCCTCGTAAAAATAAAAGTTATTTGGTAAAAATCTTCTCCTCATTTTCAGAATTATAATTTATTAACACAAACTGTTCCCCCGCAACGTTGATTACACTGCGAGTTGGGTCGGGTCGGATTACTGAAATGGATGAAAAAAAGGCCCACGTTCCGCTCCATTGCGTACTACACGTCAGCCCATTGCATTTAGAAGGAGTGGTCTATCTTGCTCCGCTATAGGATCTTTGAATGAAACTATCAATGTTTCGGGTCAAGAAATTGCATTTGGATAATTTGTCCTGGTGCAGGGTCCCGACCCAAAACTTTGGCAATTCCTCTCCCCACAAATGTTGCTCGACTCCGTGAATTTCTCCAGCCGCTTGTTTTATTTTTTCTATTAACCTAACTCCGATGCTGATACTTAGGGGGAAAAAATTATGTTCCCAGCTGTTGCAAATTTAACCATCACAGAGGAACCCCAGTGAGCTCTTGCTCCATCACTGGGCTTCAGATGGAGAACAACAGCCAAGCACAGAGGAGAGAGAGCTCATCGTGGAGCTCATCCAGTCTGTTTAAGATTTGCGCAATCGTGCAGGAACCTCAAATCTGTGAGCAATTATGGGGGCAACATATGGAACCTAGAACTTAGAAAAATTCAGCACAGGAGCAGGCCCTTCGTCCACCATGACTGCTCCGAGCATGATCCCAAGCTAAACTAACCTCCTCTGCCTGCACATGATCCATGTTCCCCCATTCCCTGCTTACCTATGTGTCTATCTGAAAGCTTCTAAAACATCACTATTGTATCCACTACCACCCCCAACAGTGTGTTCCAGTCACCCACCACCTTCTGTGCAAAAAAACTTGCTCCGCACATCTCCTTGAAACTTTGTCCCTTTCACCATAAAGCTATGCCCTCTGTTCATTGATATTTCTACCATAGGAGACAGTGAGACAGAGTCCCATGTGCTTGATAGACTACCCTATCTGTGCCTTTAATTTTATGTGTTTCTATTAGATCTCCCTTAGCCTCCGACGAGAGATACCACTGGCATGATGCAAGTTCCATCTGGATCTTCATCTTAATTCAAAGCCATTTCATTGCATTAGTTGAGTTGAGTTTAGTTTATTGAGTTACAGTGAAAAGCTTTAGCTCGGTACACATGACAATAAACTAAACTCAACTCAACTAATGCAATGAAATTTGCTATGAAATAATATGAAGGAATTCAAGAAGGAACCTGTGTTATCCCAGTGCTATCATACGTCAGAAGCTGAGGGGAGACCTAATAGAAATATATAAAATTATTAATGGCATAGATAGCGTAGTCAATCATTAAAGCTGTTAAAGATGAAAGTAAAAGAGAATAATCTTACTTGGAATATTGCTTTAGCTGTTCTGAGGTATCCTCCATCATGGTACTCTGCTTAGCCTCATGAGCCATTGCTCTGTACAGTTTGCAGGCCACCAATGCCTTTGCCATGGCTTCTTCACCATGTTGCCAGAAGAACAAGGCCATCTGCTGCCGTTTCATCAGCACCGCCCACACCAGCAGTTCATTATAGGGGTAAATGAAGCCTTCAGAATCATGATCCTCTGAAAATCTTAGATCATCCTTTTGCTTCTTTTTTGACTTACAAAGCGAAACAGATTTATCCTGTAAAAGTCAACATGGCAGCGACAATAAGTTAAAATCAGCAAGTTCAGCTGTTTAAGAAAGAACTGCAGATGCTGGAAAAATCGAAGGTAGACAAAAATGCTGGAGAAACTCAGCGAATGAGTTCAGCTGTTGTTAAGGACACAGTTGAAGTACTGTGTAAATTCTGGATCCCTGTTAAGTTCTGGTTATCCTGAAGTTTAAAAAAAAGTGATTAATCAGAGTTTCTGATCCCTTCCTGTTAAACTAAACTAACCAAAAGATGTGGCAGGATTTCTGTAGACAACACTATTCCATTTGCAATGAAATCCATAGATGTGTTCCTGTTGTTCAAGTGCTCAGTAATAAAAAAATGTTCTCTCTGTTTCCAACCTGCTTTTTAATTCAGGATCAGTGGCAACTAATAACAATGGTGATTTATAACAATGCAATCTCAGTTGTATGATTGCAGCACTGGTCAGCTGCTCATTAAGTACATAAGTTCTTTTTTTTTTTACCCCTGCAAGCTTGTCCAAAATGTCCCAATTTTTCACTGTATTTGTACTTCATAAAAGCATTATGAACACTAGTAGGGTTTGAACTACATTCGACAAGCAACAACATTTTTAGATATCGTAACATTTGAGGGTGGCACAGTGGCGCAGCGGTAAAGTTGCTGCCTTACAACGCCAGAGACCCGGGTTAGATCCTGGCTATAGGTGCTATCTGTACGGAATTTGTACGTTTTCCCTGTGACCACGTGGGTTTTCTCTGGGTGTTCCAGTTTACAGGTTATTTGGCTTCTGTAATTTATCTCTAGTGTGTATGGGTGATCGCTGGTTGGCGCAGACACGTAGGCCTATTTCCACATTTTATCTCTAAACTAAACTAAAATGTGTACTAAATTCACAGGAATGGCCAAATTGACAACGAGCATTTCCGTAAAGCAGAGCTTTGTTAAGTTTTACAAAGAACCAATGAAATCAGTCAAAATTGTCAAGAACACAAAAATCTCTTTATTTATGTGGTAAAATGTCACCGAACATATTGTCGGAGCTAATAACTTTCTCAATTACCCATTATATGACCTACATGAAGATTGAAACTTAAGACAATAAATAAATTAAAATATATCCTGAATATTATGATCTTGAGCTGCTTATTTACGATTGGAAAAGATTTGCATCTTCAACACAAACACACTCCATAACATGCTTCGAAGTATAATTATAGAACATTGTACCTTGCGTTTGTATGGTTGGGCTGTTCGAATGAACTGGGAGTGTAGCCTCTGCTCGCCACTGCCCATTCTGGAAGCTTGTTCTCTGTTCAGGTTCCAGCTTTGAGTGAAACTGGTTACACCAATCTGGCCAACTCGCTATGGAAATTATTAGTGTGCATTAGTAATGTTTCTGCAAATAAACTGACAATATTCATTGATTATATTACTTCCACTTGTAATTTAAGGAAGAAATATGAAAAGCCTATCCTTACATATGAATAAGTTGTTAGTCCCATTTGCAGATTGGGAGGTAGGAATGATGAGAGAATAAACAGCTATTCACAGTGATTTCCTCACAAAACTGATACCATTACCAGTCAGGAGATTGAGTCTCCATAGTCATTAGACAAAGGGGAAAATCCTGAAGGGGGCACTTAGATTCAATGTTGCGAGTTGCAATCCAAGTTTGAATTCAAATTAAGGAGGTCAATGAACTTGACTAATGGGCCTGTCCCACTAAGGCGACTTTTTAAGCGACTGCAGGAGACGATGCAGTCGCCACATGTTCGCGGGTAGTTGCCGGTGAGTCGCCTTCATGGTCGCGAGGAGATCCCGCATTCTGGGAACTTGTCACAGCCTCATTATGGTCGCTGCGAATTTTTCAATATGTTGAAAAATTAGCGGCGACCAGAATGGAGCCGCCATGGAGAGTAGCGAGAATTCTCGTGCCGTAGGTGGGTCGCTAGGAGGTCATAATGGGTTGCCAGGAGGTCGAAGGTTCTCGGAGGTTCTCGTAGGTTCTCGGAGGTTATCCTTGTCCCCGTCTGCATAACGGGCTGACCTGTGAATTTCATTGGCTCATTGGGGAAATAAAAGGTAAACAGTAGTTTTCAGAACCAAGGATAATCGACTGGTAATGTTAAATGTCCGTCGAGCTTCACAGTCGTGTATCTCTGGCTTCATAAAAGTTGTCTCCACTCCTTCTCTCCCCTTCTCCCCCACCCCCTATTTTAAAGGACTTACCGTACACTGTGCTTTAGCTGTCTTAATTACAGCGCCAACCTTCCTGTTCATCGTGGTGTGTGTCTGTATCACCTTGGCTTTGCACCCTGTGAATTTTTTAGACAGCGCTCCCCCGCTTGCCCTGTCCCCGTCTGCATAACGGGCTGTTGTAGGAAGCGATTCTACACTCTAGGGACGATTAAACAAAATATTTTAAACAATTAACCTACAAATATGCATGTCTTTGGAATGTGGGAGGAGACCAGAGCACCCAGGGAAAACCCTCGCGTTCATGAGGAGAATGCACAAACTCAGCACAGACAGCACCCATAGTCAGGATCGAACCTGAGGCTCTGGCTATGTAAGGCCGCGACTTTACCGTTGCGCCACTGTGCCACCCATGTCTTCAGCTTACATTGTGTTTCATTAGAATAATGTAAGAACTGAACTTCAAGGAGGTTAGTTTAGTTTAGTTCATTATTATTGTTGCATGTACCGAGGTACAGTGAAAAGCTGTTTTGTTGTGTGTTATCAAGTCAGTGAAAAGACTATACATGATTACCTCCATGCCGCCCACAGTTTACAGATAGAGGATAAAGGGAATAATGTTTAGTGCAAGATAAAGACCTGTAGAGTCCGATTAAAGATTAGATTGACTGTGGGCTGGAAAATCACATTCTCAGGCAGCTGGAAGTTTATAATACACATTTATGCTCTTGACCTATCTTTCTTCCAAACAGCACAGAATTACTCTGTTCTGCTGCCCAGCTTCACTTCATCCATCACTGGCACTTTAACAAACTATGTTTTTGTTCCTTTCAGGACTCAACAACTTCAACAACTCTTCTACTTCTCCCACTCTTTCGCCTTTACACTCTGCTTAACCATTTCTCTTGCAAGCCACTTCCCCCTATATTGCATTCATCCCCGCTTCTATTCTTCCCCTCTCCAATCCATTATAAACTTAGTAAATGTTAAATCAGGCTTGAGTGACTGCCAGCCTACTCCAGTTGACTGTGGTAACAGGGTCACATCATTAGGTACTAAATAATCCAAGTAATTGTCTTTTAGAAAACAAAATAGAAAAGGTAGGTCGACCTATAAATGAATGCAAACTCAAAGAGTTCATAGCATAGAAAATCAGATTTTACCTTCTCTCCAAAATCCACAAACCTGACTGTCCTGGCAGACACATTGTTTCTGCCTGTTCGTGTCCTACCGAACATATTTCCACATACCTCAACTCCATCCTATCCCCCCTGGTGAAATTCTTCCCTACCTATGTTCAAGACACCTCACACGCTCTTCGTCTACTCCATGACTTCCGTTTTCTAGGCCCCCACTCCCTCATCTTCACCATGGATGTTCAGTTACTCTACACCTCCATCCCCCACCAGGTGGGTCTTAAAGCCCTCCATTTCTTCCTCGACCACAGAACCAACCAATCCCCGTCTACTGATACTCTCCTCCGCCTAGCGAAGCTGGTCCTTACCCTTAATAACTTTTCGTTTGACTCCTCCCATTTCCTCCAAATACAGGGCATAGCTATGGGCACGTGCATGGGCCCTAGCTATGCCTGCCTCTTTGTAGGGTACGTCGAACAATCTTTGTTCGAGGCGTACCAGGGCCCTATCCCCAAACTCTACCTCCGCTACATCGACGACTGAATTGGTGCTACCTCCTGCACCCACACACAACTCACTGACTTCATCCATTTCACCACTAACTTCCATCTCGCACTCAAATACACCTGGACACCCTTCACATCTCCTAAAATTTCCCTTTAGAATTGCTACTGAAAAATGTAAATACCTTGTAGTCTACGTGACTAGAAAATATCCCTCCTTATTTCAAGCAAATTTTCCACCATTAATCACCAAATTAAATGCCCTCATTCAATTTTGGAAAACACTTCCGATTTACTTTATAGGTAGAGTAAATGCCATAAAGATGATTTTCTTCCACAACTCCTGTACCTATTTCAATCAATACCGATCTACCTCCCTAAAAACTTTTTTTTTAAACTCGACTGTGATTACAAACTTTATCTGGGATTATAAAACTCATAGAATTCATAAACGACACTTATGCAAACCTAAAGAAATCGGTGGACTGGCTCTCCCTAATTTTCTTCTCTATTATTGGGCAACTAATATTAAAAATTTAATTTACTGGATGGACGATACATGTCAACAAGTAAACTGGTTAAAAATGGAGAGGGAAGATTGTTTGCCTTTCAATATAGGCGCGATTCTTCCCTCTCCAATACATCTGAAGAAATCAATGTATGAGAAAAATCCGATAATCCATAGCACCGTACGAATTTGGAAACAGTTGAAATCAACCCTTAAATTGAGAAATTTCTCTCTCTTCTTACCAATCGCCAATAATCCCTCGTTTAAACCGTCTACTTTAGGCAAGGCGTTTGCACGATGGGAAAGCCTAGGAATTAAAAAGCTGGGAGATCTTTATGAGAAGGGGACCTTCCTCTCGTTTCAAGAATTACAGGTGAAATATCATTTGAAATGTAGTCATTTCTTTAGATATCTTCAAATACGAGACTATGTGAAAATACACACGCAAGATTGTCACTTTATGGGCCCAGATATATTAGACGAATGCATGAACAGAAAGGTGGATACAAATAAGTTAATATCCTATTTCTACAATACCCTTTTAAATGTACATATCCCATCATCGGAAATAATTAGGCGAGCATGGGAAGATGAATTGGGTTTAACAATTTCAAAGGATAGTTGGAAGGAAAGTCGTTTATATATACATTACTGTTCTCTCAATGTTAGGCACTACAATTTAAAATACTGCATAGACTCTATTATTCAAAGTCTGAATTGAACAAGATCTTCCAAAATGTCTCTCCTATCTGCGATAAATGTCTCCTCCAAGAAGCGACTATAACCCATTCTTTTGTTTACTGCACAAAATTACAAAACTTCTGGAGGGGAATTTTTGATATCATTTCCAAAATACTTAAAAATAAATTGGATCCCGATATAAAACTGATCAAACTAGGTACGTCAGAGGCCTGTTCTAAGCTAATGATATTTCAAAGACGTTTCCTTAACTGGCCTAATAACGGCGAAAAAATTAATACTCAAATTTTGGAAAACATTAGGCTTGTCTTGGTGGAAAAAACAGATCAATTTCTTAAGACATGGACACCCTTTACCAAATTCTTACAACAATAGTATGGTGCAACACAAATTAAATTTAAATCCAATGCAGGGTTGGGTGAGGCGGGCGGGGGGGACGAGGGGCAAGGTATATCTCCACCTTTTAATTTTTTTATTTCTATATCTTTCTGCTACACTGTTTTGGTAGTTTAGGAGATTTTCTTTTGTTCTTCTTCAGTCTATCTTTTCACTTTCTACTTCATTTCTTTCTTGTTTTCTCTTTCTTTTCTTTTTTCATTTTCATAATTTAGGTTATAAGGTTAAAATGAAGCTGTACAATATTTGTATAATTTTAGATGACGAATGTTTTATCTCTGTACAATCGCTTCTAATAATTTTTTTTAACTAAATAAATAAATAAATCAAATACACCTGGACCATTTCCCTACCATTCCTAGACCTCACTATCTCCATCGCAGGTGATAGACTACTGACCGACATCCACTATAAACCCACTGACTCCCATGGCTATCTGGACTACACTTCCTCCCACCCTGCTTCCTGTAAGGACTCCATCCCGTACTTCCAATTCCTCGTCTATGCCGCATCTGCACCCAGGATGAGGTGTTCCACACCAGGGCATCGGAGATGTCCTCATTCTTCAGGGAACAGGGGTTCCCCTCTTCTACTATAGATGAGGCTCTCACCAGGGTCTCTTCTATACCTCGTAACTCTGCTCTCACTCCCCATCCCCCCACGTAAAAAGAGCAGAGTCCCCCTTGTCCTCACCTTCCACCCTACCAGCCGTCACATACAACAAATAATCCTCCAACATTTTCGCCACGTCCAACGGGATCCCAACACTGACCACATCTTCCCATCTCCTCCCCTGTCTGCTTTCCGCAGAGATCGCTCCCTCCATAACTCCCTGGTCAATTTGTCCCTTCCCACCCAAACCACCCCCTCTCCTGGCACTTTCCCTTGTAACCGCAGGAAATGCTACACTTGTCGCTTTACCTCCCCCCTTGACTCCATTCAATGACCCAAGCCGTCTTTCCAGGTGCGGCAGAGGTTCACCTGCACCTCCTCCAACCTCATCTATTGCATCCGCTGTTCTAGATGTCACCTGCTCTACATCGGTGAGACCAAGCGTAGGCTTGGCGATCGCTTCGCCCAACACCTCCGCTCGATTCGCATTAACCTACCTGATCTCCCAGTGGCTCAGCACTTCAACTCCCCCTCCCATCCCGAATCCGACCTTTCTGTTCTGGGCCTTATCCATGGCCAGAGTGAGGACCACCGTAAATTGGAGGAGCAGCACCTCATATTTCGCTTGGGCAGTTTGCACCCCAGTGGTATGAACATTGACTCCTCTAATTTCAGGTAGTCCCTGCTTTCTCCTCCCCTTCTCAGCTCTCCCTCAGCCCACTGTCTCCGGCTATTCCTTTCTTCTTCCTGCCCCCCCCCCACTCTCACATCACATCAGAAGAAGGGTCTCGACCCGAAACGTTGCCTATTTCCTTCGCTCCATAGATGCTGCTTCACCCGCTGAGTTTCTCTAGCATTTTTGTCTACCATAGAAAATCAGAATGTAGAATCAGTATATGTAGAACAACAAATAACAATAGATAATAGAGAGTGTTTTATAGGTCAAATGACTGCAATCATAAGGTGGCACAGTGGCACAGCGGTAGAGTTGCTGCTTTACAGTGCTAGAGACCCGGGTTCAATCCTGACTATGGGTCAAAAAAATCAATAAATCCCCAGAACTTGATAGCTTTCATCATTGGGTTTTAAAGAATTATTTATTTATTTATTTTATTTTTTATTTTATTAGAAGTACAGTACATTACAGTAATCTCCAATAAATGTAAGTGTATACTTTTCTTGTACCACTTCTTAATTTAAACTTTAATAAGAGAAAAGGATAGAAAGAGTTAGTAAAGATAGTAAGTGAGTGATTGAAAGAGTGGTCCAGGAACACCCATATGGACCTAAACCACAAGAAATCGTTTTTTTTTTAAAAGAGAAAAACCAAAAGGAGGAAAAAGAAAAAAGAAAAAATAAGATAAGATAGGACAATATGAAAGGGATGTACCTACTTCATATCTTTACTCACCCCTCGCCAGGTCCTGAAACCATTTATTATCAACATTTTGTTGCACCCTATGTTTGTAATAAGTCGATAAATGGAGACCAAATCTTTTGGAATTGGTCTGGTTTACCTGCTAAGAGGAATCTCATATCTTCTAGGTGTAACAATTCCGACATATTAGAAGTCCACATTTTTGTCGTTGGCGTGGGAGCGTTTTTCCAAAATTTCAGTATACGTTTTTTTGCCGTTATTAAGCCATAATTTAGAAAACTCCTTTGAAACGAAGTCAGCTCTAAACTTGCTTCTATTGTTCCAAAAATAATCAGTTCTGCATTCGGTTTCAGTTTTATTTTAAATAATTTCGTGAACATCTCAAAAATTTCATTCCAACATTTTTGGATTTTTATACAAAAACAAAAGAATGTGCTATAGTTGCTTCTTGGTTTAGGCATTTATCACAGATAGAAGAGGTATTTGGGTAAAATTTACTTAATTTAGCTTTCGAATAGTATAATCTATGTAAAATTTTAAATTGAATTAGAGTATGTCTTACGTTAATTGAGCATTTATGCACATATAACAGGTGTTTATCCCAACTCTCTTTCGAGATTTTTATAGCTAGTTCTTGTTCCCAGTCTCTTCTAATCCTATCAGGTGATGGAATTTCTATGTTTAGAATGGAATTATACAGGTATGATATTAAATTAGCTGATTCCGCTTTTATATTCATTATCTCATCTAATAGGTCTGGAGACATATTTTGATATTTTTGTGTATATTTTTTCAAATAGTCACGTATTTGAAAATATTTAAAATATTGATTACTACTCAAGTTATATTTAAGTTGTAGTTGGTGAAATGTTAAAAAACTTCCATTATCATACATATCTCCAAACGTTTTAATTCCTAATCTATCCCAATTTGTAAAGGATCTATCTATCATAGAAGGTTTAAACGAAGGGTTATTCATTATAGGTGAGAGAAGTGATAGATTTCTTAATTTTAAAGTTAATTTTATTTGTTTCCAAATTCTAATTGTACTATGAATAATTGGGTTTTTACTGTATATTGTATTCTTCATTTTTGTTGGTGAGAGAAGGATCGCTCCTATGTTAAAAGGGGAACAATCCTCTCTTTCCATTACTATCCAATCCACCTGCTGAGCCGAATTGTCCAACAGGTGAATCATATTTTTGACATTTGTGGCCCAGTAATAATATAAAAAATGAGGGAGTGATAATCCGCCAGATTCTTTAGGTTTACACAAATGTTTTCTTTGGATTCTGTGGGATTTATAGTCCCATATAAAGTTTGTAATATCAGCATCCAATTTAAAAAATATATTTTTTGGTAAATATATTGACTGGAATAGATATAAAATTTGTGGTAAAAAGATCATTTTTATAGCATTTATTCGGCCTATAAGAGACATCGGGAGAGTTTTCCAGAATTTAATCAGTATGTTTAGTTTATTGAGTAAGGGCATATAGTTTGCATTAAATAAAGATTTATATTTTCTAGTAATTTCAATTCCTAAATATTTAAATTTTTCTGAAGCGATTTTAAAAGGGAATTTTAACAGGTGTGTTGGGTCTTGAGGTTTAATCGTCATAATTTCACTTTTATTCCAATTTATTCTATATCCTGAAAAGGATCCAAATTCCTCTATTAAATTTAATATATTTGGTATACTGATTTGTGATTTTGTGATATATAGTAGTACATCATCTGCGTATAATGATATCTTATTATTTGAGTATTTTGTATTATAACCATGGATGTTAGGATGTATTCTAATACTTTCCGCTAACGGTTCTATTACAAGAGCAAATAGCAGAGGTGATAATGAACATCCCTGTCTATTTCCCCTTGATAATTGACATTTCGGGGACAAAATATTATTAGTTAATATTCTGGCAGTATGCCTATCATATAATAATTTTACCCAAGCGATAAAATTCTCTCCCATTTGAAATTTTTTGCAATACTTTGACAAGGTAATCCCATTCCACTTGATCAAATGCTTTTTCTGCGTCCAGTGAAATAATTGATAAGTCTTGTTCTTCGGTTTTATGTGAGTGCATTATATTAAACAGACGTCTCAGATTATTGCATGAGTATCTCTTGGGTATAAACCCTGTTTGATCCGGATTTATTAATTTACTAACATAATTACTTAATCTTCAAGCTAATGTTTTTGCTAATATTTTTTTATCTGTATTTAACAGCGCAATAGCTCTATAAGAACCCGGGTCTTCTAAATCTTTACCTTTTTTAGGTATAAGTGTAATCGTTGATTCCGCTAATGTTTCTGGAAGTGTATGTTCATTAAAAGCATATGTATACATTTTATGTAGCCGTGGTGTAATTATTTCATAGAATCTTTTATAAAATTCATTACTAAAACCATCTGGTCCTGGTGTTTTTCCATTCTTTAATGTATTTATTGTTTCTTCTATTTCCTTAGTTGAGATTTGTGCACCTAATTCCTCTTGTTCGATCAAATTGAGTTTTGGGAGATTACAATTATCCAGGAACTCTATAACTTTGTTACTATCTGCTAACGCTTTAGATGTATATAAGTTTTGATAAAATTGAGCGAATCTTTTATTAATATCCTTAGGTAGTGTTAACAATTTCCCTTTATCTGATTTAATCTTTAAAATCGTGTGATCCTTTTCCCGTTTTTTCAGTTGTCGAGCCAAAAGTTTGTGTGGTTTATCCCCAAATTCAAAATTTTCCTGTTTTGTAATTTGGAATAATCTAATGACATTTGCTGATAATATTTTGTTTAAATTAAATTTCATTATTGTTATTTTATTATGTTTATCTATAGTTGGCTCTTTAGCATTATCTAATTCCAATTCTCTAATTCGTTCTTCTAACTGCCTTTGTTCTTTTTATTTAGAAAAGCTTGGTATGAGATTATAGATCCTCTAATAAATGCTTTGAATGATTCCCATAGTAAAGTTGGTGAGATCTCTGGGGTATCATTAATCTTTTAAAAAAGTTCCATCGGTTGTTTTAAATTTATTTCCCCTTGTGGATCATTTAGGATTTGAGGATTAAACCTCCAAAACGATTTATTAGTAGGCATTCCTTCTAATTTAAAAAAAAAAGTTAACGGGGAGTGATCAGATATTATACTATTGTGATATTTTGGGTTCAGTGTATAGGGAATTAGTTTTGCATCCACTAAAAAATAGTCGATACGTGAATAAGTTTTGTGTACCATTGAATAAAACGAGTATTCCCTTCCGACTGGGTTAGCAATCCTCCAGACATCTGTTATATTTGTATTTTTTATGTAAGTATTTAAGATTTCCCTGGTTTTAGATGTTGTGTTGCCCCTGCTCTGTTGTGAAGATTTATCCAAGTATGGATCTAAAACACAGTTAAAATCTCCCCCAATTATCACATTTTGATAATTGAACTCTGTAATCATATTCAGGATTTTATTTAAAAATTGGGGATTATCAAAATTAGGCGCATAAATATTTACCAAGGTAATTGGAGTAGCATGAATCTCTCCGGTAACTATAAGGTATCTCCCTTCCTTATCTATTATGATATTCTTCGATTTAAATGGTATACCTTTTCGAATAATAATTGCTGTGCCTCTGGATTTGGAAATATATGAAGATTGGTTTGTTTGGCCTATCCAATTTGCCTTCAATCTAGCTTGAGCTTGCAGTTTCAAGTGAGTTTATTTTAGAAATATTATGTCCGAATTGAGTGACTTCAATTGTGCAAAAATCTTACCCCTTTTAATTGGTTCATTAGCACCCCTAATATTCCAACTGCAGAATGTGATTCCTCCAGATTTCTTTTGTTTATCGTCTTGCATTTTAAATTATTTAATACCTTTTAAACATGTGGTGCAACCAATACCTTAGGTCTCTGGCTGTTGGGGGAGCATTTGCAATATTAAATTCAGTTGTTACATCCCTCTCAAAATTGTCCTTAAACAAAGAAACAAAAAAGTGTACATTATTGTGACATTAAAAAAAAAATCAAAAAAGTGAGGTTACACTGTAACCGATTATCCACCTAATGGTGGTAGTTACACATTTATTGACTTCCGTAGTTGTTAATCTACATTTAGCTCCGTCCCCTTGAATAATCTTGCAAAAAGGAGTTGGGACCAATTCAAAGCCAGGTTTTATATATCACCATTACCATATCTATATATCTAATTAAATCTTCTCTAATCTCCAATCTTATCTACCATTTACTTATGTTAACAATTATTACATTTTCATCCCCGTCCATACTAATCAGCCTATGGTTGGAAGGGGTTAACCTGATTCAGGCACCTGGCTATTTGCCAAGATTCTGAATCTCCTCACCTCCTTCCATGCAAAATTTGAACTGAAGCCTATCATATTTTCTAAATTCGTTTTTTAGTCTGTTATAAATCTATTTCCTTATATTTAGCCCCCCTCCTCCCCTGCCCGGGGGGGTCAATCCTTATAATGGGTTAATACATTTTACCAATTGAGCGATTCGTTTTTAATTCAATTACTATTACTGTTAATATATTAATTTCATTAACTTTAATTACTATTACTATGTTAGTTCAGTAGTTTTTGTGTTAGTATGGGAGTAGTATAGGGATAAAATTTTAACAGTCTTTCATTCCGGAGTTTTTATTTTCCAATCCGTCTGCGTTAGGTTACTCATTCAGCCACGCCCTTGTTATTCCATCTTTCGCTCGAGTTGGAACCAAAAATGTCCTTGAAGAGATAAGAATGTCTAGACAGCGGCACATGGAGAAGCTCCGCCATCTTAATCCTTTTTAAAAGTTTAAAAGGTTATCTCCATCAACCTTCCCTCAGCCGGTGTCTGTAGAATAAAAACCTTGTCTTGAAGATGTGATGTTTTACTTAAACATCTATATCTTTTAAAATGTCTTGAGCGTATTTGTAAGCAGCTTCTGGTTCATTAAACTTACGTTCGATACCATTTTAAGTAATAATCATCTTAGCTGGGTAAATTATCCCGTATCTAATGTTCTTGTGCCCTTTCAAGATCTGTCGTGTGTTTGTAAACGATTCTCATTTTTTAGCGATTTCATAGGGATAATCTCTAAAAAGTTTGATAGTGTCAGTCCCAAACATTCCGTACTGGCTTTTTTCCATGACCTCTTCCAAAGCTGAAATGTCCCGAAATTTCACAATGATCTGTTGTGGGGAGGCTCCTTTTGTTTGTGCCCTTGATTTTGCCCGTTGCACCCGGTGTGCCACTTTTATTTTCGGTTTGGCAGGCAGGTCGAGTATATGTTTAAGTAAGTTGGCAGTGTACTCACGGGGCTCATTCCCCTCGGCTCCTTCTGTCACTCCAACTATTCTTAAATTCTGCCGTCTTGACCGTGCTTCCAAATCAAGGCATTTATCCAACGTTTTAGCCAGCTGACCCACGACACGTTAATGATCCTTCTTGATTTTCTGCATCTCTTCAGCCATTTGTAACATTGCTATTTCCATATCTTTCATAGTAGTACAGCATGTTGTAACAGTTTGGTGGACAGCATCCAGCTTATTAGTACAATCTTCTTCCACCCGGTCAATTTTCAGAGATAATTCACCATGCACATCATCAATTCTTTTATTTATATTACCAATTGAATCTATAACTTTCTGGTTCCCAGTGTTCACGCACTCTATCATGTTCTCCATCATACTTTTTAAGTCACTCACCGATGTCTTAATGTCCTCCAGCTCCTTATCCTTTGAATCCTTTTCAGCCATTTCAGCCTTTGATCTTGTAGACATTTTCAGGGCTACTTCAGCAGTTACTTTTTCAGGTTCTTCAATTTCTTCAGGTGGTGACTGTTTTTTCAGAAGTTGCTTTGAAACAGATCTCTGAGGGCTCTGACAGGGAATCGCTCTTTTCATTTAAAAATACCTTAAACCTCCGTTATTTTCACGGCGATTTCTGATGACGTCATCAGCACCGCGACAAACAGCTCCGGTAAGCTTTTAAAATCAGTCCCGACTTCCCAATCGATTTTTAAAGCGAAAATTCGCAGATTACGGGAACGGAGCTAAAAGCTGCGCCTGTTCAGTTAATCATGGCGCTACCGGAAGTCGGGTTTTAAAGAGTTTGATATGGACATCTAGACAGGTACTAGAATTGCAAAGATATAGAATGCCAAGGACCAAATGTGATTAAATGTGACTAGCTTTGATAAGTATAAAGGTCGCCATGGAAATGGTGGATCAAAATGCCCTTTTCTAAGCTGTATCACTCCGCAGCTAAATGACTATAATTAATAATTTGATTTTGGTTCTCTATCAAATACAAAGTGGCAAGATGTGACTTATGAAAGCTACATGCATTAATGTTTGACCCTCAGCTACTTACAATCTATATCAATCTTAGTCAAATAGGTTGAATTTAATATATTAAAGTTTACTGATAATGCAAAGCTAGGTGGATGAGTAGACTTATGAATGACAGAGGCCAGGGAGATATATAGAGTTGATGAGTGATGGGTCAGATCATATGAGAAGAGCTTCATCCAAAACATTATCAAAGTACTTGGGTGAAAGGGCTCTTCCAATGGGAACTATTGATATTCTCTGCAAATTTAAAAAACAGGAGGTGATCTCATTGAAACATGTAACATTCTGTGAAAGGAATTCACAGGAACACTGAGAAACTGATTCTTGAAGCTTGAGAGTCAAAATAAAGGTCATAGCTGTTTGTTTACCTAGGGCTGAAATGACAAAATTGTCTTTACTCAGAGGATGTGAGTTTATAGAATGTTCTACTTCTCATGTTTGTGAAAGGTTAATAATTGAATATATGCAATTAAGAGAGTTCTGAATATTAATGGGATACATTACTAGAAGAATTTGCAAACCTTCAACCACAATGTAGCTGACAATAGACAATAGGTGCAGGAAGAGGCCATTCGGCCCCTCGAGCCAGGACCGCCATTCAATATGATAATAGACAATAGACAATAAACAATAGACAATAGACAATAGGTGCAGGAGTAGGCCATTTGGCACTTTGAGCCAGCACCGCCATTCAATGTGATCATGGCTGATCATCCCCAATCAGTACCCCGTTCCTGCCTTCTCCCCATATCCCCTGACTGCTATTTTTAAGAGCCCTATCTAGCTCTCTCTTGAAAGCATCCAGAGAACCTGCCTCCACCGCCCTCTGAGGCAGAGAATTCCACAGACTCACTACTCTCTGTGAGAAAAAGTGTTTCCTCGTCTCCGTTCTAAATGGCTTACTCCTTATTCTTAAATTGTGGCCCCTGGTTCTGGACTCCCCCAACATCGGGAACATGTTTCCTGCCTCTAGCGTGTCCAAGCCCTTAACAATCTTATATGTTTCAATGAGATTCATGAACTCCAGAGTGTACAAGCCCAGCTGCTCCATTCTCTCAGTATATGACAGTCCCGCCATCCCAGGAATTAACCTTGTAAACCTACGCTGCACTCCCTCAATAGCAAGAATGTCCTTCCTCAAATTGGGGGACCAAAACTGCACACAATACTCCAGGTGTGGTCTCACTAGGGCTCTGTACAACTGCAGAAGGACCTCTTTGCTCCTATATTCGATTCCTCTTGTTATAAAGGCCAACATGCCATTCGCTTTCTTCACTGCCTGCTGTACCTGCATGCTTACTTTCATAGACTGATGTACAAGGACCCCCAGATCCCGTTGTACTTCCCCTTTTCCCAACTTGACGCCATTTAGATAGTAATCTGATCATGGCGGATCATCCACAATCAGTACCCTGTTCCTGCCTTTTGAAGCAAATTCAAAGAATCTCATTGCCATTTCCAAGGACATCAAAACTCCTTTAATGTTATCACTAATTTATTAACAATCCTCCGGAATAGTTGTAATTAAAGCAAGTAATATTGTCAGATTTGTAATCTCTCATCGCTGAATCATTGATTATGCATTCAAACTGAAATATGCAGTTCAAATGAGTAAATTAAAATACGTTGACACACCTATCACTTGCAGTGTGACAGAAAAGTCAACATGAACATTACCAACACTCAGGAAGTCACTTCCCCTCCAAAATAGTTAGAAAAATGGTTTGATTAAATGTCAAATAATTTGATTGCAAAAATAGTTATTTAACTTTATAAAAATTATATCTATATTTTTATATTTATAAAAAGTTATTTTTCTTTCTCCTCTTCTAGAATGAACCAATCCATAGTTATTAAAATAAATTGTTTAACACAACAGTAATCAATTGATTTGATACTAACATTATTACAACAGAAAATCCCCACAAACGTGATGGATTAACCTTTTCCGTACCTTGTGCTGTCTGTAAAGGCTGTTATAGAGGAGTCTGAAGGATTTCCGTGTATAGCTGCTTCTGTATGCCCCACCGACCAGATATTCCAACACCAAACCAATATCAATCAAGGTAATCTTGTAACCAGGTGGTAGATTGCTCTGCAAACAAGAGCTGGTATTAAAATTCTCAATAAAATCCGCATAATTTTATTGATGGTTCAAATTTCTCTTCAATCATCTCATTGTCTGTACAGTAGATGTGATCTACTTAACTTTAATGGCAGCTCAGCAGCGCAGCTGGTAGAGCTGCTGTCTTACAGTGCCAAAGACCAGAGTCCGATTTTGACCTTGGGTGCTGTCTGTGTGGAGTTTGCACGTTCTCCCTGCGACCACGAGGGTTACCTCTGGGTGCTCCGGTTGCCACACACATTCCAAAAACATGCGGGTATGTAGGTTAATTGGCCTCTGTAAATTGCCCCGAGTGTGTAGGGAGTGGATGTGAAAGTGGGATAGTATAGACCTAGTATAGACCTCGTGTGAACGGGTGACATATGGTCGGCCTGGATTCCGTGGGCCAAAGGGCATGTGTCAATGCTGTATCTTTCAATCAATCAATCAATCAACTCCCCAACCCCAGTGGAATGCCATGCTGGGGCTGAAAATGCTCAAGGGTGCAAGAAACCGCCAGCAGAAATTCAGCGGGGGTCCATTGGGAAGGCCACAAAGTCTGCTGTGACCAGCAAGACATAATGTAACTACTTGGATACGTCAGTAGACACTACGCTTCCACCTACTCCTGTCAGATGGGGAGTTGGGGCTCAAGCTAGAAACACCCTCATTCAGGAGCCAGCCGTTGAGTCCTGACATGGGATCAATATGACCCACCTGGTCATATCTCACAGACAGGGGGTAGTGTCTTTCCGCTCACTTGACTGACAGAAGGCAGATGCAGAAGGGTGGTGAATCTATGGAATTCATTGCCACAGAAGGCTGTGGAGACAAAGTCAGAGGATATATTTAAGGCAGAGATAGATAGATTCTTGATTAGTATGGGTGTGAGAGGTTATGGGGAGAACGCAGGAGTAGGCAGGAGATTGGGGTTAGGAGGGATAGATAGATCAGCCATGATTGAATGGTGGAGTAGACTTGGTGGGCTGAATGGCCTCATTCTGCTCATATCGCTTATGACCATATGATCGTATGATGATCGTATGACTTTGCTATGAGCAGACACCCTCTCCCCAGCCCAGGAAGCTTCAGTGAATGGGAACTTTACAAATGGTGTTCCCCAAAGAGTCTAACATCCTCTGGGCATAGCCTCTTCCTTGTTGACCTATTCCTCATATATTGATCTATTGTTTTATCTGACCAGTATCCCAGCAAATGCCAGAATGACCCAAAATTGTGCCTGTCCATTCCATCCACTGAATCTGCCTGACCAGCTGAGTTACTCCAGCACCGTCTGTATCATTCCAAGCACATGACGTGTTTTAAGCAATGCTTTTTTTTCTTCATGTCCACACATCAATAGGATTTTAGGTATAACAATTATATCCTCCTATTTCCTCAAGAATTTCTTCCCAGTTTCACTCCTGAAATAAATTTATGGCGACATAGTGGCACAGGGTAGAGTTGCTGCTTTACACCGCCAGAGACCCAGGTTCAATCCTGACTACGGGTGCTTTTTAATTTAGTTTAGTTTAGAGATACAGCGCACAAACAGGCCCTTCGCCCCGCTGAGTCCGCACCGACCAGCGATCACCTTGTACTCTAGCACTATCCTACACACTGGGGATATTTTTTAAACAAAGCCAATTAGCCTAACGTGTTTGGAGAGTGGGAGGAAACTGGAGCACCCGGAGAAAAACCATGCACTCACGGGGCGAACGTACAAACTCCGTACAGACAGCACCTGCAGTCAGGACTGAACCCGGGTCTCTGCTGCTGCCTGTCCAGAGTTTGTACGTTCTCCCTGTGGCTGCGTGGGTTTTCTCCAGGTCCTCTGGTTTCCTCCCACATTCCAAAGATGTGCAGGTTTGTCGGTTAATTGGCTTCTGCAAATTGTCCCTAATGTGTTGGATGGAACTAGTGTACGGGTGATTGCTGGTTGGTGTGGACTCAGTGGGACGAATGGCCTGTTTCCACGTTGCATCTCTAAAATTAAACTAAAACTAAAACTAAGATGTAGGCTTTCATTAAGCCTAAATCTCTCTCCACACTCTAGGAGCAGGTGCTGAGCAGAGGTGGATTTTGGAAGTGGAGTTGCAGGATGGTCAGACGTGTTTATATCACATGTTCTATACGGCCATCGTAGAGTCTTGATGTCGAGCTCAGCCATCAAGCACGACATCCGGAGGCTGCAGCGAATCGTTCGATCAGCTGAGAAGATTGTTGGCTGCAACCTTCCCCCCATTGATGAACTGTACATTGCAAGGGCCAGGAAGCAAGTGGGTAAGATTATCTCTGACCCCTCTCACCCTGGCCACAAACTCTTTGAAGCACTTCCCTCTGGAAGGTGACTCTGGACTGTCAAACCCGCCACAGCCAGACATAAAAAAACGTTTTTTCCATGAGCATTAGCTCTACTCAATAACCAAAAATATGTAGCCTCCTTTTGCTCTGTGAAAATGTTATTTAATTCACATGTTTAAACTATAATATTTTATTCTTAATGTTTTAATGTTTTATGTTTTATTCTTAATTGTTTACTGTATGTTTTGTTGTTACTTGCGAGCGGAGCACCAAGGCAAATTCCTTGTATGTGTACATACTTGGCCAATACATTTATTTATTCATTTATTCATTCATTCATTCATTCATTCATTCATTCATTCATTCATCATTCATTCATGTTCAGCACGAATTACTGAGCACAAATTTCTACTTAACTAATTCTCTTTAACCCAACTTTACCTGCTTCATGTCTCGAACCAAGTGATGCAACAAAACATTAGTTGGCCCTTGTTTCTGTGGAGTAAATTAATAATATTAGTATATTTTCCATTAGAATGCAAATACAAATTAATTTCACATATTAACTATAATCTCAGTACAGATCAGTAATTAATGGAATGAATCAATGACCAAACAAAGATTCCTTGCTCACGGGCTCAAGATAGGATTACAATGAATTATCCATCACTTGCCCTTGTGTGCAATTATCACAACAGTGTAAACATTGGCCATCAGCCAAACTGAGCAGATCAATTGACCAAAATGAGTCTCCAGCCTCTCCACTATCAATGTAATGATGAGCTTACAGTATTTTCTACTGAGAGGAAACTGCATAGCAAGTTACCAAAAGAATAGATGACATTTCAGGTCAAGCCCTATCTTCAAACTGTCCTCAGTTTTCTTCATCTCCATTCCTTCTCTCCAGAGATGCTGCCTGACCTGCTGAGTTACTCCAGCATTTTGTGTCTACCCTCAATTTTCTTCAGTCAGTTCTTCAGTCTATTCTTCAGACAGACCCTTCCGCAGTCTAAATAAATGTCTTGACCTGAAACGTCACCTATTCCTTTTCTCCAGAGATGCTGCCTGACCTGTTAAGTTATGCCAGCATTTTCTGTTTATCTTTGGTGTAAACACATAGCAAGTTACCCAGCTTATTTCAATTTCTTCGCACAATGTTGTTTAGTTTTGTTTAGTTTAGAGATACAGCGCGGAAACAGGCCCTTTCGGTCCACCGGGTCTATGCCGACCAGCGATCCCCACACATTAACACTATCCTACACACACTAGGGACAATTTTTACATTTACAAAGCCAATTTACCTACATATCTGTACGTCTTTGGAGTGTAGGAGGAAACCGAAGATCTCGGCGAAAACCCATGCAGTCACGGGGAGAATGTACAAACTCCGTACAGACAGCACCCGTAGTCGGGATCGAACCCGGGTCTTCGGCGCTGCAAGTACTCTAAAGCACAACTCTACCGCTGCGCCACCGTGACCGCCCAAGTAAAGCACTCAAGTATTTTAATCCGCCATTTTTTTGGTCATTAAAGTAAATATACAACGCAACAAATTGCTGATGTTCACGGAGATCAGAAGTGATGGTGACTGTACCCAGTCTGGTGACTACATAGCATAAATTACCATACCAAGCAAATAGATTTAAATAGTTAAACATTAGAAAAGTATATTTAACAAAAAATATGTAAAAATGTAAACATATAACTGATTATTTAAGTATTAATCTGCTTTTTTGTCCTTCCTTCCCAAGTGGATAGCTTCACATTTTCCCACATTGTCCTCCATCTTGCACACTTCCAATCTATTAACACCTTTTGCAGGTGCGTATTGCCCTTTTCACACCTTTTGTATTATCAGCAAATTTTGCTGCCATATAGTTGGTTCCTTCATCCAAGTCTTCAATACAAATGATGAAAAATTGAGGTCCAAGTACTGACCATTGCAATACTGCACTGCTAACTGATTACCAATCCAAAAATAACCCATTTATGTTTATTTGAATTTAGTTTAGTTTGTTATCACGTGGACCGAGGTACAATAAAAAGCATTATTGTGTGCTACCCAGTCAGTGGAAAGACTGTGCATGATTACAATCGAACCATCTACAGAATACAGATATATGATAAAGGGAATGACATTTAGTACAAGTTAAAGTCCAGTAAAGTCAGATTAAAGATAGTCCAAGGTTCTCCAATGAGGTAGATCGTAGCTGAGGACCACTCTCTAGTTGTTGATAGGATGGTTCAGTTGCCTGATAACAGCTGAAAAGAAACTGTCCCTGAATCGGGAGGTGTACATTCTGTACCTCATGCCTGATGGGAGAGGTAAGAAGAGGGAGTGGCCACAGTGAGACTCATCCTAGATTATGCTGGTGGCCTTGCTGAGGGAGCGTGAAGCATAAATGGAGTAAATGGAAGAGAGGTTGGTTTGTGTGATTGTCTGGGCTGCATCTACAATCCTGACAGTTTCCTGTCACTTAATCAATTCTTTACCCATGTCAATATATTGCTGCTAACCTTATGTTTTCTTATCTGGTGAACTGAACTATTATACTGAATGCCTTCTGGAATTCCAAATACACAACTTCTACCAATTCCACTTTATCCATCTTGTTTATTACATCTTCAAAGAACACTTGAAAAAAATTTCAAACACAATTTCCTTTTTAAGTAATTATTTCAAGACATCTGCTGGGTCAGCCAGACATGTACAACAGCCATTAATTTCCACTTGGCTTTCCAGTGTGGCTACCCTCTAAAACAGTCTGAACATGTGAAAGAAAGCTGTATGCATTTAAAGAATATATAAGAGGTTTGCAGACCATGTTGTAGAGTTCCTCGAGCCTGAAGATGGTGAGAAAGCGATGCATGCTCACTCCATTCTCAATCAGTAGTTTCACAAAGTCCACCCGATCCATTAACAAAGCATCAAGCATGGCCTGTTCCAATGAACCCACCTACACACGATCAATGCAAAATAACGTTATCAGGGGTTAAATATCTTAATATAATTCCAAACCCAACAATTACACCTTTACAAGTTCCAATTAAAACTATAAATTGCTTTATTGGTGTAAGTCTGAGCTTTCATACGAATCCAGTGCGGACATAATAATATGCAAGAATGATACACTTTATTTATTTATTTAAAAAAAAAAATTTTATTTATTAGAAGTAAGTACAATTGTATACAATCATATTTTCATAATACCTTTTATGTACAGCTTCTTATTTAAAAAAAAAATTGAAATAAAGAAGAAAAAGAAAAAAGTTAGGTAATGAAAAATAGAAAAATGTGAGATATATAGTGTGTGAAAAAGAAAAATAAAGAATGAAAAAAGAAAGTTGAGACATAGAAAATAGAAGAAAGAGAATAAAAGAAGAGAAGAGAAGAAAAGAAAATAGAAGGAGATCATTTATAATCTTGACCATCCGCAGTCACGGATTAGCTTTTACACCTGTTTTGCACCATATGTTTCCAAAAAGACGACAAATGGAGACCAACTCGTTATGAATTGGTCAAATTTATCTATTAGGAGGAATCGCATTTCCTCAAGATGTGCGGTATCCAACATACTTGCAATCCACATTTTGAGCGTTGGTATTGGTGTATTTTTCCAAAATTTCAATAAATGATACACTTTATAAACTTGTGATTCATGTTGGCAGGAAAAGTGTAAAACGCCTGCATCAAGCCCACTTTCAGTTTAAATAACCAATATATCCATGAATCCCTGAACCTAATCTCATTCAGATAGAGTAATAAAGTACTGTATATGGTAGGTTTGATACAAAATGCTGGAGTAACTCAGCGGGTGAGGCAGCATCTCTGGAGAGTAAGAATGGGCGATGTTTTGGGTCGAGACCCTTCTTCAGACTGATGTCAAGGGACGGGGCAGGACAAAGATAGAATGTAGACGGAGACAGTAAGACTAGTGGGAGAACTGGGAAGGGGAAAGCTTGCTTTCAACAGTCGGCGCATTGAGTAAAAGAGTCAGAAGGTCATGTTGCAAATCATATACTCTACAGCACATTCCAGTAGGGCCAGAAGATACAACATCACAACTTCACAACTTCACAATGTTAGCAACAGATTACACTGAGAAAATAAAATTATTTGTCCATTCAATGGCTGTCCAGCATGTGACACTTTCCTTTAATTCCACCCATTGCCCTCCTTCTCTGTTACTTAGACTCATTTGTTTTCTCTCTTTCCCAGTAGCGATCAGGATCTTCAACCTGGTATGTTAATTGGTTTCATGTTTATAAGTTAAAGGAGCAGAATTAAGCCATTCGGCCCATCAAGTCTACTCCACAATTCAATCATGACTGATCTATATTTCCCTCTCAATCCCATTCTCCTTCCTTCTCCCCATAACCCCTGACACCCGTACTAATCAAGAATCTGTCAATCTCCAGCTAAATATCCATTGACATGGCCTCCACAGCCGTCTGTGGGTTTATCTTCCCAAACAGATGCTGATAATCTGGCTCATTCTTTTCACTGCATCTATTTGTATTTCAATGGAATACACACCATTTGGAGGTGACCTTTCTCCAGTCATCCTTTCCATAAAAGGGAAGACCCAGTTGCCAAACATTTTAACTCCCCTACCCATTCCCATACTGTACTTTCTGGTCCTGGGCCTCCTCCATTGTCAGAGTGAGGCCAAACACAAATTGGAGGAACAATGCCTCATATTTGGCTTGGGCAGCTTACAACCCAGCGGTATATTGATTTCTCTAACTTCAATTAACCCTTACATCCCTTCTCTCTCAGTCCCTCCGCACCCTAGTCATAGTACTAGTTTCTTTGTCATCTTTTTAAGTTTCACTGTCTGTATAACTCGTTATCACCTAGCCCACAGCCAACAATAGACCATTGTGGGCTCCACCTTTCCTTGATCATCGTTACTTTTTGCATATCTTTCATTCATTTGTTTTATATCTCTCCATATCACCATCTATATCTCTCGTTTCCCTTTCCCCTGACTCTCAGTCTGAAGAAGGGTCCGAATCTGAAACATCACCTATTCCTTCTCTCCAGAGATGCTGCCTGACTCGCTGAGTTACTCCAGCCTTTTGTGTCTATCTTCGGTTTAAACCAGCATCTGCTGTTCCTTCCTAAACAAAAGGAAATACCGTGCAGGTGGAAATTCCAAAGACATAGAAGAGATCTACAAAATCTCACTCGTGTATTTTCTCACCACAAGTAAACATAAGTGAAAAATGAAATGTTACATGAAAAACAAAGGCTGTTGTGGAAACATAACATGCCACAATTAGCTCTTTCAGTCCAGTAGGAGATAATGATGAGGGTGAGAAGTTAGAAATCCAGTCACAACGTTTCAGAGATCCCTATAACTTTGTAAATCCTCGATCTCCTCAATGCAAATTGTCATGGAAGTAACTTTAGTCAGTTTGGAAAGCAAGGGTTTCTCCAGAGGGAAAGGGAGGAGAAGAAACAATTTACAGATCTTGGCTGAAATTTCTAAATCGTATTACAAAAATCCCTTTGAGGGGTTGATCACATCAGAACTAAAACTAACAAGTTATAAAAACTGATTTTAACTTTCTTGATAAAAGAATAAAATTGATCAAATCTGCAGTGTGCGTTAACAGAGCAGGTGTCTCTCCGAAGGTGCTCATTGTTTAAATATAACCTCTGAGACAATGAGGGGGAAACTACTGATCCATTGTACGATAATGTCTGGATGCAACAGGTTTCCACAAAGACAAAAGTTGTTCAATTAACATAGTACAGGTTGTTCTCAGGAGACTTTAGAGTCAAGACATTTTCTTACAACTGAATGCTTTTTACTGAAAATGATTAGTTTAGATTCTGCAGGTGTGCTACTTTGAATGGGAATGTTCGAGCAATTGTGTGCTTGGAGATTTTTCTTTCTTTTTTTAAACACACTGACAACTTGGTATTTGTGAAAATATCTCAGAGGAATTTTGCTTATGCCCTCTGTCATCAACTACTTAGAAGATTTACTTCACATCTCTCATGATATCCCAAAGGTCTTTATACACTTTATATACATTGAATTACTGCAAAATTCCTACTACAGTCCTTAACAGAAGAAACTGCAATTACATTTTGCACAGTGCAAGACTTCATAATTCATGAGTGACCAGTCAATCTACTCTTGAGAATGTTAAGGGCCTGTCCCACTTACGTGTCCTTGGCACGCAATTTACGCAACCTCGTGGTCGCGTCGAGCCCCAACGGTCCCGCGAAGGTCGGGCGCGATTACATGCATCCGCACAGCCGTCTGGAGCGCGTGACGTCATTTGAAGATGGACACAAATGCTGGAGTAACTCAGCGGGACCGGCAGCATCTCTGGAGAGAAGCAATGGGTGACGTTTCATGTCGAGACTCTTCTTCAGTCTGAAAAGAAGGGTCTTGACCCGAAACGTCACCCATTGCTTCTCTCCAGGGATGCTGCCGGTCCCGCTGCGTTACTCCTGCATTTTGTGTCTATCTTCAATTTTCTTGGCCCCGCTCTGGGAGTAGAAGTGGGGGCGGATCCGGACCACAACGACCGTGAGCCCCAGGCCGAGTTCGGCGATCATTTGCCTGCTTCTGCTGCTGTTGAAGGTGAGACGTTGCATCGAGCCAGGTTCTTGGGCCTGTCCCACTTTGGCCGTCAGTTCCGTGACAGGCCTTTGACGGGCGAAGATTTAGTTCACTACAAAAATTTCGGAGCTCCGCGTGATGAAGCGCACAACTACATACCCCTCCGCGCTTCTAAATGGGACCGGTCCCGCGCGGCCATATGATGCCCATGCGCCACAATGCGACCACGAGGTCGCGTAATTTGCGTGCCAAGGACACGTAAGTGGGACAGGCCCTTTCGTCACAGGAAGCAGGTTGCCGGAACAACACCATGTTCTTCTTTGCAAACTGCTATGACAGGGGCAACCTGGGAGGCAACACAAACTCACTGAGAAGATGGCACCTCCTACACCACAGCAGTAGCTCACTGGTTTATTGCATTGAAGGGAGATGCTACCTAATTTCTTTATAGTGTATGGATCTTGAGAATCACAGAAAAATAGTGCAAAAGGAGATTCACTCAGGCCATGTGAATCTGCCAATGTTCAGAGCAATATCCCAATTAGTGCCACTTCTCTCCCTCAACTCAAAAGCACTGTACCTTCTCCCTCAGGTATTTATCTAAACAGTTCTCTGCCTTTCCTGTGCAACTTCTGTCAGTAGTACACAGAGTTATGGCAAGTGACCAAATTGCAGGTTGCAGATGTTTGGTGAAATACAGTATAGATTTTCAAAACCAGCTGTCGTTAGGATCTTAATACTGAAGATATTAAAATATTGAATGCCCTTCAATAATCCCAAAGCAAAAACTGCTGATGTTGGAAATCTGTAATAAAAATTGTTGGAGATACTCAACAAGTTGGGCAGAAATTATGTATATAATTTATAGAAATCATTATTACCCCCCTACTTTCAGTCTGAAGAAGGATCCCACCCCAAAACATCACCCATCCTTTTTCTCTGGAGATGCTGACTGACCCGCTGAGTTACTCCAGTTCTTTGTATCTATCTTTGGTATAAACCAGCATCTGCAGTTCTTTGTTTCTAAAAATTATGTTGAATACCTTCCAGTGTTGCCCATAAATCAAAATGTTTCTCTTGGCAATGTCCACTCTGTCCCATGCCAGTGCCAAACTTAGCTGGTCTGATGCAGAAGTATTTGTACCTTCAAAAAAAACAAAATAGATTTTACTTTAGGATACTTTAGGATTTTACATTACTTCATGATCAGTCATGATCACATTGAATGGCGGTGCTGGCTCAAAGGGCCAAATGGCCTACTCCTGGACCTATTGTCTATTGTCTATTATGAATTTAGGGACAATGCACTTCAAGGAAGCAATTAAACATTAATACCTTTGAGGAGAGCAGTTAAGATTGCCAGGTCAATGTCCTGCTGTTCCTCTGAATCTGCATCAAAGATAGTAATCTGTGTTCATAAGAGAAGGTGGAGTTATTATCCTTTCATAAACATAATAAACTTTATTTATCTGAAACTTATCATTTACTTTCCCTTATGAAGCTATTTTATTCCTGCCCATTTCATCTCCAATTCATCCTCCTGTTTTATTACTGTTGTTCTTCCATTCTAGCTTTATGGAAAGAGCTGCCAAAGGCAAGTAAAATCACCATGTTTAGAAGAAAATTGGACAGGTGCATGGATTGGAAAGGTTTTAGGGCTAGAGGCTAAATGAAAGCAAATGGGACCAGCTCTTGGTTGGCATGGATGTTGGGCCGAAGAGCTTCTTTCTGCACTGCACAACTCCATGACTTTAGGTTTGATGTTGCTTTCAGAGTCCAGGTTGTCACTCTTCTTGCCTGAGCCTTGATAATGAACGTTAGTTGTAGGACAATCAATGTGAAGTAATCAGTCACCATCAGAAGCTAAACAGTAATTAACAATTTGCCTTGCCCATGGGAGTTAAAGCAGATCAATCTGAACCTTCAACCCGGTCTGATGTTCTGCTACACCTTGGCTAATCTACACTCAGAACATTTTACCCTCCTTTAAATGTCATCCTTTGATACCATTATTAGTAAAAAAAATCTGTCACAAGACTAGTAATTTCAATTAACGCAGTCTACACACCCCTCAAGGGGAGAGAATTCCCCCTTCACTTTGCCCTTTGTGTGAAATATACTTTCCAGATTTAAGGCTTAAATGACCGACCTCTAAATTCAGTCAAACCCCACACTTTTAATATCTCTTCAAAGGAGTACTTTTTTGAAGTCAGCACTGCTGAAACTATTTTTTTCCCTGGGTGAAATAAACCACTTCCTAACCTTCGACACTGAAATCAATACAACTCAAGTTTTGGTCATCTGCTTCATAACCTAATGCTCTAAGCACAGGTATTTTCTGTTGTTTCTGAACCCAGTTCATTGCCACTGGGATGTGGTACTTGTATCTCCTCTTGCCATCTTCTCTATAGTTTTGCATCTGATAGTTACCTGAGATCTTCCATTGATGTGATGAATGACACTAAAGATGTTATAATTTCCCACACCAGTGCATGATGCCTCACAATTCAAATGTGATGATTCAATTTCATGCCCAATTTTAATACCTTAGCTTAGAGATACAGCGCGGAAACAGGCCCTTCAGCCCACCGAGTCCATGCCGACCAGCGATCCCCACACATTAACACTATCCTACACTAGGGACAATGTTACACTTATACCAAGCCAATTAACCTACAAACCTGTACGTCTTTGGAGTGTGGGAGGAAACCGAGAAAACCCACGCAGGTCACGGGGAGAACGTACAAACTCCGTACAGACAGTACCCGTAGTCGGGATCGAACCCGGGTCTCCGGCGCTGTAAGCACTGTAAGGCAGCAACTCTACCACTGCGCCACCGTGCCACCTATTCAATTGTAAACAATGTTTAATTATCTTAGTAATATAGTGCAACAATCCCATCTTTGCATTTAACACTGAACTACAAACATATTTAATCTTTGCTTTGGCACTGCCTCAGACAGATATATTTTAATCCATTTAATATTTTTGTTACTATTAATACAATGGAGATGGAGCAAATCAGAGGGCGTACACTTAGGGAAGAGAAGGATCACTTGTCAGCAGCAGCAGATATTGACTCGCCTTCCAAAAATACAAGCAGAGCACCATATCTGGATGCAGGTAAGGTCAATGTTTCTTCTAGTTAAGACTTTAGACTTCAGAGATACAGCGTGAAAATAGGCCCTTCGGCTCACCGAGTCTGTGCCAACCAGCAATCACCCTGTACACTAACACTATCTAGGGATAATTTACCATTTACAAAAGCCAATTATCCTACACAGTGTGTGAGGAAACTGGAGCTCCCAGAGTAAACCCACGCAATCACAGGGAGAACGTACAAACCGTACAGACAGCAGCCGTAGTCAGGATGAAATCCAGGTATCTAGCGCTGTTAATGCCCCTGTCCCACTTAGGAAACCTGAACGGAAACCTCTGGAGACCTTGCGCCCCACCCAAGGTTTCCATGAGTCGCCAGGGGTTTTGGTCACTTGCCTGGAAAGCCTCGACCGAAGCGTGAGCTGCATTTACTGACCAAAGATCCTGTAGGATCTTTGCTACCGACCGCACACACACACACACACACAAACACATCGCGAAGGTGGGGGCCAGGGACAGCGGAGGAGCGCTGTCTGCACGATGAAGAGGAAGGTAAACGGCTGCCACAGAGCACGGTAAGTCCTTTAGAGAGCGCGGGAGAGAAGGGGAAAGAAGGGGAGAGAGAGAAGGGGAGAGAGAGAAGGGGAGAGAGAAGGGGAGAGAGAAGGGGAGAGAAGGGGGGAGAAGGGGGGAGAGAAGGGGGGAGAGGGGGAGAAGGGGGGAGAAGGGAGGGGGAGATGGAGTGGAGACCGTTTTAAGAAGTTTAATAAAGTTAGCGGGCATTTTACCTTCCGGCGGATCTTTTAGGTCCTGAAAACCAAAGATCCTATAGGATCTTTGCTGAAAACTCCAATTAACCAATCAAAATGGCCGGTTAGTGAAGGAGATTGACTTCGACTGCCTGTAAGTAAATAGCAACCCAACTCCACTGGCTTCGACCAAAAACGGCAACCTATTTTTAGTCGAGGCCGGTTTTGGTTTTGCTGAAATAATCGCAGGAACATAGAAGAAGCCTCGACTACGCGGAACCCACTTTCGACCATTAGGGAGAGTGACCAAGACCTCCGGGAACCTCACGGAAACCTTGGGTGGGGCGCAAGGTCTCCAGAGGTTTCCGTTCAGGTTTCCTAAGTGGGACATGGACTCCACTGCTGTGCCACTGTGCCAGCCCTTGATATACTTTTGTCAACCTTGGTCCTACATAAATCTCCTATACACATCAGATACTACACTGTGGTCACGTTCAAATCTATTCATACAACTAACATGGATGGACTTGCAGATATGCAATTAGTTATTTCCTATTCACAAAGTCTAGAATCCGTAGCACCATAAAATCCTTCTTTCCTAAATTATTTAAAAAATAATAATTTCAATGAAAAAACAGATATTCCCTTTTCTGACATTAACCTATTAATTATTACAGCCTCACCCACAAAAGTATAAGACTGAAGTCTCATTTTAACAGAATCCTTTAAACTGTGCTGAACTCCATTGTACTGAAGCACTTGCACTAACATCTTCATAGTGACTTTGGAAAACCTTAGTTCCCACTTTGTGCAGCTGACTTGAACATACTCACCGATTCTCTGTGCTCCATACATTCAATCAGAATTTTAAATAAATGATCTGATTGCTTCTGTCCAAAATTAAAGGTCTTCTGGATCATCAATATCAGTTCAACTTCTAAACCAGGATACAATTTCCTGCCATAAACGAAAGATTGTGTTTAACTGAAAGCTGACAGTAGATCTGTGCTATATTAATAAATGCTAGAGTCTTGAGACATGTAAAGCTGATTGTTAGCACATGCTCCCGTTATGCAAATAATGAGAAGTGTTCTTCAATAAATGGAACTTTGGAGGTTATGCTACCAGGTGGCCTCCAAAATTTGTCACCAGACGTGCACAATCATACATGACCCTGGAATCTAGCGCATTTAACAGTTTACTTTGCATTGGAGCTACTTCATCAGAGAGGAGAGGCAGAGAGTAGAAGGAATGATCTTTTCCACAGTTAGCCAGTAAGGCCTCCAGGTAAATTGCCAGACCGTGTGGGAGAAGGAATCAGCAGTGGCCCATTCCATCTTCTCCAGCTATTGAGCCTCAATGACCTAGATGCAGTGTTGGAAAAAAATCCCAAGAGTGGTGAAGACCAGTGAATACATCCTTAAATCCCGTTAGTTATGCTTGCGGTCTCAAACATTGTTCATTGTTTCACATCTCCTTTAATCACTGGCTGTCTCAGTCAATCTAGCCTGTCACCCAATATTTATATACTTCATCTTATTGGATGCTCACAACAACATCTCACACCCTGCAAACAACATCAACTATTTAGTCATGACATGCACATGATGAGCACGTGCAATTTACATTAAAATACATCTATTTTTCTTGCATACTATATCACTGCAGACAGCAGTGGCTAAGCAATTAAGAGGCACAGTTACATCACCTTATCCCACTGCTGCCTGACCCGCTGAGTTACTACAGCTTTTCGCGTCTATATATTCTGTGTCTGATCGGGTCCTCTCAATCTGACATTAGCTCCTTTACGACAGAAATATTGCTACAGTCATTTTTCTTAAAATTTATTTTCTCCAGGTGTCACTGCCAAGGTTGGCATTTATTGTTCAATTCTAAACTTCCATTGAATTGGGGAGGCAGCAAAGGCTCAACCACATTGGTAGGACTGGAGTAATGTACATAGTAAACCCTTTTGTTCACTTCCATGAAAAATACTAGTGAACCAGACGGCATTCCTTGCATCCAACAATTCACTAAATGTAAGAATAGGTGAGCAAGGAACGTACCCACCATCCGCAGTGTGTTTATGGGTAAACGCTAGGAGATCAGCTGCCCTGCCTGTTCCTTCACACACAACAACAGGCACAGGAGGAACTTCCCTTACGTATTCCCACACCATCAGGATGACATTTGGATCCCCTTCAATCACCAGCCCCACCACAGGCACTCCTTGGCCCATTCCTAAAATGAAAATCAAAAGGATCAAATGGAGGTTGGTAATAGACAAGAGACAATAGACAATAGGTGCAGGAGTAGGCCATTCGGCCCTTCAAGACAACACCGCCATTCAATGTGATCATGGCTGATCATCCATAATCAGTACCTCGTTCCTGCCTTCTCCCCATATCCCCTGACTCCGCTATCTTCAAGAGCCTTATCTAGCTCTCTCTTCATTAACATCAAAATAAAACATTTGCCAAACCATCTTGTGGCAAACCTTGGGACCTTAGTGATTGAAGTGGCAGCTCAAGTCATTGAGCAACCCTGCAAAAGGGTATTTAATAAACATTGTAGCCAAAAGTGATCCAGGAGACTCATTCATGTTGTCATGTTTTGTGGTGCATTGTCCATTGCCACAAGAAAATGAGGTAGGAACTAGGAACATTGAACACCCACATTTTCTATCTCATCTTCAGCTGGAAATGGTACAGCAAAGATTTACGAGGATGTTGCCAGGTCTCGTGGGCCTACGCTGTGGGAGCGGTTGAGCAGGCTAGGACTCAAGAACAGGAGGATAAGGGATGATGTTATGGAGGTGTACAAAACCATGAGAGTACTACATTGGCACAGAGTCTAAAGTGAGGGAGGGAAATATTTAATAGAAACCTAAGAGGTAATTTTTTCACACAAAGGGTGGTGGATATATGGAACGAGCTGCCAAGGTAGTTGACGCAGGTACCATTGCAACTTTTAAGAAACATTTAGACAGGTACGTGGATAGGATAGGTGTAGAGGGATATGTGCGAAATGCAGGCAGTTTGGACTAGTGTAGATGGGACACGTTGGTCAGTGTGGGCCTGTTTCCATGCTGTAAAATTCTATGACTCTATCTGCTCCCACTTTCACAGAAAAATCTGCAAAATCCTGCTGTCACAGAAATAGAACATGGATGTTGCAAGAAAAGATATATTTAGTCTTTGCATCCAAGGAGCTGGGAGCTCCTTGGGGCTCAGAATGCTGAGCATCTCTACAAATCAGGCACGTGCCATGAGTAATTACTCAAGGTAGGCAGTCAGTCGGCTTTAAAAAAAAACTTAAACCGCGCATGCGCAGATTGTTCTCTCCGTAAAAAGTTAAAATAAGTAACAATTCAATTTTCCCAAGGCTTCTAAATCTCCTTCATTTTTTAATTACTGAATGGGTGGGGGACAGAGGATGAATGCAGGTGGAGAGATGGTGGGAAAAACGGGAGCACACCGGGACGTTGAATCAGTTGTCATCTTATTGAATGACAATACTAATTCAAGGGTCCAATTGGAGGGAGAGTTCATTTCACAGCATGTGCAGAGTCTGTGCCAGGGGTTAAAGATGCGGGGAAGGCAGGAATGTTGAGAAGGAGGGTGTCGCAGATCATGTCAGACTCACTCGCCGCTGCCGCAGCGCTCCGGGCATGGACAGCAGAACTGGCCACCACATCCGGGGAAGGAAGCAGCTCGGGTGACTGCAGTGCAATTCTGCGGCAGGAGAGAGATTTTCAGAAGGAGAGCACTGCCAGAGGTGAGCGGGGACCAGCAGAAGGGGCTGAAGTGGCAGCCGGTTCTGCTGTCGGGTCCCGGCAGCCGCTTGCAGTCACCCGAGCTGCTTCCTTCCTCGGAAGTGGCGGCCAGTTCTGCTGTCCTTGTCCGGAGCGCTGCGGCAGGCACCCGAGCTAATTCACTCCCCGGCCACAATGCAGTGGCTCTGTGCCCAGAGCATCGCAAGTGGGTTACTGGCCCCGATCCCCTCCTTCACAACGCTCCTGCCCTCCCCGCAACTTTACCCCGGGCCAGACTCCCTAAACACTGTGAAAGGAACTCTCCCCCCACCCACCCAGGGAAATACGGTATTTAAAAACATAAAGCACCAAGAAATGTACTTACCACGTTATTGGTACATGAACTCCATTCTTCTCTCTTTGTTTCCTAAGATACTCTTAAAATAATGACAATCCATATTAAAAAAAACAGCCAAGAAACTTGCGCTGCGCATGCGCAGTAGGCTGCTGCGCATGCGCAGTACTGCAAAGGCAGAATTTCATCTGCCTTCAGCCCCGCTTTAAATTGACGGCTTGAAGCAGCGCCGACGGCACGTGGGCTGCACAGACCTTCATGCGTTACAAGTGCTGCGGTTGAAAGGCACGGAGAATTATGCCTACCTAAAAGATCGATCTCTTAGATAGGCATAATTCTCCCATGCCTTTACTATTTATATTTAATAATTGCCATTTCATAATTTTAATCAGGGTAGGCAATGCCTACCTTGCCTACCCTGACGGCACGTGCCTGCTGCATATGTAATCCACATAAATTGGAAGAGGAGCCAGTTACAAACACAATAATTGTCCAGCTATACTTACGAGAATGGATTTTCTGCAGTGCAATGTATTGTTCCAGCTTTCTTCGAAGCTTCACTTCATTGCCATACTTCCCAATGGTCCCATCATCTACCAAGATGAAATGTGAATGCTTGCTATTTAAACTGGTCAATTTGCTCAAAGGATTGCCAAGCATTTGATAGGGACATACCACCTTAAGAAATAAATTATAGAAAACTCATTTAAAGACACCGCAGACCTCTATTTTGCTACATATAAATTATCCAAGTGCCTGTACTAAGGAGGTTTTTATTACGACATATTGATACTTGCTAAATGATCGATATTTCAATCTAAAAATATAGGGATAGCTGATAATGTATTCATTCATTTGCATCCCGGTAAAATTGGTAAAATTATCAAAATTAATCAAGAGTTGTGCACCAGTGTGTTCACAAAATTATCACTTTAAATCTAGAATAATTTACTTTGTAAACACATTAATAAATTTGTTTGAATTGACTTTCAGGTTTAAAGGTCTATCGTTGCATAGTCTGTAGCCAAAATAGGTCAGCCTATATTGTTTAATTGGATCCACAAATACCAATCATCACACTCTCATAAACTGCAAAAGACGCTTGTATTTTCTACCACGTTAAATGTTTAATACAATTTGCCTGAGTATGGCTAACCAGTGGGAAGCAAAATCACATGCAAATTTGGCAAATCAGTTAATTATGCAAATTTTATAAGCCATTATGCACCCTGATAGTAGACAAAAATGCTGGAGAAACTCAGTGGGTGAGGCAGCATCTATGGAGTGAAGGACGTTTCGGGTCGAGACCCTTCTTCAGACAGGATGCTTTCTTTGGTACATTACAGAAGTTAGTAAGATTTGTTGGAGTCATGCCAAACTTCAGACATGCCAAACTTCAGGTTTTCTGAGGAAGTAGAAGAGTTGGTGTACTTTCTTAGCTCTAACTTCAGGACAAATTGTTGGTGAAGGTGGTGGACCAATCATACTTATTTACATTTATTTTTGATCAATAATTTTCAGATGCTTTCATCAATCTGCACCGTTAACATTCTTAAATATATTCCGCTTCGGGAAAAATTGCCATAATATTATCAGGATGGAATTTTTACCAGTTATTAGACGTGTTATCTACTTTGAGGAGTAAGTGAATAAGTTAGAACAGTTCCTTTTGAGAAAGGGAAGATTAAGCACTGATATGATAAAGGTTTATAATTTTCTATTATTCATTTATGAGATGTGGGCATTGCCAGCAGAGTCCATCTTTCTTCCCAGCTGAGAAAGTGATAATGAGCTGCCAGCTTAAACTACTTGAAAGTATTGCCATTGTGTTGTTGGGTGAGGAGTTCCAGGAATTGGACCCAGAGTTGATGAGGTTACAGTGGCATAGCCCTATCATGTGTGAATTGAAGAAGAAATTCTGCTCTTGATCTTCTCAGTAGTAGAGATTTGACTAGTGTAGATGCGGGAAAATCTGCCCTCTGGTAACTGAAAAACAGTTGATTCAAAGCCATTGCAACAAAAGTCGACAGGAAGATGTGAGAAACGTCTTATCTCAAAGTTTGGTCAGGAACTGGAATACTCTGAGAAAGCAGCAGAAGCTAATTTCATGAATAATTTAAAAAATGATTGGAACAGGCATATGTAAAATGCCATACAAAGGTCTTTCAAGAATCACCCTAGGCACAGGTTACCAGCTGGTTTCATTCTATGCAGAGGCTTCTCAATAAGTATCAGGAGATGCATAAAAAATACGTTTTCCAAATGTTTGCAATTATATGCACAATTTAAACCTTTATTATTCATAGCACGCAAAGCAGACAGTCTGCATTTGACTCTCATTACAATATGTGATGTGCAATTAAATTTAGTGCATTGATTGATAAACTACATATTACAGTGGATGGACACAAAGTGCTGGAGTAACTCAGTGGGTCAGGCAGCATATCTGGAGAAAAAGGATGGGTGACGTTTCAGATTGCAACCCTTCTTCAGACTCAGAGTCGAAACATCACCCATCCTTTTTTTCCAGAGATGCTGCCTGACCCACTGAGTTACTCCAGCACTTTGTGTCTATCTTTGGAATAAACCAGCATCTGCAGTTCTTTGTTTCTACATGTTACAGTACATTGTTCATTTTACTTGAGGGCAACATATGTGGCAACTGTTATTACAAAGATATTAAATTGCATTAATATAGACAAAAATGCTGGAGAAACTCAGCGGGTGAGGCAGCATCTATGGAGCGAAGAAAATAGGCAACGTTTTCGGTCGAAACCCTTCTTCAGACTGATGTGAGGGTGGGAGAGGGGCGGGAAGACAAAAGGAAGAGGTG
This sequence comes from Malacoraja senta, assembly GCA_038087875.1. Taxonomy (NCBI): domain Eukaryota; kingdom Metazoa; phylum Chordata; class Chondrichthyes; order Rajiformes; family Rajidae; genus Malacoraja; species Malacoraja senta. Next base: position 138,511,778 of record CM075977.1, read on the forward strand.
GAGCCAGTGGGCTGAGGGAGAGCTGAGAAGGGGAGGAGAAAGTAGGGACTACCTGAAATTAGAGAAGTTAATGTTCATACCGCTAGGGTGCAAACTGCCCAAGCGAAATATGAGGTGCTGCTCCTCCAATTGCATTCATTATGGTTGCATAAATTGCATTAATCATGGTTAAGTAGAATTATTGTCACAAGCACTGTTTGATTATCACATAGAAAGGCTCTATTGATCAGACACAGTTTACTTACATCTTTTCCTATCAAATCTCTGTGGTTTTCGATGACTCCCCAAGGAGTAATTCCTAATATACAGATCTTCCGTAAATATGGAGAAGTATGATCTCGTACGGCATCACCAACATGTTTGGAAGTCCCTAAATTAAAACCAGAACATGCTGACGTCAGGTAACGATAAAAAACATAGGCCTTGTTTAATTTAAATACAATATTTGATCAGGCAACAGCAGCAAAACTATTACCTTTCATGTATCTCCTATCGATTGATACCTCCTATCGAAAAGACAGACAGGTGGGCAGAGGGGGTGGGATTGCCCTGTTGGTGAGGAATGAAATTCAGTCCCATGCAAGGGGTGACATTGAAACAGGAGATGTGGAGTCAGTATGGATAGAACTAAGGAATTGTAAGGGGTAAAAAGACCCTAATGGGACTAATCTACAGGCCCCCAAACAGTAGCCTGGACATAGGGTGCAAGTTGAATCAGGAGTTAAAATTGGCATGTAGCAAAAGTAATGCTGTGGTTGTTATGGGAGATTTCAACATGCAGGTAGACTGGGAAAATCAGGTTGGTACTGGACCCCAAGAAAGGGACTTTGAAGAGTGCCTTTGTGATGGATTCTTTGAACAGCTTGTATTTGAGCCTACCAAGGAGAAGGCAATTCTGGATTTAGTGTTATGTAATGAACCGGATTTGATAAAGAACCTCGAGCTTAATGAGCCATTAGGAGGCAGTGACCATAACATGGTCAGGTTTAATCTACAATTGGAGAGGGAGAAGAGTAGATCGGAGGTGTCGGTGTTACAGTTGAATAAAGGGGACTATGGGGCCATGAAGGAGAAGCTGGCCAAAGTTGACTGGAAAGATACACTAGCAGGGATGACAGTGGAACAAAAATGGCAGGTGTTTCTAGGAATAATACAGAAGATGCAGGATCAGTTCATTCCTAGGAGGAAGAAAGATTCCAAGGGGAGAAAGGGACGACCATGGCTGACAAGGGACGTCAGGGACAGTATAAATATTAAAGCGAAGTAGTACAACGTAGCAAAGATGAGCGGGAAGCAAGAGGATTGGGTAATGTTTAAAGAACAACAGAAGATAACCAAAAAGACAATACAGGGAGAAAAGATGAGGTACGAAGGTAAGCTAGCCAAGAATATAAAGCAGGTATGTGAAGAGGAAAAAATTAGTTAAGACCAAAGTAGGACCCTTGAAGACCGAAAAAGGTGAATTTATTATGGGGAACAAGGAAATGGCAGATGAGTTGAACAGGTACTTTGGATCTGTCTTCACTAAGGAGGACACAAACAATCTTCCTGATATAGTAGTGGCCAAAGGATCTGGGGTGACGGAGGGACTGAAGGAAATCCACATTAGGCAGGAAATGGTGTTGGATAGACTGATGGGACTGAAGGCTGATAAATCCCCAGGGCCTGATGGTCTGCATCCCAGGGTAGTTAAGGAAGTGGCTCTAGAAATCGTGGATGCATTGGTGATAATTTTCCAATGTTCTATAGACCCAGGATCAGTTCCTGTGGATTGGACGGTAGCTAATGTTATCCCACTTTTTAAGAAAGGCGGGAGAGAGAAAACGGGGAATTATAGACCAGTTAGCCTGACATCGGTGGTGGGGAAGATGCTGGAGTCAATTATAAAAGATGAGATAGCCGCACATTTGGATAGCAGTAACAGGATCGGTCTGAGTCAGCATGGATTTACGAACGGGGAAATCATGCTTGACTAATCTTCTGGAATTTTTTGAAGATGTAACTAGGAAAATGGGCAAGAGAGAGACAGTGGATGTAGTGTACCTGGACTTTCAGAAAGCATTTGATAAGGTCCCACATAGGAGATTAGTGGGCAGAATTAGGGCACATGGTATTGGGGGTAGAGTGCTGACATGGATAGAGAAGTGGTTGGCAGACAGGAAACAAAGAGCAGGGATTAACGGGTCCCTTTCAGAATGGCAGGCAGTGACTAGTGGGGTACCGCAAGGCTCAGTGCTGGGACCGCAGCTATTTACAGTATACATCAATGATTTGGATGAAGGGATTCAAAGTAACATTAGCAGATTTGCAGATGACGCAAAGCTGGGTGGCAGAGTGAACTGTGAGGAGGATGCTATGAGAATGCAGGGTGACTTGGACAGGTTGGGGGAGTGGGCAGATGCATGGCAGATGAAGTTTAATGCAGATAAATATGAGGTTATCCACATTGGTAGCAAAAACAGGAAGGCAGGTTACTATCTAAATGGCGTCAAGTTGGGAAAAGGGGAAGTACAACGGGATCTGGGGGTCCTTGTACATCAGTCTATGAAAGTAAGCATGCAGGTACAGCAGGCAGTGAAGAAAGCGAATGGCATGTTGGCCTTTATAAAAAGAGGAATCAAATATAGGAGCAAAGAGGTCCTTCTGCAGTTGTACAGAGCCCTAGTGAGACCACACCTGGAGTATTGTGTGCAGTTTTGGTCCCCTAATTTGAGGAAGGACATTCTTGGTATTGAGGGAGTGCAGCGTAGGTTTACAAGGTTAATTCCCGGGATGGCGGGACTGTCACATGCTGAGAGAATGGAGCAGCTGGGCTTGTACACTCTGGAGTTTAGAAGGATGAGAGGAAGTCTCATTGAAACATATAAGATTGTTAAGGGCTTGGACACGCTAGAGGCAGGAAACATGTTCCCGATGATGGGGGAGTCCAGAACCAGGGGCCACAGTTTAAGAATAAGGAGTAAGCCATTTAGAACGGAGACGAGGAAACACTTTTTCTCACAGAGAGTGGTGAGTCTGTGGAATTCTCTGCCTCACAGGGCGGTGGAGGCAAGTTCTCTGGATTCTTTCAAGAGAGAGCTAGATAGGGCTCTTAAAAATAGCAGAGTCAGGGGATATGGGGAGAAGGCAGGAACGGGGTACTGGTTGGGGATGATCAGCCATGATCACATTGAATGGCGGTGCTGGCTCGAAGGGCCAAATGGCATACTCCTGCACCTATTGTCTATTATCTATTGTATCATTCCTGAAGCACTCTGCAAAAATGATTTCAAACTAAATTTGACATTGTTTCATAAATAATTAGATGTTTACTCAAGTAGCCAATTTCTGAGGAGCAAAATAATGGAAGGAGGCAAAGTAAAGTGGTCTAGGAAGGCAATTCCAAGTTCAGGGCCACGGTAATTGAAGACATTGGCAATAGGAGTGAATTATTAAGGTCATTGAGGAACAATATACCAGAATTGGAGGAATACAGCCAGAGAGGATTAAAGGGATTGGGAGGGACTAAACACTGTGAATTAAAGCACAATTCCAAGGTGCTGCAACCATAGAATTTCCAAGGAATCAATGGAATAATGACAGGAGAATATTTAGAAGATTTAGCCATCCATTCTGAGAAAAAACAGATAAGGTTTACAGTGATTTCCCCATGGATCCCTTCATGCTACACAATAGGTGCAGGAGTAGGCCATTTGGCCCTTTGAGCCAGCACCGCCATTCAATGTGATCATGGCTGATCATCCACCTGTTTCAACACCCAGGAGATTCTGAAAGAATCCTTTACGTTAGAACTTTCTAAACCTTTATCTGAGTACATGTCAAACAGGTTATCTGAGTACATGTCAAGATCACACAGAGAATTGGCCTTAATTATCATCTCCTCAAATTGGTGCTAAACTCCAGTTTCCAAACCCACACCCACACTGAACTATCTGTCCTTGGCTGTCTCCACTGCCATGTGGGGCCAAATGCTAATTAGAGCAGCATCTCATATTCCTTTTGGGAATGAATGCTGAGTTTTCCAGCTTCAAATAATCCACACCCCCTATTCTCCTCTCACCAGTCCACCCAGCATATCTCTCCCTTTGTTTACCATTTCCGTTCCCGCCCAGCTTGTTACCAAGAATCATCACCATCCCCCACCTGGTTCCTCCTGCCCATCACCCACATACTATCTACTCGAGTTCCTTCTTCCTTGCTTCACCTTTCCTTTCTGTTCCCCACCTGGTTCTATCCACCCATTGTCCCTCCCTTATCTGATTCCATCTACCACCTACCATCCTCTATACCTTTCCAAAAGGTCTTTGGGTTATGAAATCTGATCCACATCTATTAATCAGTTTAGGGGCCCCGGCCGTTCAAAAATCTGCTCTTTAAGTGTGATAAATACAACCAAACCTACCTGTGTTGATGCCCTCAGTAACTATCCAGGCTCCTGTGGTCTCTGCTGCTTTGATAAGTCCCTTGCCAAAGAGTTGTTTGACTTTTGAAGGAAGTTTAAAGTTCTGACTACCTCCATGGACAGATATCAGCAGTTTTGGTAGTTCCATCAGCCATTCCTTCAACATCAGATGGAGCAACTGATGCAGTTCTGTATCATATGAGACTCTGATATACTGAAGAGAAGTTATTATGAATGCAAAATAATGTTGAAGGCATTTGCTATTAACTTCCTCTAGGTGTTAGTTAATATTATTGCAACATGATAATGGCAGCATCTATGACAAAATAGCAATCACATAAATATACCATTTAAAGCCAGTGAATGGCAGTGAAAGGTATTTTTTACTTTCCAAAGGCAGCCTTCCATTGCTTGTCCACTTTGTACAGAAAATAAATCACAAGAAACCGATATGATGGTAAGAGATGGAGAGAGAGAAATTGGCCCCAAACTATAATGGTTATATTTGCTTAACCTCACATAGCTGAAAAACCCAAAGAACATCTTGGAGAATTCTATTGTTGATGGCCCAGGTTGTGAATCTGTCAGTGCATTGAGCCATTGCAATGGCATTGTAGTTTTATAAGATGTGGTGCTCATTTTTGTTTAAAAGTCAAATGTTAATTTTTTTTTCTGCACTGATGGGCTGTAGGAGATAAACTGCTCACCTGCTATAACATACAGCACTGCACCACACCTCCATCTTTCTCATCATATATTGAAGAATTTGCATCATTAATCCTTACAGAGGGTGTAGGAAAATGACAAGAAGGCAGCCATGTGAGATGGGTAAGGAGGAGAAGCAGGAATAGAACGCAGAGATGTGTTGCCTGCAAGGTTACAAGGTTGTTGTGGATCTTATGATCGCTGTGGACATTGGCATTAGAGTAACTCTTTTCCAAGCATCATCTTACATCACCTGTTCCTTATCAACAAGAATGCTGTAAATCGTTGAAATGCTGGTAAGTCAGAAACAATAACAGTAACAAATAAAAACAGGCAATTCAAACAAACTCAGCAAATCAAGTAAGTAGACATGAAGTGCTAGAGTAACCCAGTAGTTCAAGCAGCACCTCTGGACGATGGGTGCTTTATACAGTTTATGCTGTATTGGTTAGAAATGCAGCTTAATTCCAAATATACATCGACTTCCTCATTCTCAGATCACAGTCTATTCGTATTGGTGGAAATGTGTCAGACTCGATAACAATCAGCGCGGGAGCACCTCAAGGCTGCATGCTCAGCCCCCTGCTGTACTCACTCTATACTCATGACTGCGTAGCCAGTCATAGTGCGAACTCCATCATCAAGTTCGCTGACGGCACCACTGTTGTGGGACGTATCACTGATGGGGATGAGTCAGAGTACAGAAGAGAGATCGAGCAACTGTCCATATGGTGCCAGCACAATAACCTGGCCCTCAACACCAGCAAAACCAAGGAACTGATTGTGGACTTTGGAAGGAGTAGGATGGGGACCCACAGTCCCGTTTATATCAATGGGTCGATGGTTGAAAGGGTCAAGAGCTTTAATTCGTGGGCGTGCACATCTCTGAAGATATTTCCTGGTCCGAGAACACTGATGCTACTATTAAGAAAGCACATCAGCGCCTCTACTTCCTGAGAAGATTACGGCGAGTCAGTTTGTCAAGGAGGACTCTCTCTAACTTCTACAGGTGCACAGTAGAGAGCATGCTGACCGGTTGCATCGTGGCTTGGTTCGGCAACTTGAGCGCCCTGGAGAGGAAAAGACTACAAAGAGTAGTAACGACTGCCTAGTCCATCATCGGCTCTGACCTCCCTTCCATCGAGGGGATCTATCGCAGTCGCTGCCTCAAAAAGGCTGGCAGTATCATCAAGGACCCACACCATCCTGGCCACACACTCATCTCCCTGCTACCTTCAGGTAGAAGGTACAGGAGCCTGAAGATTGCAACGACCAGGTTCAGGAATAGCTACTTCCCCACAGCCATCAGGCTATTAAACTTGGCTCGGACAAAACTATAAACATTAATAGCCCATTATCTGTTATTTGCACTTTATCAGTTTATTTATTCATGTGTGTATATATTTATATAATGATATATGGACACACTGATCTGTTTTGTAGTCAATGCCTACTATGTTCTGTTGTGCTGAAGCAAAGCAAGAATTTCATTGTCCTATCAGGGACACATGACAATAAACTCACTTGAACTTGAACATTGGTGTACCATAGGACTATTCTAGGCGAATAAAGCAATTAACCCCCCCCCCCCCCCCATACACACACATACACACACACCTGTATTCCTCTCCTAAAAAAATGTCAGAAAATGAAAAAAAAGGGGACCAATGATTAATCTTGGGGCCCATAGAAATACTCCGTTTTTGTGGGTCCATAAGAAAATGTGCAATTAAATTAAAAAAATTATCTAACTGCATTTCTCCAAGTCCACAGTCTCTATGGGTTTATCCTGCAAGGGAAACTGTCTTTTTTTGTCCATTTGGGCCGCCAACTAGAATTGCAGGTAAATTTATTATTTACCTCAATGTCTGCAGAAAGACCTTGAGGTGTCACCTGCACCGAAGAGCAGGTTAACGTGAACAATGTTGGAAAGATGATAGGATCAGAGACCCTGCATTTAAACCCCCTCCCTGAACAAACCAGGCAGGGAAATTTCAATTAAAACAGATTACATTATTGCAACATTTATATGCAGTTTGATATGGGAACAAAAATTACTTTAATAGGAAGCAGTGTTAGCAGGTTGGTTTATTTTTTGAACTTATAAATGGAACCAACCTTAGCTCGATAGGAATAAGCACCATCCTGGAAATCTATGGTACCAAAGGCATCCGTTGGACTCGCAACTGTGTGATTCTCAACACACCACTCCTCCTTCACATCATCACGAGCTGATAAATAGACTGGCAATTTGCTGTCCAAGCCAGAGTGGTCCCCAACCAGTCGACCACAGCAACATCTGCATTCAAAGTACAAAGATCAAAGTCAATTTTAAAGTTGCAGCCTTTCAGTTCATCTATAGGGCAGATTATAGAAGATATTTTATGAATTACCCACACGTATTTACATAGTATTTACACACAATTTTTAAACAAATTGGCAACTCGATGCATTCTGAAAATGGATCATGTTCAGCAAGGCTGATTTACTGCATTTGCAACCAATGTTCAATTTTGTAGTAAATCATAAAAGTCTGAATTTTATTATTTACCCAGAGGAGAATTAAATTATCCTCAATATGGATCTTTTTGTAATTAAGGAATTGGAGAAGCACTATAAATAGCAAGATTTCCGACATCTACTACAAACCCACTGACTCCCATGGCTATCTGGACTACACTTCCTCCCACCCTGTTTCCTGTAAGGACTCTATCCCCTACTCCCAATTCCTCCGTCTACGCCACATCTGCACCCAGGATGAGGTGTTCCAAACCAGGGCATCGGAGATGTCCTCATTTTTTAGGGAACGGGGGTTCCCCTCTTCGACTATAGATGAGGCTCTCATCAGGGTCTCTTCTATATCCCGTAGATCCGCTCTCACTCCCCATCTCATCACTCGTAACAAGGACAGAGTCCCCATTGTACTCACCCAACCAACCGGCCGGCACATACAGCTGATAAGCCTCCGACATTTTCGTCACCTCCAACGGGATCCCACCACTGGCCATATCTTCCCATCTCCTCCCCTTTCGGCGTTCCACAGAGACCGCTCCCTCCATAACTCCCTGGTCAATTCATCCCTTCCCACACAAACCACCCCTTCCCCTGGTACTTTCCCTTGCAACCGCAGGAATGCTACACTTGTCGCTTTACCTTCCCCCTTGACTCCATCCAAGGACCCAAGCAGTCTTTCCAGGTGAGGCAGAGGTTCACCTGCACCTCCACCAACCTCATCTATTGCATCCGCTGTTCTAGGTGTCAACTGCTCTACATCGGTGAGACCAAGTGCAGGCTTGGCGATCGCTTCGCCCAACACCTCCGCACTGTTCGCATTAACCAACCTGATCTCCCAGTGGCTCAGCACTTCAACTCCCTCTCCCATTATGAATCCGACCTTTCTGCCCTGGGTCTCCTCCATGGCCAGAGTGAGGCCCACCACAAATTGGAGGAGCAGCACCTCATATTTCGCTTGGGTAGTTTACACCCCAGCGGTATGAACATTGACATCTCCAATTTCAGGTAGTCCTTGCTTTCTCCCACCTTCCCCTCCCCTTCCCAGCTCTCCCACAGCCCACTGTCTCACCTCTTCCTTTCTTCTTCCCGCCCCCCCCCCCCCACCCCCACATCAGTCTGAAGAAGGGTCTCAATCCGAAATATCACCTATTCCTTCGCTCCATAGATGCTGCCTCACCTGCTGAGTTTCTCCAGCATTTTTGTCTACCTTCGATTTTTCCAGCATCTGCAGTTCTTTCTTAAACATTTCTTCATTATCATTTTGCTTAAATAAGTGGCTGTTTCTGAAAATGTTTCTTTGGCATTTCTGGGTAAAAGGTTCTGAATGTCTACCCTATTTATCCCGCTCATCATTTTATATGCTTCTCTCAGATCTTCCCTCAGCCTCTGTGCTCCACAGAAATAATTTCAAGTTTGTCCAACCTTTCCTTACAGTTATAAGAATCTATGAATTTTAAAATGAATTAACTGATTTAAAGATTAAGGAAAATATTTCAAAATTCCTATTTATGAATTATTTGAAACACCGAATCGGGTACAGTCTTGAATTATGATTAACATTTGATAAAAGCACACAAGATCCTGATTGGTTTGTGATATGATAAATAAATGGAAGCATTCTACATTTACACAAAAATTTTACAAAACTACAGGACGGAGATTTAACATCCTGGTAAAGTACAGAAAATGGCCCATCCATTCTCTCCATATCCACATGCCTATAAAAAAGTATCTTATATCGTATTTGCTTCCACCACCACATTCCTCTTACTGAAGCTAATCTTAAATCATATCTGCTTCCACACACCACACAACCTCTTACTGTAGTTAATACCCCCTAATCCAGGTATCATTCTCTCCTTTGAACCCTTTACAAAGCCTCCACATCATTCCTGTATTGTGATGACTATACCTGCCACAATACTCCAAATGAAACCTAACTAAAGTTCTCTTAGGCTGCATCATGATTTCCTGATTCTGATATTTAATGTCCCAACCAATGAAGACAACTATGCCATATGCCTTCTTGACCTGTGTTGTCAGTTTTAGGGTTTGGATCCCAAGATCTCTCTGTACGGTCTTGGCATTAATTGTAACTTTTCACCTTACATTCCACTTCCCAAAGTGTAACACCTCAGATTTGCTCAGATTACGTCATCGGGTGGCGCCGCGCGCGACAGCCTCGCCAGCTGTTTGTCCGTCCTATCACCCTTTTTGTTATTTTTAGTCTGTCTCAAAGTATGTTTTTGGAGGTTTCTTAGTCTTTTTTATGTGGGGAAGGTGGGGGGGGGAAGAGGAGAAACTGTTTCCCAGTCACTTCCTGGTCGAGGATGCGTCTTTTCTCCGAGTCACATCTTCGCCCCCCCCCGCCTCCCCCTCGCGGCCTACCATCTGGATTGACGCGGCCTTTCCTACCGGAGATTGGCCAGAGCTTCAGCAGCGGCGCAGCATTGGATTCCATCGCGGAGCGGGGGTGATGCCTTACCGGGGATCGCCGTGTTGAAGCTCCGGAGTGTTGGGCCTGCTGATTAACACCATGGAGCTGTGGCTTGATAGCTTCTAGCCACGGGCGGCGCTGACTTTAACATCGCAGAGTCCTGGGATATTTTGCCGAGGGTCGCCAGTGTTGATTCTCCGCCCAAATCGGCCTGTGGACTTCGGGAGCCGCGGTCTCCGGTAGGAAACGGACTATTCGGAAACTCCAAGCCGCTGAGTGTGTTCTTCCATTCCGACGCCGGAGCTCTGATCATCTGGCAAGAGGGCCTGAACATCGGGCCGCCATAGCGGCGACTGCGGAGGGGCTCAAAGGCCCCGACCAGGGGTGAACAAAGAGGAAGATGCCTGAACTTTATTGCCTTCCCTCACAGTGGGAAAAGTTGATTCTGCTGTGGGGGGATGCTCATGTTAAATTCTATCATGTATTGTATTTTTTATTGGTATGGCTGTATGGTAACTCAAACCTCACTGTACCAATTGGTGCATGTGACAATAAATGTAACTTGAACCTGAACTTGATTAAAATCCAACTGTCATTTCTCCACAGATTTCTGTAGCTGATCTATATCTCACTGTATACGTTTACAACCTTCCTCACAGTCCACAACCCCAGCAATCTTGGTGTCATCTACAAACCTCAGACCACAATATGATTAAGTCTACAATGAAAGAGTTATTCTGGAAGGTGAAGGAAATTACTTCTATTAAACCCAAGAATAAATTTGAAAAGGCAAATATGGAAAATAAGACATTTGACAAGTGTTTTAATTGGAGCCATTTGGAATTAATAACGAGAAAAAATGTTCCATGAAGCTACAGAATTAAAAGAGGTAGTAACTTTTTCGGCTTCATCTAAAAATGGATCAAAGACAGAGTTAGAGTATTGTGTACAGTTCTGGTCACTACACTACAGGAATGATGTACAAATGATAGAACAGAGAAGAGACTCACCAAGATGTTGCTGAAATGGAGGTTTGTAGTTATAAGAAAAGATTGGATAGACTGGGTTTATTCTCACTGGAACATGGGAGGGCAAGGGGTGACCTTATGGAGGTTTATAAAATTATAAGGGGCAGAGATGTGATAGAGTTTTTTCCCCAAGGCAGCATAGTCTGGAACTCGAGGACAGAGATTACAATGAGAGGAGGAGAAATTTAAAGTAGATCTGAGAGGTAACTTTTTAACGCAATGAGTGATGCAGATCTGGAACAAGCTGCCAGAGAAGGTAATGGAGGCACCAGCAAGTATAACATTTGAAAGGCACTTGCATGGGCCCTTGAAAAGGAATGGAGTAGAGATAGGCATGGATGGGCCTCATGATAGCATTGGACAAGGTGGACTGAAAGGGCCTATTTCTATGCTATATGAATCTATCATTCTACAATTTTAGCATGAGTGAATAAGCATGATCTTCTGGATTTCCCTTCTGGGAACTAGCAAGTGAATTCTGCATGACTTGATATAAATTTCCAACAAATGACTCAGCACCAGAAGCATATTTATAAACTCACCCAAAGTGTAAAAGTGTCAAAAGATGGCAGAGCCAAAGTGGAGTTAATGAACAGGGCATTGTGTAATACAAATCTAAAGGTGTGACTAGTGGAATGGATAAATGGAAAGCAGTGGGCCTAGTATACCTTGCTTTGCAACACCATTTTTTGTCACATGAGGTTAAGGTTTTTGGAATAGGGTGGTAAATTAGCTCAAAGGTGGTGATAGACAGGAAAGGGGTTAAACAGAAATTTGTCTTTTCAAGAGTGGTAGGATATAACTAGTGAAATGCTGCAAGGATAGGATACAGGAACAGGAAGGAATAAGGTTTTTGGCTGAGTTTGGGGCTTGTTGAGATGTTGCAAGTGGTGGGGAGAGGGCCACTGCTATTCAATAAAATTCTACTCCAGATTTAAAGATTAATCAAGCATGATGCCTTTCTGGTAGTTTGACATTGCTAATACCACACTAACCAGCAGATATAGATGTATTCTGGTAAATAGATAATGTTTTCCTCCCACTGATTACATTAATTATTAAGATGCTTCCTCTGACTTAATGAAAGGATACATTTTTTGAAAAAAATTAATAATTAAACAGAGATATAAGAAACTGCAACTGCTGGAATCTTGAGCGAACCATAAAGTGATGGAGGAACTCAGCATTGGAGAGAATGGACAGATGACTTTTCAGGTCGGGGTCCTTCATCAGACTGATGAGTAGAGGCGAGAAAGCTGAAAAGTGCTGGGGTGGGGCAAATCCTGGTAAATGATAGGTGATTACAGTTGGCCTGGTGTGATCAGCAGATGAGTAGAGATAGTGACAAAGGCTGCAGGAGCAAAGGAGACAAAGGGAAAGAAGAAGGGGAGTGAACTGTGAGTCAGAGGGAGGGATATGGGTGGAAGGGGATAGGGAGAGGGGAAAGAGGGGATAAAAGGAAATGTAGGACAAGGGAATGAGAGAGGACATGTGGGAGGGAGTAAGGAGCTGGGTGGCTGGAGTGGTGGGATATGGCGATGGAGATGGTTGTGCAGGGAGAGGACAATAAAAGAGGTAGTAACTTTTTAGCTTCATCAAAAAAGGATCCAAAACAAAGTTAGAGTATTGTGTACAGTTCTGGTCACTACACTACAGGAATGATGTACAAATGATAGAACAGAGAAGAGACTCACCAAGTTGTTGTTGAAATGGAGGTTTGTAGTTATAAGAAAAGATTGGATAGGCTGGGTTTATTCCCACTGGAACATGGAGGGCAAGGGGTGACCTTATGGAGGTTGAGACAGTTAGGTTGTAAGCTAACCAAGAGGAATGTGAAGTGATGTTTTTCCTGTTTGACAATAGACAAAAGGCAATATGTGCAGGAGTAGACCATTCGGCCCTTCGAGCCAGCACCGCCATTCAATGTGATCATGGCTGATCATCCCCAATCAGTACCCCATTCCTGCCTTCTCCCCATATCCCCTGAATCCGCTATCTTTATGAGCCCTATCTAGCTCTCTCTTGAAACTATCCAGAGAACCGGCCTACACCGCCCTCTGAGGCTGAGAATTCCACAGACTCACAACTTTCTGTGAGAAAAAGTGTTTCCTCATCTCCGTTCTAAATGGCTTACTCCTTATTCTTAAACTGTGGCCCCTGGTTCTGGACTCCCCCAACATCGGGAACATGTTTCCTGCCTCTAGCGTGTCCAAACCCTTAACAATCTTATATGTTTCAATAAGATTCTCTCTCATCCTAAATTCCAGAGTATACAAGCCCAGCCGCTCCATTCTCTCAGCATATGACAGTCCCGCCATCCCGGGAATTAACCTTGTAAACCTAAGCTCCACTCCCTCAATAGCAAGAATGTCCTTCCTCAAATTAGGGGACCAAAACGGCACACAACACTCCAGGTGTGGTCTCACTAGGGCCCTGTACAACTGCAGAAGGACCTCTTTGCTCCTATACTCAACTCCTCTTGTTTTGAACGTCAACATGCCATTCGCTTTCTTCACTGCCTGCTGTACCTGCATGCTTACTTTCATTGACTGATGAACAAGGAACCCCAGATCCCTTGTACTTCCCCTTTTCCCAACGACACCATTTAGATAATAATTCCTGTTTTTGCTACCAAAGTGGATAACCTCACATTTATCCACATTAAACTGCATCTGCCATGCATCTGCCCACTCACCCAACCTGTCCAAGTCACCCTGCATTCTCATAGCCTCCTCCTCGCAGTTCACACTGCCACCCAGCTTTGTGTCATCTGCAAATTTGCTAATGTTACTTTGAATCCCTTCATCTAAATCATTGATGTATATTGTAAATAGCTGTGGTCCCAGCACCAAGCCTTGCGGTACCCCATTCAGAAAGGGACCCGTTAATCCTACTTATTATTTCCTGTCTGCCAACCAATTTTCTATCCATGTCAGCACTCTACCCCCAATACCATGTGCCCTAATTTTGCCCACTAATCTCCTATGTGGGCAAATATGGAGAAGATCCAATCCCTCCACAGATGCTGCTTGAGTGCTGAGTTATTCCAGCACACTGTGTTTCCTCATAATTAAAAGTTTATTCCTGTTTCATCAAGAAAGCTACATTCTTTCTTCAAAATCCCTTTAGTTTATACAATGCTCATTTTAAAATAAATAGATTTGTACTGTTGTGATTGAAAAGGAAAAAAATAACGTGAAAGGAACATTATTTTGCTGAATGCAGCACAAATAGTAATGGCTCCCTGTAGGCCTTAACTTTCAAGAAAAGCCCAATTCAACATTGTGAAGTAATACTGCTATTAATTATTCACTATAATGATGCTAATTACACTGGAAAGCAATGAAAAGGTTTTCATTTTATGTAACTGACCACTGGGCAGACTAGTTATTGAGATTAATTACTTTCAGGTTAAACAGATCACAACCACATTCCATCAACATCTTTTTTTTTAGTTCCTTGGGATCAAAGATGACTTGCGTCTGCTCAGATTTTGTGGGTCCGTCAATAACTCATGAGGGCAACACATAAATCGCAAATAAGTGGGGAAATGGTGCCCATTGAGATGGGAGAGTGGGAGGTTTATACATGGGTCACTCCAGTCATTTACACAAGTAAACTGTGTGCTCCTGAGACATGGATCTAATCACCATCCCTAAGACGACTCCCCCATTTCAACCAGTCATGATTCCAAATAATCACAGATACCAAGGTTCCTGGGATTCATAGAATAGATAGTTCAGGTCTCAGAAGCATAAAGGAGGACAAGGATCATAGCGGTCTGGTTGACCAAGAGCTTTGGGTTATGTCGGAGATCCTAATCTTCAAATATGTCTTTCCAACAGGTCAAAGTGATGTTCGTGCATTGAAGGCAATGATGAATTTCATCATCAACGTTTGCCTTTGTTGAGAGTCAGCTGCCAAGATATTGTAAATGCGCCACGTTGTAAGCCTATAGTGTCGGAGGGCAGCATTGCACAGTGAGACCGAGATGGTAGAGGAATCATCTTCTTGTACTTTCAGTGAACAAGTTAATGATGGTTCTGAGTTCATTCCTCAGTGAACACAATTGCCCACAGCAGCTTGGCCAATGTGTTTAGCCTGACCTTGGTCCTGGAGTGTGATTGTAAAAGGTTGAATAATCTCCCATTAGTTCTGAATATCAGCTCCAGTCCCATGAGCAGTTTGTTGGAGCATTATGGTAAGAGAAAGCATACAGCCATGATGCAACCTTGGTTGACACCGTATTCATGGTGATTGGCTCTGTTGTAGACCTGTTGATCATGATCAAGACTTGCATGCCATCAGGAAGTAAATTCAAGATGGAGTCAAAAATACCATATATAGTGGCTGGTGCTGCTCCCTGCAGTTTTTTTTTCAGAGTTGTTATATGGTGAATATGTCTGTCGTATTGCTAGGTGGATGAAAACCACTATAGATTGCCATTTAATTTGTAAAACTGCGAGAAAAATAAAAAAATCAAAGACCTCTTAATGGGCATGTGAGAATGTATAAGCTGTCAAGGTACTGGAACTGAGGAGGGGTTGGATGGACCTGGTGAGGTGGTCTATTGAAAACCAATATGGACCTGGTGGGCCAAAAAGCCTCCTTTGGTAATATTAAAGGTTCCCCATTCCTCCTTCCTTACCAGTTGAGACTTCTCAGAGGTAGCATCCCTTTCCACTTTGGTGTTGAGATTACCCAGGAGGATCAGGTTGGGATAAGTTGCAGGACATTTTATGGTTGGAGCAGATATCTTCTTTAAACTCATTTGAAGATTACAAGGTCGGGAGCAATGGGTACTTATGTGGATTCTGTGTTAGAGTCAGTCAAAGATCATAGGGTGTTCATTATATCAGGGTGGAGTCGTTGAGATGCCAGACCAGGTCATTCTTGATGGTGAAGTGCTCGCTCCATGAAGACAGTGTTAATCTTCTTGTTTTACCCCCCTCCCCACACAAACGAAAGTGTACCAACCACATTGTCATTTAAATAGATTGTCTCCTGTAGATTACATCTCATTCGGGCTGGCAACTGCTATGTCATGGGGGGGGGGGGGGGGGGGGGTGATGCAGAGATCTGACCTATAGACTGTCACTTTCCAGGAAAATAAGGAAAATTACTGATAGCAAGTGACCTCCCATAACCTGTACAATTCTCGATTCCTCTCTTCAGTCTATTTCCAAACTGCTGCTGGGACAATCCTGAAAAGCCTTAAAGCAGTGCAGAAAGGAACTACAGACTCTGGTTTATACTGAAGATAGACACAAAGTGCTGCAGTAACTCAGCTGGTCATGCATCATCTCTGGAGAAAACGGATAGGGACGTCACCCATCTTTTTTCTCCAGAGATGCTGTCTGACCCACTGAGTTACTGCACACTTTGCGTCTAGCCCAGGGGTGGGCTATTAAATTAAAAAAAATTGAAGGGCCTGTCCCACGGGCATGCGACTCCATGCGGCAAGCGCGACCTAACCGGAAGCGGGGGCCGCGCGGAGGTCGAGTGATCCCCGTACAGGGCCGGCCCCACCAGCATGCGGCTGCATGCGGCAAGAGCTACCAAACCGGAAGCGGGGGCCACGCGGAGGGCGAGTACGGCATCTAGGCGGTGCGCACGGCCTCGATGCGGCTGCGTACGGCGTAGAGCCGGTGCGCACAGCCATCGATGCGGCGCGCACGGCCTCGATGCGGCTGCGGGACGGCAGGCCGTTGCCGCGCGGAATTTTTGAACAGTGTCAGTTTTTTGGAGCCCCGCGCGAAGTCGGGACCAGCTCCGCACAACTCCATATGGCTCCGGCGATCGAAGTGGGATCGGCCCCGCGACCTCCGCACGGCTCCCGTTTCCGGTTAGGTCGCGCTTGCCGCATGGAGTCGCATGCCTATGGGACAGGCCCTTTAAGGCCACATGCGGCCTTCCAGGCCATTAAGTGCGGCCTTTTGAATGCATCCAAATTTTGTAGAACAAATCCTTTTATTTTTATTAATATATTTTTGTTCGTCTTTTATTATTTTTATTTAATCTTAAAATGAACGTATTTAAAATACCAAAGAGTAAAAGAAGATTCAACAAAATAATCCTCCCCGACTGACGTCCACAATTAAAACATTAGTAAGTCAGGAGGGCTATTTTGAAGTTGGACGATGAGGTATTCAGTGTGGATTTGCCGTATCATTGTAAAGTGTGTTGGCTATCGCAGGGACAGGTGTTAGCAAAAACGTTATCTTTGCGAGAACAGATAGTTAAATTTCATGAAGAACAGAATCAGCAATGTGAAATATTGAAAGAAGATTTCTATAGAATACTGCATTTCTGTGTGATATCATGTCAAAGTAAAATGACTTGAATGTTTCTTTGCAAGGTAAACTAAGTCTATATATGATACTAGACCAAGTGCAGACCGTTGGGTCTGGACACCAAACGTGCTTAAGACCCCGGGGTGTGAGATCCCGAACGTGCTTCAGACACCGGGTGAAAATCATTAGCGAAAAAAAAACAGAACATGTTTCAGACCCCGGGGTGAAAATTCAGAACGTGCTTCAGACCCCTGGACACTGAATGTGCTTCAGAACCCGGGGTTTTAGAGTCCGAACGTGATTCATAGACCGGGGTGGAAATCGCTAGCGAAAAAAAGATGGCCGTCGTTTTCGGAGCAGAGGCGGTTGACAGCAGCCGTTATGGTGGCTGACCAGCAGGAGGAGACAAAATGAGTGCGTGGGTGGTGGGGGGGGGGGGGTGATGGAATTTATTTAAAATGTGTACATAAATACGGCGAAATGTAATCAGAAGTGGCTAATTGTAAAGAAAAATGAAATCTCTACCGAAATGGAAGAAATCTCGGCGTTTCTGCGTGCGGTGTTGGCATAGCTCAGTGTCAAAGGGGCTGGCTGGCACAAGTCAAGCAGATACACACACACACACACACACAGAGTTTTAATATTATACTAGACCAAGTGCAGACCCGTTGGGTCTGGACACCGAACGTGCGTTTGCGGGTGGGGGGGGGGGGTGCTGTGGCGTCACAGTAACCACCCCCTTTGCTCCAAAGCACGGTTGCGGGGTGGGAATCTGGCACCCACGAACACACACACTCATAACAACCCTTGATATTATCTTAATTTTTAATTTGCTTCTTTTATCCCATCTCCACCCTATCCACTGACGAATAGCCCTCACCTCTCAGGTGCGTCTGGAGGGGGGGGGCAGAGAGTGAAAATTTAATGTTAGAATTTAAAGAATTGAAGAGGGGGAGGAGGAGGGTGGAGAGGAAGGGGGGAGAGGAAGGGGGAGAGAGGAAGGGGTGCGAGGAAGGGGGATAGAGAGGAGGGTGTGGAGAGAGTAAGGAGAGGATGTTGGAGATAGGTGTTGGGGGGTGTTTTGAGCTGGTGTTCATGAGTTAAGCTGCGGCTGTGAAGAGAGAAGGGCAGAGAGAGAGAGAGAGGGGAGTGACAGAGAGACTGGTACACCCAAAAAAGGTGGTGAAATTCAGCGGGTGCAGCAGCATCTATGGAGCGAAGGAAATAGGCAATGTTGTGGCCGAAACCATCTTCAGACGTGTTTTGTTATGAAACATTGCCTATTTCCTTCGATCCAAAGATGCTGCTGCACCCGCTGAGTTTATACTTCATTTTTTTTGTTTACCTTGCGTTTGGTGTGGGGGTGGGCTGCGGCTGCGGCATCACACTCACACTAACCACCCCCCAAACACACAGGAGGGGGAATGGGGGAGAGGGAGACGGGGTTGGGGAGAGGAGGGGAGGGGGAGAGAAGGAGACGGGGTGGGGTGAGAGAGAGGGGAGGGAGGGGAGGGAAGAGGAGGACGGAGGGGAGAGGGGGAGGAGGAAAGGGGAGAGATTGGGGAGGGAGAGGAGATCAGGGTGGGTGAGAGGGAGGGTGAGGAGAGTTTGGAGTGGGAGGAGAGCGGGGAGGGCAGGAAGGGGGGAGAGGGGGGAGGGGATGAGGGAAAGGGGAGAGGAGTAGGGGGAAGAGAGGGAGAGAGGGAGGGTGGAGGGAGAGAGGTGGAGAGGGAGAGGGGAAGAGTGGGGAGTGCAGACCAAGTGCAGACCCGTTGGGTCTGGACACCGAACGTGCGTTTGGGGCGGGGGGCTGTGACGTCACACTAACCACCCGTTGGGTCTGTACCTCCAAAGCAGGGTTGCGGGGTGTGAATCTGGCACCCACAAACACACACACTCATCACACCCCTTGATATTATATTAATATTTTAAAGACAGAGAGACTGTTGGCGTGCTGTTTTCCCAACGCGCATTTGCGGGAGGGGGGGGTGGGCTGCAGCATCACACTCACACTAACCACCCCCCAAAGGGGATGAGGGGAAGGGGAGAGGAGTAGGGGGAAGAGAGGGAGAGAGGGAGGGGGAGGGAGAGAGGTGGGAACAGTGGGGAGTGAGGGGCAGAGGGGTAGCAGGGAGTGGTGCAAGAGAGAGGTGAAGGGGGTGGGTGGGAGATGGGGGTGAATAGGGGTGGTGAAGGGGGAAGGGAGGGTGTGGGAGGGGAGGGAGGGGGAGAGGAGAGAGGGGGAAGAGTGGGGAGGGAGAGTTGAAGTAGGAGGGGTAGGGACAGTCCATCTGTTTCCCATTCCCTATCACCCCAATCCTCTTTCTCTATTGCCACACACGTGACGACGCCTTTCGGCACAGGCTGCGGGGGTGGGGGGGAGGGGCTGAGGCTGCTGCAAAGGCATATGTAAATTGGTCCATTTCGATTGGACATCTTTGAGCATTGGGCATTGTGACATCACAAAACGGAATCTTCATTTACATTCTATTGCTGAGAGCTGTTTTTTTAAACATTTTGAAATTTCCCCATTCCCTATCACCCCCACACACGTGGCGGCGCCCTTCGACACAGGCTGCGGGGTTGGGGGGGAGGGGCTGGGGCTGCTGCAAAGGCATATGTAAACGGATTCATTCCGATTTGTCACACGTGTCGCAGGGCGTCGCCACGTGTGTGGGGGTGATAGGGAATTGGGAAATGTCAAAATGTTAAACAAACAGCTCTCAGCAATAGAATGTAAATGAAGGTTCCGTTTTGTGATGTCACAATGCCCAATGCTGCGGGGGTTGGGTGGGAGGGGCCGGGGCTGGGGCCACCGCAAAGGCATATGTAAATGGATCCATTCCGATTGGACATCTGTGACCATTGTGCATTGTGACATCACACAACGGAATCTTTACTAACATTCTACGGCTGAGCTGTTTTTTAAAACATTTTGAAATGTTTGGTTTGGGGGGGGGAGAGGTATTTTATTTTAAAAAGCGTACATAAACACGACAGAATTTAATTGGGATCGTCTATTCGTAAAGATAAACGTAACCTCTTTAGAAACGGTAAAAAACATCGGCGTTTCCGCGCGCCGCGCGGGCGCGGGTCGGTATCAAAGGCGGCACAGGTCAAGCAGAACGTTGGACGTACAGACGTACAGACGGACGACAGCCAGAGTTTTATATAATAGATAGATAGATGTGGGAAAAAATCCAATCCAAATCCCAAAAAAGCTATCTTTTTCAAAACCCTTCTTCAAAATGAAATTTCGGATGAACATTTTCCCCAGTTAGCGAAGGTCATTGATGAGCAGGAGGATTCATGCGAATCATTTGAAGAATTCGCAGCTGTTATAGACTTATTAATTGAAGAATACAATGAAAGGTTCACTGACTTTGAGAATCATGACCACACTCAAATTAGCATTTCAACCTCACCTAGTTGATGTCTCCAAGGCTCCTAAAGAACTACAGATGGAATTGATTGATCTCTCAGAAGATGACATTTTAAAGTCCTTATTTGACGCTAAGAAAGTTCCGATTGAAATATGGAAAAATGCAATAGAATACCCATGTCTTCGGCAACATGCACGGAAAATGCTTTCTTGCTTTTCAACCACTTATTGCAGCGAATCTACATTCTCCTACCCAACACAAATCAAGACGGCCTTAAGGTCACAAATGACGGATACCCATCTAGAAGATCAGCTGAAACTGCGTACCTCCATGTTGCAACCGAATATTCAAATGCTTTCCCACAAAAAGCAGTCACAACAAAGTCATTAAAAGGTTAGTTAACTTTAGAATTAACAAACTTTTTCATTTTCTTATAGTACACAGTAGTTAGATTTTTACAAACTAATGTACTTTTTGAAGTATATCTAATTGAAGTTTCTTGGATGCGGCCTTATTAGATTACAGGTAACTTAATGCAGCATTCCAACATGAAAAGGTTCCCCACCCCTGGTCTAGCCTAAGCAGATTGATTTGGCTGCAGATAGCAGATGAGGGAATACAACTTTGAAATACCACACGAAGGAGGGGAAGGACTCAGCACACTAAATAAATTAAATTACAAAAAATATGCGATGATTCAACAATGGCTTCTGAGAAGAAAAACTGAGTAGATAATTACAAGATCTGCCTTCTCTTCTGGGAGCGGCAGCAGTAAATCAGACTAGGCTTGACATACCGGTAATTGTTTTTCTTCTCTTCAGATTAACACACTATGATCTAACTCACATAAAACAATAAACAAGATGCATAAAATAACATGTTCAGAGATTGGTTGACTTTAGCACACAGCACAGCACACTGATAGCAAGTGACCTCCCACAACCTATAAAATCCTCATTTCCTCTCTTTGATTTTCCTGGAAGGCCTTGAAGCAGATTGAATTGGCTGTCCATAACAAAGGAGGGAAATACCTGTTACTGTTTATTGGAGGAAATGCACCTCATATTCCGCTTGGGCAGTCTACATCCTGGTGGCCTGAACGTTGAATTCTCCCAATTCTGCTAGCCCTGGCTGTCCCCTCCCCTTCATCAGCCATCT
>CM075977.1:138533897-138557361 GCA_038087875.1 Malacoraja senta
GATCATAGATTTGTCTTCCTTACTCCCACACCCTCCTAGAATCCACTCAAAGTGCCTGCATGGAGACTGACTATCATTACAATGGCCCGGGTCTCCAGCATAATCTATTGTTCTCCAGTAGAATGGTCAGCAGCAGAACATCCATCCCACTCTGCAGAGCAGCACAAGACCTGAGAATCTATGGCATCTTGACTTGAAATTCAGACTTTGTGCATTGCTTATAAAAGTCATAAAAGACAGAAATATCACATGTACTTACCGCACCAGGTTCTGGCAAATCTGGCATCCTGGAAGACATCTGCCATAAAGAAGATTTCAATTTCAATTTCTTGTACAATCTGCCCGAACACTATTGAAAATCAATGCCAATCGTATACTAGCTTTCTGTATCTACCATGTTTTATCTCCAAAGTTGCAGAAGCTTCCATTTCACTCAAAGACCTAATGCTATGACCAAGTGTTCCCGCATTAGATGGTACACACTCAGCTGCAAGATACACACTCCACAATGATCCTGAGCCTTGCATCTTAAACTGATCCCCCCAACACCAAAGTACCATTCCCAACATCAATAACCTGACGGCAGATGCATTGCCAACATTTGCTGATTGGAAATCACTTTTCTTTGAATTAAGTTCCAATTGATCCTGAACTCTGGGTGCACAATTTATTTTTATGTAAGCATATTACAAACAAAAGGATGCCTTTCATACTAACAGGCTAGATTAAATAAAATAAACACTAACCTCTGAACCACATGAATATATTTGGAAAGGATAGAAAGGCGAACTACTATTTAAATGTGTATCGTTGGTATTCAGAGGAACCAATGCATGACTGAAGGATGACATGCAAATAATTCTTGCAAGTAGAAAAGCAAATATATGTTGGCCTTTATTGCAAGAGGATTTAAACACATCAGTCAAGGTATTTTAGATCCCATGTTAGTCCCAGAAGTGGATTCTAGCTCACTTAAGTATTTATTTATCAGCAAACAAAGAATATCTGTGAGTTTACAATAGATCATATGCTGCCTGGGGAAGTGGGAGAAGCAGATATAATAGAAACAAGGAAGGTCTGAAGAAGGATCCGGACCCAAAACGTCAATAGACAATAGACAATAGACGTCACCTATCCATGTTCTCCAGAGATGCTGCCTGACCTGTTGAGTTACTCCAGCACTTTGTGTCCATTTAAGCAGATATGATAGTTACGTTTAAGAGGCATTTAGACAGACACGTGAACAGACAGGCAATAGAGGGATATCGTCCATGCGCAGCAGATAGGATTAGTTTAATTTGGCACCAGGGTTGGCACATTCATAACCATATAACCATACAGCACGGAAACAGGCCATCTCGGCCCTTCAAGTCCGTGCCGAACATTAAAAAAAAATAATAATACTTCCCCCTCGTCCCATCTACCTGCACTCAGACCATAACCCTCCATTCCTTTCCCATCCATATACCCATCCAATCTATTTTTAAAGTATAACATTGAACCTGCCTCCACCACTTCCACTGGAAGCTCATTCCACACAGCTACCACTCTCTGAGTAAAGAAGTTCCCCCTAATGTTCCCCCTAAACTTCTGTCCCTTAATTCTCAAGACATGTCCCCTTGTTTGAATCTTCCCTACTCTCAATGGGAAAAGCTTATCCACGTCCACTCTGTCTAACCCGCTCATAATTTTAAAGACCTCTATCAAGTCCCCTCTTAACCTTCTGCGCTCCAAAGAATAAAGACCTAACTTGTTCAACCTTTCTCTGTAACTTAGTTGCTGAAACCCAGGGAACATTCTAGTAAATCTCCTCTGTACTCTCTCTATTTTGTTGACATCCTTCCTATAATCAGGCGACCAAAATTGTACTCCATACTCCAGAATTGGCCTCAACAATGCCTTGTACAATTTTAACATTACATCCCAACTTCTATATTCAATGCTCTGATTTATAAAGGCCAGCACACCAAAAGCTTTCTTTACCACCCTATCTACATGAGATTCCACCTTCAGGGAACTATGCACAGTTATTCCTAGATCCCTCTGTTCAACTGCATTCCTCAATTCGCTACCATTTACCATGTACGTCCTATTTTGATTTGTCCAGCCGAGATGTAGAACCTCACATTTGTCAGCATTAAACTGCATCTGCCATCTTTCAGCCCACTCTTCCAAATGGCCTAAATCTCTCTGTAGACTTTGAAAATCTACTTCATTATCCACAACACCACCTATCTTAGTATCATCTGCATGCTTACTAATCCAATTTTCCACACCATCATCCAGATCATTGATGTACATGACAAACAACAGTGGACCCAACACAGACCCCTGAGGGACCCCACTAGTCACCGGCCTCCAACCTGACAAACAGCCATCCACCATTACTCTCTGGCATCTCCCATTCAGCCACCGTTGAATCCATCTTGCTACTCCACCATTAATACCCAACAATTTAATCTTCTCAACCAACCTTCCATGAGGAACCTTGTCAAAGGCCTTACTGAAGTCCATATAGACAACATCCACTGCTTTACCCTCATCAATTTCCCTAGTAACCTCTTTGAAAAATTCAAGAAGATTAGTCAAGCATGACCTTCCAGGCACAAATCCATGTTGACTGTTCCTAATCAGACCCTGCTTATCCAGATGCTTATATATATTATCTTTTTAAACAACGGAACAACATGCGCAGTACGCCAATCCTCCGGCACTATTCCCGTTTCTAATGACATTTGAAATATTTCTGTCATAGCCCCTGCTATTTCTACACTAACTTCCCTCAATGTCCTAGGGAATATCTTGTCAGGACCTGGAGACTTATCCGTTTTCATATTTTTCAAAAGTGACCGCACCTCCTCTTCTTTGAATCTCACAGTTTCCATTGCTACTCTGCTTGTTTCCCTTACCTCACATAATTCCATATCCTTCTCCTTGGTGAATACCGAAGAAAAGAAATTGTTCAATATCTCCCCCATCTCTTTTGGCTCTGCAGATAGCTGTCCACTCTGACTCTCTAATGGACCAATTTTATTCCTTGTTATCCTTTTGCTATTAATATAGCTGTAGAAACCCTTTGGATTTACTTTCACCTTACTTGCCAAAGCAACCTCATATCTTCTTTTAGCTTTTATAATTTCTTTCTTAATATTCTTTTTACATTCTTTATACTCCTCAAGCACCTCATTTACTCCATGCTGCCTATAATTATTGTAGATCTCTCTCTTTTTCCGAACCAAGTGTCCAATTTCCCTTGAAAACCATGGCTCTTTCCATTTTTTACTATTTCCTTTCAACCGAACAGGGACATAAAGATTCTGTACTCTTAAAATTTCACCCTTAAATGTCCTCCATTTTTCTTCTACATCCTTCCCATAAAACAACATGTCCCAATTCACTCCTTTTAAATCCTTTCGCATCTCCTCAAAGTTAGCCTTTCTCCAATCAAAAATCTCAACCCTAGGTCCAGTTCTGACCCTCTCCATAATTATATTGAAACTAATGGTATTGTGATCACTGGACCCGAAGTGCTCCCCGACGCATACCTCCGCCACCTGCCCCGGTCTCATTTCCTAACAGGAGGTCCAGCACTGCCCCTTCTCTAGTAGGTACCTCTATGTATTGCTGCAAAAAACTATCTTGCACACATTTTACAAATGCCAAACCATCCAGCCCTTTTACAGAATGTGTTTCCCAGTCTATGTGTGGAAAATTGAAATCTCCCACAATCACTACCTTGTGCTTACTACTAATATCTGCTATCTCCTTACATATTTGCTCTTCCAATTCTCGCTCCCCATTTGGCGGTCTATAATACACCCCTATAAGTGTTGCTACACCTTTCCCATTTCTCAGTTCCACCCAAATAGCCTCCCTAGACGAGCCCTCTAATCTATCCTGCCAAAGCACTGCTGTAATATCTTCCTTGACAAGCAATGCAACACCCCCACCTCTTGCCCCTCCAATTCTATCACCCCTGAAGCAACGAAATCCTGGAATATTTAATTGCCAATCACAGCCCTCCTGCAACCATGTTTCACTGATCGCCACAACATCATACTTCCAGGTGTCAATCCAGGCTCTAAGCTCATCCACCTTTCTTACAATGCTCCTAGCATTAAAATATACACATTTAAGAAACCCACCACCACTTATTCTCTGTTTATTATCTTTTTCTTCTTTCTCCCCTACATTTTGGGTCCGAGTGCTTCCCTTCTCTGCCTCCTGCCTCCCACATTTTCCACTAGCTTTCTCTATTTGAGTCCCTCCCCCCAACCGTTCTAGTTTAAAGTCTCCCCAGTAGCCTTTGCAAATCTCCCTGCCAGGATATTGGTCCCCCTCGGGTTCAAGTGCAACCTGTCCTTTCTGTACAGGTCACACCTTCCCCAAAAGAGGTCCCAATGATCCAGAAATTTGAATCCCTGCCCGCTGCACCAGTTCCTCAGCCACGCATTTATCCTCCACCTCATTCCATTCCTACTCTCACCGTCGCGTGGCACAGGTAGTAATCCTGAGATTGTTACCTTTGTGGTCCTTCTCCTTAACTCTCCTCCCAACTCCCTAAATTCTCCTTTCAATACCTCTTCTCTTTTTCTACCTATGTCATTGGTACCTATATGTACCACAACCTCAGGCTCTTCTCCCTCCGATTTCAGGATATCTTGGACGCGTTCAGACACATCCCTGACCCTGGCACCAGGGAGGCAAACTACCATCCGGGTCTCCTGACTGCGTCCACAGAATCGCCTATCCGACCCCCTAACCATAGAGTCCCCTATTACTATTGCCCTCCTCTTCTTTTCCCTACCCTTCTGAGCAATAGGGCCGGTCTCTGTGCCGGAGGCCCGGCCGCTGTTGCTACCCCCAGGAAGGCTGTCCCCCCCAACAGTACTCAAACAGGAGTACTTATTTTCAAGGTGTACAGCCACCGGGGTACTCACTAGTCCCTGCCTCTGCCCCTTGCCCTTCCTAACCGTGACCCACTTGTCTGCCTCCTGTGGTCTTGGAGTGGCCACCTCCCTATAGCTCTTTTCTATGACCTCCTCACTCTCCCTGATCAGACAGAGGTCATCGAGCTGCTGCTCCAGGTTCCTAACTCGGTCCCTTAGGAACCCCATCTCTACGCACCTGACACAGATGTGAATGTCTGGAGGGGTATCAGACTCCATGACCTCCCACATCTGACATCCAGAACAGTAAACTGCCCTGGCCCTCATTCTCCCCCCTTACCCTGGATACAATACAAAGCCTTACCCTGGATACAATACAAGCCTTACCCTGGATACAATACAAAGCCTTACCCTGGATACAATACAAGCCTTACCCTGGATTGTATTGGATACATGGTGGACAGAAGTGCCAATTCCTGTGTTGTTCTTTTCTATGTTCTATCAAACTCAATGTGCCTTTTTCACTGCATTCCCACACTTGTTTTTAAATGATTGTAGAACCTATATTCACTCTGCCTGACCCAATAGTTATAAAATGTTGTGTAAAAGGTGATTAAACTAGTTAACAGTAAATTGTGATAAATGTACTTGCTTCATGTGTGCTACAAGCTGCTCACAATGTTGGAGTAGTTCCTCTAAACTTTATAAAGAAGTCTGAGGCATCTAACCTGTGTGAATCTCTTGAACTGGTTATAATTTTTCCACATTCTCGCTTACAGAAAACTGCTTCAATCCATGACTTCTGAGTCTGAAAAGGAAGAGAAAGATCTAATGAATAATATGTTTTGCAGCGTGTCCATGGATTCAAATAGACTGGATGATTTATTGAATAAACTTCAAAAGCACAAAGCTACTTTTAAACCCGTGATAGAGCCTGCAATTGGCAACCAGGATTCATCTTGCTCCAATGGACAGTCTAGTGGCACAGACATTACATTACTTTGATAAGGAATACATAAATAGGAAAGGTTTAGAGGGATATGGGCTAAATGCGATTAGCTTGGATACGGCATCTAGGTCGGCGTGGACAGGTTGGGCCATTGAGCCTGTTTCCGTGCTGTATGACTCTGTGGCTCCAATTTCTGCACTAGAGCTGAGAATGACTGCATCCCTATTGCCGGGTAATTCCTCAATGTCCACTTCAAAAACTGAGACAGGCTGAAGATACTTTATCTCTGAAAGCAGATTAAAGGATATAGATGAAACACAAAATGCTGGAGTAACTCAGCACATCCAGCAGCATCTGTGGTGTTTCGGGTCAGGGCCCTTCTTCAGAGTAAATCTGATGAAGAATCACAACTCAAAACCGCACCTCTCCGGTTCCCTCCACAGATGCTGCCTGAGCTGCTGAGTTACTCCAGCACTTTGTGTTTTACTCCAGATTTCAGCATCTGCATTTTCTTTCTGTCTCAGTAAAGGATATGGGGCTGTGTTCCTTCAAACAGCAAAGTTGTGAGGTGATTTGATGAAAGTGTTTCACAATCATGAAGTGTTCCAGGCATAGTAAATAAAGAGGTACAGTTCTGCTGCTGGGGGGGGGGGGGGGGGCTGAGAGCCAGAAGACATAGATTCAAGGCGATGAGCAGAACACTCATGAGAAAAAAAACGTCTTCACACTGCAAGGGGTTAAGATGGAAAGGGTTGTTTGAGAAGGTGATGCAAACAGATTAATGTCTTATGAGAAGGAATTGGAAATCTACTTGAAAGGGCAAAAAAAATGTCCGAGCTACAGAGAAAGAGATTGAGAACACAACTAAATGGATATAAAGCAATATGAGCTAAATGAATTAAAGAGTCTCTTTTGGTAAGTATTATACATTCCAATGATTTGTGTTTTGGAATCTTGCTCATCCAGTCAAGATAGATTCATACTGCAGGTTGAGGCTTTTTGTAGTAATATTTAAACATGCTCATGAAGAGGTGCAGCTACGTTTAAGACTTTTTTTGGGAGAGTTTTTGTTCCAAATTGCGGCACAGTGAATCAGAGTTTTAAATAATCTGCAAAGTGCTCCCTGCTCTCAAATGATTTAGACTATTAGACTTTTGAGATACAGCACGGAATCAGGCCCTTCGGCCCACCGAGTCCGCGCCAACCAGCGATCACACTATCCTACGCACTATGGACAATTTATCAATTTCATCGAAGCAAATTAACCTACAAACGCTGTATGTCTTTGGAGTGAGGGATGAAACTGGAGCACCCGGAGAAAACCAACACGGTCACGGGAAGAACGTACACACTCCATACAGCCAGCACCCGTGGTCTGGATCGAACCCGGGCCTCTGGTGCTAAAAGGCAGCAGCTCTACCGCTGCACCACAGTGCCACCCCCAAATGTTATGGTTTTCAATGTTATGTCAGTCCTGGATAACAGACATCCTGGACTTCAGTATTTAAGTTTAGTCTCGAGATGGCTCTCTTGCACCATTTTCCATTGCTTGTTTGCCACTTCTACAGTACCCGCCAGAATTCTGAAGAAGTCAAAGACATCTATGGCAGTAACGCAGGTGGATGATAACAAACTACTAGTCACATTTATAGCCCACCACTCTTTTCCATTGAGATTGGTGGAAAATTAAGTGGGCTTTAAACAGGGCTGACAAAGTTATTGTTGTCAATTGCTTGATCGTCCTTTTATCACCCAATGTTTTTCATGTTATACCAACTACAGTAATGCCACCTTATTCTTAACTTTGCCAACAACTACACCAAAGCTTTATTTTTTAATGGTCTGAAAGGAAGGTGAAATGTTGGGATGAGATTTTCACTTATTCCATCCATCTGCCAATCACTGTACACCCCTCACCTGTATCCACCTATCATTTGCTTGAAAAAAGGTCAGAAGAAAGGTTTCAACCCAAAGCTTCACCTATTCCTTTTGTCCAGAGATGCTGCCTGACCCAGTAAGTTACTCCAGCTTTTTGTGTCTATCTTCGGCTTAAACCAGCATCTGCAGTTCCCTCCTACACATATCACTTGCCAGACTTTGTCCCACCCACAATTTCTTTTCTACCTTTCTTCCCCTTGCTCCATCAGTCTGAAGAAAGATCCCGATCCTAAACATCGTCTGCCTATTCCCTCCACAGACGCTGCCTGACCTGCTAGGTTATTCCAGTCTTTTTGTTTTTTGCTCAAGATTCTAGCATCTGCATCCTGCTGTGCCCACGGCAGCTAATGTAAACACATCACACACCAAATGAGATGAATGACCAGGTAAATGATTTATTTTAAGTATAAATTAAAAGAGGTTTGTTGACTTGGGCTTTAGGTTAACACAGGCTCTTCTTCATGTGATACTAACTGCCCTTGGATTAACATTTCATTCAGTGGGACAGTACCTTTTAACAATGCAGCATTTCAGTTGCACTGAAGTACTACATGAATTGTGTGTTCTTAGTCTGGTTTAAGGTTGAATGCATTGACTTCAGTCCCAGAAGGTTAACCCATCACAAGGTTACTATTAAAAGCAGTTTTACTCAGTTTAATACGTTGAAGGAAGAGAAATCTTATTTCCACTCCTGTAAACGCAGGGATAAATAATTGGAGGTGTTTCTGTGGAGAACAGTTTAAATACTTCAGGCTATAATAATGACCCTTAAGTGTCAGTGATAAACACTGCCATTTTACAGCAATGCAATTAATAATTAATAATAAACTTTATTTCGGACTCAATGTCCAGACAAGGGGCAACATTACATAAAAATGCATTGCATATTAAAAAATATCATAAAGTACATATAAAATCTTAGTATATCACATAAAAGCATCATAAGTTATATATTTTTAAAAAAACACATGAATTAAAATCCAGAATAAAAGAATGATCAATGTCCTACAACGAGACAACGATACCAGTGTCTCCACAACTGGGATTTGTAGCGTGTTTAGATGCTAGAAATGGTTACATTGGGTAAATATGTTATTAACTTAGTTAATTACACTATTAAGTAAACACACAATAACATACAATTTAAAAATCACTTATAGAACTTCCTCAAGGCTGGTGAGAATAAATTGCACTTGATCTGTACCAGGCATTTAGGACAGCGTTTATTTTAAAATTCAAACTACAATACTTTTAGTTTCAACATAAAAGCTGTATTTGTTATCACTAAGTATACAGTTAGAATTAACAACTGCATTAATGAAACATATGTGAATACAAATTGATGATCAACATCAATATCTATTTCATAAAAATAAGGTGACTTACCATATTTTACAATCAATTTTATTAATTCTTGAAGAAGTAAGCTTTTTTAAAAGATGTGTGCTCCAGAGGAGGGTGAATACAAAACTCTGCAGTACTGCAGCAATATTAAGGCATGCATTTGCTTGGATTTAACACCTATGAGCACAGAGCTACACAGTAGTATGTGGTCTGAAACAGAAAAAACAAATCATTTATAAAAGACTCCTCCTTTCTCTCACATGGAAATAGTTCTCGGAGAAATTGTATAGCCATTGGCAGTAAAACAAAGAACAGCTTTACCTACCATTAAATCCACAAGACCTTTTTCAAAAGTACATGTGTCAAAGACATATCCAATGGTATGCTTTAACCCTTCCAGAACCTAGATATTAATCCATTGGTTTGTCAAGGCACCCCAGTTTTATACTCAGCTGTTTCTCTCTTTCTGTATCCCATTTATATTTTGTAATATCTATCATTTAAAAGAACCTAAGATGCTTTGACAATGTTTGCAATGCAGAGGTGACTCACTTGATTAAAACCAACAAAGGGCAGCAAGTATACAAAAGGTTAAAACCTCCTCCCTCCACCAAACTACAGCACCCTGGTTTGGGACGTAAATACAGGTATATCTGCATTCCTCAATAACCAGAATGAACTTGTTTTTTTCCGGACATTTTATTGAAATTATTTATAAAGCTTTAATATGAACATGAGCAAACAGCCTGATCTAATATCTGTGACTTTATCCAAGTTGTCATAATTTTTATTCTGTGCAATATTAGCATTTGTAGCTGAAAAGAAAGAAAATGGTGAATACGTTGAAAGAGATTGAGGTTAGACCTTTATTGCGATGTTGTTATGTCCAAATGGCTTGCAGATAGATTAGATGAAGTTCTACAAAAGGACCATCAAATAAAATGAATTTATTTTAATTAGTAGCGATAGAAAATAAATCGAAAATCAAAACTAAATGAGCCAATGGAAAAAATACTTAGAACGACAAAATGAAAGCTGATAATTGATGCATAAATATTTGACGCAGTTACTGACTGATTGGGAACAATTATGAACTCCCCAGTTTCCAGCTGAGATATAACAAGGAGGGGATAATTAAGGTTAGTTCAAATTATGCCATTTATGTCACGTATGCCACTATTATGTCACTTTGAAGATCTTGGACTCTTTCATTGATTTAAGAATGTGAGGATTGCAGGCAAGGTTATCATTTTTTTCCACAAATAGCATTGCTGAACTTTATACTTGAGTGTCCTGAATTTGCCATTG
Source organism: Malacoraja senta (assembly GCA_038087875.1). Taxonomy (NCBI): domain Eukaryota; kingdom Metazoa; phylum Chordata; class Chondrichthyes; order Rajiformes; family Rajidae; genus Malacoraja; species Malacoraja senta. The sequence goes on from CM075977.1 coordinate 138,544,326, forward strand.
AAATTTGCCACTGAGTTGTGCCTGCAAAAGCAGATCAAAGACAAGGAGAAGTGCAGAGAGCACCACTCCTCCAGAGACCTCAAAGTCTTTCCACCAGTTGCAAAGCTCAAGTCAGGAGCCTGATGGAATTCCCTGCATTTACCTGGATGAGAGCATCTTCAATCATCCAGAACTCACTAGATTGACACCACATCTACCACCTTCAGCATGTACACCTTCGCCTCTGGTGCATGATAATAGTGTGTCATGTAATACATGGTTTGGAGGGGGACATCATCACCCGTGAGGCTCATCTTCAAACCATATTCCACGCTGACAGAAATTTATAATTGCTCCTTCCTCAATGCTGTAAATCCTGGAGCCCTCAATCTAACAACACTTAGTAAACCCTGAAGAAGGGTCTCGACCCGAAACGTCACCTATTCCTTCGCTCCATAGATGCTGCCTCACCCGCTGAGTTCCTCCAGCTTTTTTTTATCTACCTTCGATTTTTTCCAACATCTGCAATTTCTTTCTTAACACTTAGTTTAGGATGAGTGTGAATGGAAATTTGATGGACGGTGGGCCAAAGGGCATATTTCTGTGCTATGTGACTCTGTCAATGAAGTTAAAAACTGCAACTCCAATGATGGGTTTATAATCAACTAGACTAAGTGGGACCCGTTGGGTCCCAGCTTCACACGGGAGGGCTGGTCCCCCAACGCAATATTCCACCTCTCCACCAATTCCAAATATTGCTCTCCAATGGGGGGGGGGGGGGGGAAGGGGGGGGCTTTCTGCAGTGCTAGCATGGTGGTGTGGGGCCGAAGGGACTGGTTTCCAGAGGGCTACTTTGGACATTGTGGGCCGAATGGATTCTTGGGGCTGGCAGCTCAGTCACTGAGACCACTCACACACACACACACTCACACATACTCGCAAACACACACACACTCACACACATACTCTCACAAACACACACACACACACTCACACAAAAACACACACACTGACAAACACATACACCACACACACTGACTCACACACCATATACATGACAGTAAACTTTCTTGAATACTCACACGGCTGAGCGCGGCCTCTCCACTTTGAGGCTTCCGCAGTCAGCGGCACTTCCACAATCAGCGTGGACCTCTGCACTTACTGGAAATTACGCAATCAGCGTGACCTCTGCACTCACCAGAAATACGCAATCAGCGCGACCTGTCCACTAAGCAGAAGTCACGAAATGAGCGGGACTTTTGAACCAAACACAGTCGGACCTAATAAAGCATTTATTCCTTCCAAACACAGTTGGACCAAATAAAGCATTGCAGTTTCAAGCACAGGCAGGGCAGCAGGCCAAACAAACTCATGGCATTGTCATTAAGGGCTAACAAATCATTTATTGCAAGTACATTGCAGACTCACAGTTCAGTTGATTCACAGCTTAGAATGAGAGTCGTGGCCTCTCCCTTGCGATCTTGCAGAGTGACTGTCACGTCCAGGCATCTGGGGTTTATAGTCCTGCCCCTCCCCTCCCCGGAAGGGGCGTTACCTTAATTGCGGTGATTGACAGACGAGAGGATCTCATAGTTTTTTAAACACTCATAACTTTTTATTATTCATCGATGGAAAAATCCTCAGGGCCTGCTTAGCGGAGGAGGACTATGAGTAAGGTGGCCAAAAATCATAGCGATATATGGTAGAGTTTTTTCTAAATCATATACATCACAGACAGGAAGTGGTCAAGATGAGACTTTTAATTATATAGATATCTATGCTCCATTAATTCTTGGTAGAATTTTGTGGGTTGGAAGATGCCAGTCAGAGTAGCCTGCGAATGAATGCTGGTGAATTGAGCACTGATCAATTGTCTGCTTACTTCAGGAAAGTTACAAGTATACCATTTGACTCTTGATTTATCTTCAGATGGAGCAAAGGTCATGGGGAATCAGGGCCTGGGTCACTCATCATAGCCTCTGAACCTGTTCTCATTGCTGGGAATTATAGATGTTGGTCCACTTGTGTTTCTGGTCAATAATGAACCTCATTGACAGTGAAACACTCAATAATATTAATACCATGATTTTCAAAAGGTACTGGTTCATTAGTTGAGGTGGACTTTGTTGGTACCACTTGTCAGGACCATTCCTGAATGTTGTTTACGTCTTGCTGCTTGCAGGAATTGTCTGCTCATTTGCTGAGAAATTATGAATGAAATTGAACATTGTAAAATAATAAATCAACATTCCAACTTGTGACATTACAGTGGAAGAAATGTAATTGCTGAAGCATCTAAAGATTATTGGAGAAGGAGTCTGCCCCAAGGAGTTTCCTGCTGTAATGTCCTATGGCTAAGATGACAGACCACCAAAAAACACATCCACATTCCTTTATGGAAGGGAATGTTGTCCATTGGAGTAGTTTCCTTATCATAATCATCATCATAATGATACTTTATTGGCCAAGTATGTTTTGCAACATACAAGGAATTTGATTACCATACAGTCATACCAGTATAAAGCAACAGAACACACAAAATACATTTTTACATAAACATCCACCACAGTGACTCCTCCACATTCCTCACTGTGATGGAAGACGAAAAAAATTAAATCTCTCCCTCTTTAGCCTCCAGCGGTTGGGGGCCTCTAACATTCCGTTGACGGGACGATCTTACTCCCGTAGGCCAGCGGCCGGGCCTCCTCGTCGGGGCGATCATGCTCTGCATCGGGGTGAATTGCAGTTGGGGAAGTCCAGAACAAGGGGTCACAGTTCAAGGATAAGGGGGAAGTCTTTTAGGACCGAGATGAGAAAAACATTTTTCACACAGAGAGTGGTGAATCTGTGGAATTCTCTGCCACAGAAGGTAGTTGAGGTCAGTTCATTTGGCTATATTTAAGAGGGAGTTAGATGTGGCCCTTGTGGCTAAAGGGATCAGGGAGTATGGAGAGAAGGCAGGTACAGGATACTGAGTTGGATGATCAGCCATGATCATATTGAATGGAGGTGCAGGCTCGAAAGGCGAATGGCCTACTCCTGCACCTATTTTCTATGTTTTCAATGTTTCTATGAATCTCTCATCTCCCCGCGCCGACCAACTGACCCTGACCCTAGCTGTACAATTGTTATTTATCATTTTTATTTAACAGTTCACATCATAACTTTATAAAGATAAATCAATTGAAAAACAAAATGATCAGCAAGGATTGCATTACCATTATCCTTGGAAACCTTGCTATTGCTATTGATGTAATGAGGAGGCAGCCATGATCCCAAGCGACCCATAAAACAAAGCGCGGGATTGGTCAATTTGCATCGGACCTCAATGTCAAACGTGCATTGATGGACAATTACTACTCGAAAACTTGGACGTTTTTCTCATATTTAAACAAAATGTGCAGGTTTTGTTCTTGACAAGTTTCAGGTATGATTTATATAATATTTTTACACAATATGTTAAAAATTCAGGAAGTTCTGTGAGTTGGGTCACGAACCTGAACGAAAAAGCTCCTCGGCCCACAGCCTAATACTAGTTCTATCCAAAACACTAGGGATAATTTACAGAAGCTCATTGTCTTCTGCCACATATTTGCAATGTGGGAGGAAACTGGAGCACCCGGGGAAAACCCCATGTGGAGAATGGAAAACAGGGAGAATGTGCTAAACTCCGCACAGACTGCACCTGTCGTCGGGATTGAACGTGGTCTCTAGCTCTGTAAGGCAGCAGATCTAACCACTCAGGATTAAATTCAGGTCTCTGGTGCTATACGGCAGCAACTCTATCACAGCATCAATGTGCCACCCATAAACATGTACAAATCCAGTCCCCTTGCATCCAGAAACACTATACATAATGGACTACATTCGGACAAAGACTGTAATTAGGTTTGAAACCAAGTGGTCCCGGCAAAGGCCAGGCTCGGCATTGGTGATCATGTACCACTTGGCAGCATTGTCAATGGTACCTTCCATTTTAACACTGATGATTAATGGGCATAATGAACTGTTTTGGACCTGTCCTTTTTGTGAATAGAGATATCTGGGCAATTGTCTATATTGTCTATATTGTCAGATATAGTGTTGTAACTAAGTGTTGTAACTGAGCTGAAACAGCTTGGTTAAAGGCAAAGCTCGTTTTTGGAATGTGGGTGTTCAGTACTGCAGCTGAACATTACAGTATCAGTGCTATCAATCATTTCTTGCTATCACGTGAGTAAATCGAATTATAAGCTTGCTGCTCAGTGTTACAAAGTAACTTGCTTAATTACTTTTACAGCTGAGCCTGGGCTCATTTACTGTAATATATGCAGAAACAAAGTCTAATTTTTAAAGTTTCACCTTCAGTCCCTTGACCTCTCAAATAGCTGAAAGTAAATGCCAACCCTAATACCCTACCCCACATTCCAGCCCCCTGCATCCAGAAAGACATTGCATCTCCATTCTTAAATTAAGTGAAAAGTGTTCTTGATATTGTGATCAAATGTTCCTAGAATCTACATCAAGGATTTGAATTTAACAGCATTTATTTTAACCAAAGGCATGGGACTCTCTGGAAATGGAGTGTCACTGTAGCATTATATTTTACTAACAAATGTTTATTTGTAACATAGCCTCTCATTCCCAAAACTCCCCCTTCATCAAGTAGTTACAATAAATAACAGGCCTGGTAAGCAGTACTATAGAGAACATGATTTTCTCATTGCCATTATCTTTGAGAGTACCTTACAGAATGATGTGGATTTGAAGTCAGTCTTTTTATAAACAGGCCCTTAGGTTCAACTTGCCCACACAGCCAACATGTTCCATCTACACTGGTCCCACCTGCCTGCATTTGGTCCATACCCCTCTAAATCTGTCCTATCCATGTACCTGTCTAAATGTTTCATAAACGTTGCAATAGTACTTGCCTCAATTACCTCCCTTGGGCAACTCGTTCCATAGTCCCTCCATCATTTGTGTGTAAAAGTTACCCCTCAGGTCCCTATTAAATCTTTCCCCCATCACCTTATCCTATGTCCTCTGATTCTTAATTCCTCTACTCAGGGCATGAGACTCTGTGCGTCTATCCGATCTATTCCTCTCATATTTTGTACACTTCTATAAGATCATCCCTCATCCTCCTGCACTCCAAGGAATAGAGTCCTAGCCTGCTCAACCTCTCCCTATAGCTCAGGCCCTCGAGTCCTGGCAACATCCTCGTAAATCTTCTATGCACCCTTTCCACCTTGACAACATCCTCCCTATGACATGGTGTCCAAACCTGAAAGCAATATTCTAAAAAAGATAGACACAAAAAGCTGGAGTAATTTCTGAGGGACAGACAGCATCTCTGGAGGGAAGGAATGGGTAACGTTTTGGTTCAAGCCCTTCTTCAGAGATGCTGCCTGTCCCGCTGAGTTACTCCAGCTTTTTGTGTCTATCTTTGGTTTAAACCAGCATCTGCAGTTCCTTCTTACACAATATTCTAAATGCGACTTTACCAACATCTTATACAACTGCTACATGACCTCCCATCTGCTATACTTAATGCTCTGACTGATGTGCCAAAAGCCTTTTTGACCACACTACCCACCTGTGATGGCACTTTCAATGAAATATGTACCTGTACTCCGAGATCCCTCTGCTCTACAACACTCCACAGGGCCCTACCGTTCACTGGTGTAGGTCCTACCCATGTTAGACTTCCCAAAATGCAACATTTCTCTGTATTAAATTCCATCAACCATCCTCCGCCCAACTGCTCAACCAATCAAGATCCTGCTGCAGTTTTTCACAACCAGCTTCACTATCTACAAAACCGCTCATTTGTTGTGTCATCTGCAAACTTGCTAATCATGCCATGTACATTCTCATCCAAATCATTGATATATTCTTTATTACAATCACTTCAGCTACAGTTCTTGACATAATATTAAGCTCTAATTAATTGGTAATCATGCAACTGTAACTGGTTAGTTGCAATTAAGGCAGGATCTATCTCATAGTTAATTGCAAAATAAAGATTATTTGGGTATTTTTAAAGTGGAGTTTGGTATGTTCTTGATTAGTAAGGGTGTCAAAGCTTATAGGGCAGGAGACAAGAGAATGGGATTGAGAGGAAAAATAGTTCAGCCAATGATCACATAGCAGACAAACTCGATAGGCCGAATGACCTAATTCTGCTCTGATGTCTATGTTCTTTTCTGAGCTGAACCTTCTTGGCTTTTTTTCTTTGACTATAGGAGTTCAACGGCATCACAAAGGAATGTAAATCAATGGCAGTTTTCTAAAAGCTCTACTGCAGTGTATCGACATTTAGTTGTTGAGTATCAGGAAAAACTGTAATTGTTTTCCCACAGGATAACAAAAATGGCAAGGTAATTAGTAGTTGATTCAATTAAGGGCCTATGGCTGAGTATTGGTTTAGTTGAGAATTCGCTGCTATTTATCATTAGCATCAATTTAGCATCAATATCAGCAATAGAGTGTTCTGGGCGCTCACCCCAAAAAATTTCCATTGATTTAATGAACATCCATTTCAATGTACTATCAGTACTTGAAATCATCCTGCAGTGTTGAGTATTTATTAAATGAGAAGGCCACCTTACCCACAACTTTAAAACACATCAAAACAACCCCCCTGCACTGCTCAGTTAACCGTTTAAACCCTACTCATGAGAAATTAAAAATGTCAGGGTGCAAATGTTTCCAATGAGTCATTAGAAATAATAGGACACCTAGAATTAATTCAACTACTGATTGAAGCAAATTATACAAAATAATTTACAAATGCTGAACTATTATGCTTTTCAAGACCTGAATTATTACTTAATTTTATGTTTACAAACTTGTTATCTTGCAAGTAAATATAAGAATCCCAATGTAATTAATCTGTTTATTTTTGAGACCTTGAAATGGACCTACTAACTAATGAACAAAGCAGTACAGATACCCTGCTTTGCTGCTCTCCCTGCTGTCTCCCACTCGTTAAGCGTATATTCTGAGTTGTTTTTTCCATGAATTGTGTGGGTCATTTAATTCCATTAGAGTTGTGAAATGATATTGTTGCAGGACAGTCTTCATTAACCCAGGTTTCCAACAGTAAGGAAGGAGCGATCGGCCACTATAAAATACCCAGAAGTGTAGGTAAATGGAAGAGGTCAATCGAAGTGGACGCAAGAGCACGATATTAAGTAGGAAAGGGACTGGTCTGAGATCTGGCAGAGACATGATGATCCAAATGGCCATGAAGAAATATGCAAAAATGAGAAGAAAACTATTGAATTGAAGGCACCGAGTGGAAAAGATTGAGAATTTCTGGTTTCTAGCTTGAATAGGTAAACATATCCAAGGCCATCGTCCAGTGCCACTAGTTACCAGACATTTTCCAAGTCTGAAGAAGGGTCTCAACCCGAAACGTCACCCATTCCTTCTATCCAGAGATGCTGCCTGTCCCGTTGAGTTACTCCAGCATGTTGTGTCTATTCCCAATAAATAGTTTGGAGCACTTCTTTGAATAGATAGAGGGACAAACAGCACAATAAACTATCGACATTGTAATAAATCTGTAAGCAGCTTGAACAAAGTGTACAATATTTTAAATGTATAAACACATTTAAAGTGTCACTGAAATGTCTCAGTGTTTTATTATTGTTTCTGCAATGAGACAGTGTAGTCAAAGATTGTTAAAGCAAATAGAAGATTTATACTGGACAATAAATAATGCAGCATCGACATGCAAAGCACGATGGGTCTGTTAAGTCAGAAAGAACGGTTATAACAAAATGCGATGAAAACATAAGTTGAAAATGTGAAAGATGTGAAGTAAATGACCAACTTCAGATTGTGGGACTGCAATGTTATATTTGAAGGAGATGGATAGCTTGTGTCAGAACAACTATATTAAACCTGGTAGGAATATCTTAACAAGGCATGGAAGTAATGCATCCTTTATACTTGGTGAATTTTTAATTATCATTTATAAATAATATGTATACCTGTACCTACAACCTACTTACATACCTGTAACTACCTTGTTGTAGAGTCATAGTCATAGAGTCATACAGTGAGGAAAACAGGCCCTCAGCCCAACTTGCCCACAGTGAGGAAACAGGCCCTTCAGCCCAACTTGGGTTTGTAAGAATGATTATGAAGTACCAACTGACCAACACTAGTCCCACCTGCCTGGATTTGGGTCCATATCCTTCTAAACCTGTCCTGTCCATGTACCTGTCTAAATGTTTCTTAAACATTGCGATAGTATCTGCAAAATAAATCATAAAATACTTGTTGTGGTTACAAACAAACCTTAAGTTAAAGTATGTTTGAATTGGCAAAACGTACAAATGCTTTAATTCAGTGAATGAGTTAGATAGCCATTCATACAAATTTCTACTAAATTACTTTACGCTTTTGAAAGCATTGTCTACATTTGAAGTTTATGGCATAAAGGAAACCATATCTTGAAAGAAGGTGAAAAATAACATGTTTATGGAGCACAATTTGTATTGTTTACCACTGTCCCAAGTATTTTACATCCAATAAAATCCTTTTGTGTTCAGTTATTTTTTGTAATGTAGGAAATGGACTATATTTGTGAATAGCACTTTCCTTCAAAGAACTAGATAAAGATATCAAGTAACCTGTTCTGGTGTGTAGGAAGGAACTGCAGATGCTGGTTTAAACGTGTTCTGGTGATCTTGAGTGAGGAATAAATATTGAACAAGGCACGTTCCTTCTGCTCTTTGAAATAGTGATCTGTACGCTTTTACGCCCACTGCAGATAGGAACTGGTTGGACATTTAGAGTCATAGAGTAGCAATACAGTATAGCATGGAAACAGGACCTTTAGTCCAACTTGCCCATGTCAACCAAGATGCCCCATCTATACTAGTCCCGCCTGCCCATGTTTGGCCGATATCACTATAAACATTTCCTTTCCATGTACTTGTCTAAATATCTTTTCAATTTTGTCATAGTACCTGCCTCAACCTCCTCCTCTAGCAACTCGTGCCATATAGCCACCACCCTCTGTATGAAAAGGTTGCTCATCGGGTTCCTTTTAAATATTTCCCATCTCACTTTAACCTTTCCAGGACCCAAGCAGTCGTTCCAGGTGCGACAGAGGTTCACCTGCATCTCCTCCAACCTCATCTATTGCATTCGCTGCTCTAGATGCCAGCTGTCTACATCGGTGAGACCAAGCGGAGGCTTGGCGATCGTTTCGCCGAACACCTCCGGTCGGTCCGCAATAACCAACCTGAACTCCCGGTGGCTCAGCACTTCAACTCCCCCTCCCATTCCGTATCTGACCTCTCTGTCCTGGGTCTCCTCCATGGCCACAGCGAGCAACACCGTAAATTGGAGGAAATGCACCTCATATTCCGCTTGGGCAGTCTACACCCTGGTGGCCTGAACGTTGAATTCTCCCCAATTCTGCTAGCCCTGGCTGTCCCCTCCCCTTCATCAGCCATCTGGTTGTCTCCTCCCTCCCCCAACCCTCGGGCTCCTCCTCCTCCTTTTCCTTTTTTCCTTTCTTCTCCCCACCCCCTATCAGTCTGAAGAAGGGTTTCGGCCCGAAACGTTACCTATTTCCTTCGCTCCATAGATGCTGCTGCACCCGCTGAGTTTCTCCAGCATTTTTGTGTACCTTCGATTTCCAGCATCTGCAGTTCCTTCTTAACACTTTATCACTTTAACCTTATGTCCTCTGGTTCTTGATTCCCCTACTCTGGGTAAAATAATGTCTGCATCCACCCTTATCCATTCCCCTCATGATTTTATACACCTCTATAAGATCACCCTCAGCATCCTGCACTCCAAGGAATAAAGTCCAAGCCTGCCAAACCTCTCCCTACAGCTCAGACCCTCAAGCCCTGACAACATCCTCATAAATCTTCTCTGCACTATCTCCAACTTAATGGTATCCATCCTATAGCAGGGTGACCAAAATTGAACACAACACACCAAATGTAGCCTCACCAATACCTGATACAACTGTAGCATAACATCCCAACTTCTATACTCAAAGATGTATGATGCCGGCATTGACCTCCAAAAGGAAGAATAGGGAATAGTGGAGCAATAAATACAAAGAGAACATGTTTAGCATTTGCATCTTTAAAAATTGATAAATCACCCACCCAGATAAAATACACCCCATGCTTTTAAACTAAGCAATGGAAGGAATAGTGCAGGCTCTGGGTTTTTTTTCCTGTCTTCTTTGAATTGGAGGGTTGGAAGAATGATTATGAAGTACCAACGTTTATTTTTTTTTAAAGTGAGTGACAAGACAACTGCAGCTTAACATTCATTCACGGGCGAATTATACACTATCATTCACTATAATTAGTGAAACACTATAATTGAACAATCCGAAAAAGGGTCCTAACCCCAATGCAATCATGCTGCCTGGCCCTCTGAGTTACTCCACACTTTGTGTCATTATCTAAATAATTGAACCAGAGTTTGATCATGGATAATTACCGTGGTCCGGGTAAATTAACTTGACTGAACTTTTTCGGTGGAGCTAAGAAGCAATGCGGAGTTTAGCAAGACTTTTGATAAAGTCCCACGTACCACATTGGTCGGTAAAATAAAAAAGCTCAAAAGGAAACTGGAAACTGGATTAAAATTGGCTCATAGGAAGAAAGCAACGGATACTGGCCAGTATAAATGTCTGGAAAGTTGTATGCAAGATGCTTCTTCGAGGTGCGCGCTCGTGATTTAAACGCACATATCAAGATGGAGTAATTTACTACGATTGGCACCGTGACTGAAAGTGATGGGAGCGATTTGACGTGCAGGGTTTTTCCATATTTTGCTCAGAATTAAGGCACAAACAAAACCATTTAGGGATAATATTCCAACCCGCATGCGTCCACATGCATGATTAAAGCACTGTACAGTTAGGTAAAAATTATCCTATATAAATAATACTGTTGATTTGCTTCCGCCCACTTGCTCAAAAACGACAACATGAAACAATCGTACTCATTTCAAGACACTGAGGAATCAATTCATTTGATCCCCAAATAAAGATACATTCCACACATCCCAAAACATCTTGCAGCAACAATTGATTGCTGTGATCGTTCATTTGCATTGCTGCTCTCCGAGCGCTGCGCCCTGCGTGTGAAATGGGGCCAAGAGCAGTTTCCTGAAACAAGAAATGAACTTTGGAATCACAGAAGGTGAAAGTATGTAGATTAAGTATTAAACAGGATCCGTGGGCTTGTTCGTGAAGTTTTCTACAAACATTGTGAACTCGTACCCACTAAACACGGCTCCACTATTACACCGAAGATAGACACAAAAAGCTGGAAACGTCCGCCCATTCCTTCCCTCCAGAGATGCTGCCTGTCCCGCTGAGTCTTACTCCACCTTTTTGTGTCTATCTTCGGTTTAAACCAGCATCTGCAGTTCCTTCTTACACATTTCGTCCACTATTACACCGCCGGTTAGCACGGGTATAAAAGGATGAACAATAAATGCCGGCAAAGTCCCCCGGCCGAACATGGAAATGAATCAGATTGGGCTTTCCCAGTCCAAGGCAAACACACTTACCTTAAACTGAAGGCAGACAAAAATGCTGGAGAAACTCAGCGTCTATGGAGCGAAGGAAATAGGCAACGTTTCGGGTCGAAACCCTTCTTCAGACTGATGTGAGGGGGGAAGAAAGGAAGAGGTGGAGCCAGTGGGCTGAGGGAGAGCTGAGAATGGGAGAACTAATCCTTCAGTGATGCCCGCTTCTTCTGCTTTAAGGGGCTGAGGGATATCTTTGGGTGACCTTACAGTCAAACTAATAGCTGGACCAGTTCCTTAGTGTTGACGGAGAGGAATCTCTCCGAGGATCTCAAGCCACACGGTGCCACCATTATTACACTGTTACATGATTGCGAGATTAAATGAACCGTTCTGACCCTTGGAACCCCCGGTTGATAGCTCTGATGCAAATACTAGATTATGACCCCTCTGACCGACAATCAACATGAAAGACTCAACAATATATTTTATGGCCCCAAATGATCGTTGTATTCCTAACGATTTCAAATACTTGCTATATCGCCTTCGCTTTTAACATAGAGGTAGATACGAGACATCTGCTTGAGCTTCCAACACATCGTACACGCCTTAGTTCAGGGAGCTCGAAGCACAGAATGTTTGTTGCTGTTTCCAACAGGGCGTCTAATTTCTGGCAAAAATTAATAAAAAGCAGTAGACACACTGCAGATTGTAGATGCCGGAAGCTTGAAACAAAACGTAAAGTGCTGGTGGATCAGGTAGAGTTGTAGAGAGAATGACATTGACATTTCGGCCGAGACACTACAGTGGACTCAAGAACTCCGACAGTCTCGGGTCTGAAGAGGGTCGCCTGTCCATTACCCCCCTAGATGCTGCCGACCACTTTGGGTTTAGTTCAGTTTGGAGACACAGCGCGGAAGCAAGCCCTTCGGCCCACCTAGTCTGCGCCGACCAGCAATCCCCGTACCGTACACCAGGACTATCCGACACACTAGGGACAATTTACATGGTTTTTTTTAAACCAAAGCCAATTAACCTATAAACCTGAAGGTCTTCGGAGTGTTGGAGGAGAGAAAACAGACGCGGTCACTGGGGGAACATGCAAACGCCGTACAGACAGAACCAGTAGTCAGGATCGAACCCGCGTAGGCAGCAACTCTACCGCTGCGCCACCGTGCTCTGTTAAACAAAACCCAGTTGCTTCCAATAAATTAGGGTACTCCGGGCAAACGGCCCGTTTAGATAGCCCAACCTGGCCGGCATGGACGAGTTGAGCCGAAGGGCCATTTTCCGTGCCTCTGTGATTCTCAAACACAAAACCTAGAGAGCAATAGAGAGAAAAGGTCACGAATTCTCGGGTTCCTGTGATTAAAAATAGAAAACAATTAATACGTTCGGAAGAGAAGCAATAAAAAAATAATACTAATAATAACCCACATTATTTCACTAGCCAGGAAAGGGTCTCGACCCGAAATGTCAACCATTCCTTTTACCAGTTTACTCCAGCATTTTGTGTCTACCAGAACCACCAACAGTTTCGGACTGTCACCAG